>LR750006.1:842730-931518 GCA_902729485.2 Mus minutoides
GGGGGAGGCCCAGCCTCCGGTGGGGCGGAGTTCTCAGTTCCTTCCCCTGGAGTGAACTGCTGACCCGCTGCTCCCAAAACCACCTCTGCACTCACGCGTAACCCCAATGCGATCTTAAAGTCCTGGGGTGTCCCTAGCTGTGTCCGCTGGGCTCAGAGGAAAGATGGCGCGGCGGCGCGGTTCTGGCTGGGGGAGGCCCCTCAAGTGGTCATCTTTAACGTGTGTGCGAGTGTGTGTGTGTGTGTGTGTGTGTGTGTGTGTGTGTGTGTGCATGCACACGCATGTGCCCACAAGTGTATGTGGGTGTGTGTGTGTGAGGAGCATTGAGAGGGAGTGGGGGAACATGGGAGAGATATCAAAGTAGAAAAAAGGTATATAGATGATGTGAATACAGTTCTCATGTGTAAAATCCTTAAAAACCAAAGAGCTCTATATTAAGAAAGTGAGGAAAAGAAGCACAAAGAAGAAGTTGGCAAAGACACAGGGGTCCTTAGCACACTTGGAGAGATGAAACATCCGGAATTCAGAGGGCTCTGACCTTGTATTACAGTGAATGTCAAAGGTGGAAGATACTCCAGGAGAGTTAACTTTTCTTTCTTTTATGGTAGTGGTGGGATTGAACCTTGGGCCTTACGCATGTAAGCCAAGTGCTCTACCATGGAATTACATTCCCAGCTTCTGGTACTCAGAGGTAAAATGTGCCACCCCAAGAGGTGATCTCAAACTGGATGTCTCTCTCTTTCCCAGCCCTCCCAGGAAGCGGTGAAGGAGATGATACAATTCTCAAAGGATACACAGGAAAAAATAGACAAGGCTCGTTCTGAGGGTTTATATCATGAGGTGAGAGCACTTTTAACAGAAGACAGTGAGGGGGAAGAGGGCGGAGCGGGAGGGAGGTGTGTGAAGAGGAAAGGGAGACCACTGAACAGGTTGCACTCCTGGAAGGCCATTTTTCTTCATGCCCTTCCATCTCAGCACCCACTAAGGACCCATTCTCGATGACCGCTGAACCCAACGAGATCTGACCCAGGAGAGCAAAAGCTGCTGTACCCATGAGTTAGGGGTTGGGGGGGTGCCCGTGACAGCTCGTGAGGCACCAGGAATGGAAGAGAGGACACTGAGAGTGGCCTGCCTGCCTTTGCATCACTGAATATAAGCCTCTTACACCCTGTCGCTGCACACTGGGCATTCAACGTTGACTCCCAAAGCCCCATGGCTTCTCCTCTGGCTGTATACTCTAATCACCTGTGTAAACGCTTCATGCCTCACCCCCAACCAGGACAATTTCTCTAAAAGTCTCTGCTAGAGGAATCTAGGCATCGAGGGTTTGTAGCCTTCACAGGTTTTCAGTGTGCAGCCAAGTGATCGGCAGAGCTAATGCTGGGTTGGTTTTTGGAAACAAAGTCTTTGTATGTAATATAGATTGGCCTTTAACTCTCTATCTTTCTGAGTATGGGAATCACAGCATATGCCATCATACCTGAGAAGTTAACCACAGTGACGTGTTGGAAGTTGATTCTTGTGTCTTGCCCTCTAAGCTGGGATCTATCCATTCTGAAATAGAACAGAGGCACCGTGTGTCAGTGGCTTTCCCCCAAGCTCACCATGCAGCTCGGATGAGCCAGGGGTGGCTGCCACTAGGGTATGTTAATACAGTAGTTAGTTTTACTTCATGCCTGCTTCATTTCCCTTCTTTTCCTCCTTCTCCTTTACTATGTATGAGCCCTTACTAGGGCGACCAGTGTAAGGCATTCTCCTTAGCTCCTGAGTTCTGTCACATGGGAGGAAGACATGAAAACTAAGTGTTCTGCATGGTAGGGAATCTATGCAGAGGCATGTGTTAGGAGCCACAGCAAGGGTGGAGGGGTGTCAGTTCACAGACTCCATTCCTCTGGCTTCTCCCCTCTTCACTTCTATCCCCTAAGCCTTAAGGGTGGGCACTTACCCAAACAATCTCAGTACATTTACTTTGCATGTATTCACACACACATGCACACACACACATATGTATGTATATATACACACACACACACATATATATATATATATACATATGTACATGTGTATATATATACATATGCACATATATATATATATATATATATATATATATATATATATATATATATGGAGAGAGAGAGAGTATATAGAGACATACACACATGCATGCACATGTAGTTTCCACAGCTCTGCTCTCTACTGACTGAAAATTCCTCCCTTTGTTGTGTCATCTTTATGTCCCAACTCTATCCTTTCCCATGCCTATGTCTTAGCCACACAGACCATTTTGTTGGTTCAAACCACAAGCCTTGTTTTAATTTTTCCACAAGGCTTCCAAGAGTGAGTCTAGCGTTGTCTTGCTGTTCTATCTGTTGGTTAAGACATACTCTGGTACCGTAGTGATGGATGAAGCTGTGTCTCCCTCCAGGTTGTGAAGCTATGTCGGGAGTGCCTGGAGAAGCAGGAGCCAGTGTTTGCGGACACCAACCTCTATGTGCTTCGGCTGCTCAGCATTGCGTCAGAGGTCCTCTCCTACCTCCAGGCCTATGAGGAGGCCTCACATTATGCCAGGAGGATGGTGGATGGCTACATGTGAGTGATGGTCTTGACTCTAATATATATATATATATATATATATATATATATATATATATATATATATATATATACATAAAACATTGTGCAGATATATACACAGGTGCATAAGTTTTCATAGCTCTACTATGATGAGAGAGGCCATTCTTGTTTATAAATTATAATATGGGGCTGGTGAGATGGCTCAGCGGGTAAGAGCACCCGACTGCTCTTCCGAAGGTGATGAGTTCAAATCCCAGCAACCACATGGTGGCTTACAACTACCCATAATGAGATCTGACACCCTCCTCTGGTGTGTCTGAAGTCAGCTATAGTGTACTTATGTATAATAATAAATGAATCCTTGGACCGGAGAGAGCGGAGCCAACTGGAGTGAGCAGGGCCGACTGGAGCGAGTATGGTTGACTGGAATGAGGAAAAAAAAATAAAGGCGTGCGTTTATTAAAAAAAAAAATGAAAGAAAGAAAGAAAAAAAAATAAATTATAATATGTTGCTTCTTCTTCTTTTTTTTTTTTTTAGACAGGGTTTCTCTGTGTGGCTGTCCTGGAACTCACTCTGTAGACCAGGCTGGCCTCGAACTCAGAAATCTGCCTGCCTCTGCCTCCCTAGTGCTGGGATTAAAGGTATGCACCACCACTGCCTGGCATATGTTGCTTTCTTATTCCCTTCCACCAATGTTCTCTCTTACTGTTTATGTTCATATTATCATAGAACATAATTTGTGTTTCTGGTCAGATGAGTAAGTTGTCATAAGAAGGCTTTTCTTTAGAGGATGCTGCTCATTAAAAATGCAGGTAAATGTCAGCATGCTAGGAAGGAGCCCTGCTAGGAGAAGAAAGTAAGTGCAGCCCCAGGAAGGACATTAAAGTTACATTTTCCACCTTGAGCTTCTTTTCATGTCCCCCAGAGAACTGGGGGTGCTCCGGATGGTACCTGGCTCTCTATGCTCAGGCTCAGAGTATGCCTGTGGCCCTCTTTGTCTATGAAGCACTGACTTGATGGTCCAGGTCAGATTCCCAAGTCTCCTGACCTCACTGTGTAGAACATTAGCCAGCTCTAAGCATTTTAACATCCTATGACAAGTTGCTGGTTCCTAAGAGCACTAGTGGGAAGACTAGATGGACTTTATCTGTCAGAGTACTGGCTTTGATATCATTTCTGTCTACTGTGACAGAATACCCCAAGAGAAACAGCTTAGAAGAGAGTTTATTTTAGCTTACAATTCCAGGTCACAGCCCATCAAGAGCAGAGAGGAATGAATGCATGCATGCAAGCTTGTTCTCAGTTTGTCCTCTTTACTCTTACAAAGTATAGGATCCTCAGTTCAGGGAATGGTGCTATCTCAGGCCCTCAAGAAAGCTGCCCACAAACATATCCATTGCCTCATTGAGATTCTTGCCCCAAGTGATGCTAGATTATGTCAGTGTGACAATGATAACTACCAGAGTACATTAGGAGTTATTCTGTGCTGTACAGATGTAAGGACAGTTGAGATAATGAGTCATGATTACTTTCTGTGCCTCTGCAGGAAACTCTACCACCATAACAATGCCCAACTGGGCATGGCTGTGATGCGGGCAGGGCTGACCAACTGGCATGCTGGTCACATCGAAGAGGGGCATGGGATGATCTGCAAAGCCTATGCTATTCTCCTGGTGACCCATGGACCCTCCCACCCTATCACCAAAGACTTAGAGGTAAATAGCATCCTGGGGGTGGGCAGAAACTGTCTTGTTAGAAGATCTCTTAAGATGGGAGGCCTGGTTCATCTGGACTTTGCTTTGTGGAAGTCTATAGACTGCCAGCTAGACCAGAAAGAAACATAAAATGCTTAGCCCACCCTCTTGATTAATATGTGGAAACAGAAGCCCCAAAGAGGGGAGTTCTCTGTCTATAGTTATCTAATGGTTTGATGGTAAGGTCGGAGATGGCTAATCTTATATCTAGTACATTAAGCTTGTCAATGGCAGAGTCTCTTGTCAGTCTTACCATAGTGTCCTGAGCCTCTGAGCATCTAGCTCCTTCTGAATATTCTGAGTGGATATGTGGGAGAACAAGGTCTTAGTTGTGTGTTCACTATAATCTTTCCAACCTGCTGTAAAGTACAGAGAAATCTTACTGTCTCTTGAATGGTGAAACAGGGGGCTGAAGTCATCAAGTCACTCTGTTGAGGCCCTACAACCACAGAGTTCAGGATCCAGGGTTCAGATCCGGGTCCTCAGCTGATAGTGAGAAGAAGCATTTTCAGCTGCAAACAACCATTTGGCTACAGTCTGATGGGTCCAACTTCCTCTCTCTATGATGCTAGGCCTACTGCTACACTATCAGTTCACAATATTGTAACCCTCCCACCCTGGTTTTGAAGGGATAGAGTTGAATAATACTGACCAGGGGTCATTTATCCAAAGATGTGTCTGTACTGTGTCTTGAGGACTTGTTACTATCAGTGCTGTGTCTATCTATGTCCCACAGGCCATGCGGATGCAGACAGAGATGGAGCTGCGTATGTTCCGCCAAAACGAATTCATGTACCACAAGATGCGAGAGGCTGCCCTGAACAACCAGCCCATGCAGGTCATGGCTGAGCCCAGCAATGAACCAGCCCCCGCTCTGTTCCATAAGAAGCAGTGAGGACCTTGTTGGAGGGTGGGGGAGCTGTGGCTGGGGAGCTGAGGAAGTTACTACTCTGTGTCCTACACTGTCATTCTGCTTCAATTCAACTCAGCTCAGTCCTCTTTCATTTCAGACCAACTCTTTCTACATATGTCGGGTGCTAGATTCCACCGTCTATTTAATAAGGGGGCCCCAAATATAATTGTGCTAGAAAGAAAAATGTAAGCAAACAAGGCACACAGCATGATAGTCAATGCCATGGTGAGCTCTATGCAGAGGGGTTCAGAGGAGGTGAGTTTGTGTGTGTGTGTCGGGTGGGGGGGGCACCTGAGCTGAGAGTGGCAGGTACCTAGAATCTCAGGTGACTGCTTGTGTATCTGTGCAGGCATCTCTGGGGCTGCTGGTCTCATCGACAGTTATGAATATTTAGGTTTTGCAGACTGGGATGGGTGATGTCCTGTATTCTCCGGCTGGGGCTGTGTTTGGCCCTTTGAGATATACTCAGTGATGCTTAGAAAGATGCAGGGATCTTGGGATCCTGTGGTCTTTACTCCTAATTGGAGCTTGAAGCATAACTTTAGAATAACTCACATAGAAGGATTTTTTTCCCTTCCTGGTCCTACCCACCAAGCCTGTAGCTCTTTATGATGTTGAAGAAAAGCTGAGTTTTTCCTGGCCATTGACTTGTAGGAGTGAGGAAGGCTTTTCATGGGTAAAGCTGACGGTGTCCATGCCTGCCAGTAATGGACCCATCAGAAGTGGCGTGTAGGGTGTTTCATGACTGAGACGTCTGCCTCAGCCTAGTCTGCCTTCATCATTAGCCCAGTGAGGCTCTACTCATCCTATTGAGTGACTGTTAGTTTCTCTGCTTGATCTCTTTATCCTGTATGTGCTCTGGGGGCTTCTCCCCTTAAGGGAAGGAGGTTCACCTGGCCTGGATCTCATCGGAAGAGTGGCCAGTTTGCTCTCCTTTACTTGGAGGCTGACTTCCGGCTGAGAAATGAAGGCCCAAGAATAGCCTTTTAGTTTCTGGAACCCCAACTTTCTCACCAACATGGTGGGAGATCATGAAGTAAATTCTTTTGGTTGAGGATGTCACCAAAACTTCTATAAAACCTTGTGCTACCACTGACATCTCCCAGAACGCTAACATCTTAAAGTCACATGATTCCCACTAAACTACAATTTCTGCCTAAAATGTTAGCTCCTCCATCCCCAGCCTTCCATTCCAGAGCGGTGCCCTGCCTGCCCTCAAGCTCTGCCCAGCCGCTGAGGCCTGTGATGTGGGCACCTCTTTGTAGAATATTAGCACTGACCCTTGGTTCTTTTTGAGGACTTGTTCTTCTCTAGAAGCATCTATGAAGACTGACAATTATTTCAGGCTTAGAGACAGCACCAAGAATCGCCTTGGGAATCCTGTAGGTACCTCCAAATCATCCCTCTTTCCCCATAGAGACCCTGCTCCAGACCCTGTCCTTTCTTGTCACAGTCATCTGTTCACCTTGTCCATCATTGCTTCTCTTCCTCTTCCTAAAATGCTTTTCTTCAGAATGAATCACTGTATCTGTGTTCCTCCACCTTTTTCAGAACTGTAGACTGAGGTTCTCCACTCCTAGCTACCCTCTGTTGACTGGGGTCCCCTCTGTCACTGGTTATCCTCTGTTGACTGGGGTCCCCTCTCACTAGCCATCCTCTGTTGACTGGGGTCCCCTCTCACTAGCCATCTTCTGTTGACTGGGGTCCCCTCTGTCACTAGCCGTCCTCAGTTGATTCGGTCCCCTCTGTCACTGGCTATCCTCTGTTGACTGGGGTCCCCCTCTCACTAGCCATCCTCTGTTGACTGGGGTCCCCTCTGTCACTGGCTATCCTCTGTTGACTGGGGTCCCCTCTCACTAGTCATCCTCTGTTGACTGAGGTCCCCTCTGTCACTAGCCATCCTTTGTTGACTGGGGTCCCCTCTCTCACTGGCTGTCCTCTGTTCCTGCTCTGGACCCCTTGCTTCCCAGTGTCCTCCAGACCTCACTCCATTACCCCCTTTCCATCCTGAGGCCTTGCTGTTCTCCCCCCACTAGGCTTCTTATCTTTTTCTTCCTTTCTCCCTTCTCTCTTAGTTTTTTTTGAGACAGGGTCTCTCTACTTAGTCCTGGTTGTCCTGGAACTCACTATGTAGACTGGGCTGGTCTCAAACTCACAGAGATCTGCCTGCTTCTGCCCTGAGAGTGCTGGGAGTATAGCCATGCACTATCACTGCCTGGCACCACTGGCCTTCTTTAGTGAAGTCAATAAACACGCAGAGGACCCTTGGATCACCATCTTCACAGCCGGGGGTTCTCTTCACGCATTTTAATCTGTCTCTCCTCTCTTCCCGTTTCTTCCCTAACTCGCTGCACACGGCTTCTACCTTTGCCCCTCCATTAAAACAACTCCTTTCTAGTTCTTACACTACTCAGCTTCCCTGTTAGTAATACAGCTCAAACTTGGGGTCTGTGACCCTGGTTCTTTGTGATGAGCCTCTGACGTGGCTCTCTGTCTCTCACTGGTCTTGCTTCTCCACCTGGCCCTGATATGCAGGAGTGTCCTGAGTTGACCTCGTCCTTGGTTAATTCTGTTCTTGCTCTGCACACTCCTGGCATGAGTTTAGGTGACACTTTATGGAATGGCTACATGGAGGTTTCTGGTTCTCAGGTCTGTTATCTGATCTTACAACTTAAGCCAGGTGGCTAGTGGCTGCTGAATTAAACTGTAATTTTAGAGAAATACTGTAGTGTTGTTTTAAAGAGCACGGATGCCGATAAAAACTACTAGGGTTTGCCTTCTTCATAGCTACCTGAATACCACACCTCCTGCCTCAGTTTCCTCATCTCTTCCTCTGCCTAGGTCGGCAGTTGGGTTTTTAAAAGGCCTATCCTATACAGACTGTAGGATAGCACCAGACCCCAGCAGCATTTAAAGAGAACTCATTAGTGTGACACTGGTTGAGACCACATTTCTTCTGGGGTTTCCAGCTTTGCAGGCCAACTGCACACAAGTCTCCACAGCGACATGCTCCCTGATAGCTCCCTGATAGGTAGCTTGCAGTTGGCCGTGACAGGGGTTCGAAGACCATGCTCAGTGTCTTACGCTTAGAACACATGTATAAACTTACAGTGGGGATGGTGTGTGTGTGTGACAGAGTGGATCCTTAGAATGTTAAAGGAGTCCTGGCTTAACTGGAGATTACTCACAAACCTTTAGCCCCGAGAGCCACGGTATACAAGCCTAAGAGTTCTATGCACCACCCTCACCATGAAGGCATCTGCATCCGCCCCATTTTGGTGAACCAGGGCACTAATCAGACATTGTCATTGCTGGTGACTCTCTTAGGGACTGCCTCTCTAAAGATCTGAGGAAGAAAAACTTTGGTGCGGCCTTGACCATGGCCAGAGGATTTTCCTACAAAGCACTTTATTTGCAGAGTGTAAATTCATCATTAAGTACCTGCTGTCTCCTGGGTCAAGTTCAAACTCCTTTCCAAAGTCAAAAGATTCACAGCAGATACTCTGTTCTCTTTCTGTCTCCTCTCGTGTATGCCCATTTTCACTTTACCTGCTTGCAAAATAAATTCCCTTGGATGCTCTCAGACCTCCTGTGATTCTTTTCTGATATGGAACACTAGAAAATTGTGGATGCTCAGCATGTATGTAAAAACTGATCCAGGACCAGTGAGATGGTTCAGTGGGTGAGTGTGCTCACTATTAAGTCTGACAACCTAAGTTCAACCCCCAGATCTCGTGGAGTGGGAGGAGAGAACAAATGCCTGCAAGTTATCCTGACCTCCACAAGTGCACATGGCACCTGAACATCCCCTTCCCCAAGTACATAATTAACATGTAAAATAAATAGGTAAATAAACAAATGAATAAGAGACAAAGTACCCAGAAGGCCCACCTGCAGCCCCCATGCCATGCAGTGTGGGTTGGGAGGAAACCCAGAGGCCTGCCTGCCCACAGTGGGAGCCACTGGGATGTGTGCAAGTATGTGGTGGACAGTCTACTCACACACATACAATAAATAAGTCTTACCCAAAGAAGGGTAAGGGAGGAGAGAGTTGTGACTTTCACGTTGTGCACCCCAATTCCATCCATTTTCCAGTCCCCTCCTATATGCCCTCCACCTTACAACCTTCCCCTAAAAGAAAACAAAAGACAGGAATAAAATAACATAATAAAAATATAAAACAAAACATAAAAGCATCTCATTATGGAAGCTGTAGTGTGTCACAGTATGTCCCACAGTATATCTTTTTGTCCACATGTTTTTACTTGCAAACTTTCATTGCAGGATCTCCATAACACAGGGCAGCAACAGGATATCTGAGAGGAGTGCTGGTGAGGATGCAGGATAGCTGGAGGCCAGAGGCCTGGAACCAGACCAATGACTCACTGCAATGAAAATCTGAGTACACTGTCGCTGTCTTCAGACACACCAGAAGAGGGCATCAGATCTTGTTACAGATGGTTCTGAGCTACCATGTGGTTGCTGGGAACTGAACTCAGGACCTCTAGAAGAGTAATCAGTGCTCTTAACTGCTGAGCTATCTCTCCAGCTTTCCTTTACCCTCTCAAATCACTTTCTTTACCCTAATGCAGTCAATTATGAAAAAGAACAGGGAGGAAAAATCAAATCCAAGAAGAAAAAACGGAAACAGCTATTTTGTGGACATACTTAAGAATGTGCATTAGCCAGGCAAGTGGTCTCACAGGATGAGCGTCCCCTGTTGGTGAAATGTTGGTAGTCTAGGTAAAAGGCTGTGGAATTAGCATGTGTATGCTCTCACATGCTGGTTGGTGTGTGTTGGGTGTGTGTGTGTGTGTGTGTGTGTGTGTGTTGGGTGTGGGGAGTGAAGACTCTGGCCTCCATCAATCCTGCATCCTCACCAGCACTCCTCTTGGATATCCTGTTGCTACCCTGTGTTATGGAGATCCTGCAATGGAAGATTGCAAGTAAAAATGTGTGGACAAAAGGATATACTGTGGGACACACTGACACACTACAGCATCCATAGTAAGATGTCTTTATGTTTTGTTTCATATTTTTATTATGTTATTCCTGTCTTATGGAAAGGGAAAAAAATCTCAGAGTCTATCAACAGCTGCTTGTTGAGACACTAAGTTCACATAGATGCTTCCCAGGGATGTCTCAGTAAGGATATCAGCCTTGGGCTGGAGAGATGTCTCCGCTGTTAAGAACACTGACTGCTCTTCCCGAGGTCCTGAGTTCAATTCCCAGCAACCACATGGTAGTTCACAACCATCTGTAATGGGATCTGATGCCCTTTTCTGGTGTGTCTGAAGACAGCTGCAGTGTAAGTAAAACTAAATAAATCTTTTTTAAAAAGATATTGGCCTTATTGAATTAGAAGCCTACCATATTTCCCTATGGTCTTAGATAACAGCAGTAATATTGTTTCCAAATAAGGCCACATTCTGAGTTGCTGGGCAATAGGATTTCAACATGTGGATTTCTGCTGCTTGCTGTTATACTCATATCAAACCCCTAGCAGTCTGGAACGAAGTAGTATTCAAAGGGTTGCTTCATTTTCTGGTTTCTGCTTCTGCCCATGTTGTGGGAGGAACTACACCTGTGCCCTCCAATAAAAGAAAGAAGTTAACTTGGTAGTTGAGTGCCCCACCGTTTAGAGCTTGTCCACTGCTGGACGGCCATTTGTGGCTGTGCTCACGGCTGTGGCTCCCCCTTGCCAGTTTGGTCTTCCGGATCCCTGTCTTCATGCAGGGACTCTCTCAGAGTCCTGAATACCCTCTTGTTCCAGTGAATACCCTACAGTTCCATGTAGCCGACAGGCAAAAGGTCCACTGGACACTCTACAGATCTGGCCACTCTTGACATTCCTGACTAGGACACATGAGTTGGAAATCTGTATTCAGGGTGAAATTGAACTACAGATTTGAATATATGGAATGATGTACATAGATTATAATTTTTAAAAAAATTATAGGTGATCAAGGATCACTGAAAACAACAGGGTTTGGGTGATACTCAGTGATAGAGTTTATGTCTCATATATGTGATGCCTCATATATGTGAGACCTTTGGTTCAATTCCCAACACACACACATACACATACACACACACACACACACACATACACATACACATACACACACACACACACACACACACACACACACACACACACACCAATAAAATAAGAACAATAGCACCACAATGAGAAGCCATCAAGGAGAAGTTATTTCAAAAGAAAGGTAATTTATTGTATTAATTTTACACTGTAAAAGAATATGAAATACAGCCTTGTCTAAATTCTCTTGCTGACTCTCTTGTAGACAATGTCGCCCAGTGTCATGGTCTGAAAGTCAAAAGAGGAATTATGAAATATTTTCTTGATGATGAATTGTAAAACAAACAAACAAAAAGTCACCTCCCCCAAATGGTCCCAAATGTGCTGACACATTAAACAACTTGAACCCCCCCCCCCATTTTCTCTTGGAGCTGAGGCACGATTGGCAACCTTTTCTAGGATAGCATGTGGGTCTCCTCACTTCTCTTGTTCATATGGAGGGAGGGCTGTCTTACCAGCCACTGAATGGCTTCCTGAATCAATACCAGCTATAGAGAAACCATCCAGAGTGGCCTAATCTAATGTCTCAAAATTTCATTGAGATCTTTTCCTGCGCATTAACTACCTGTGGCTGAACACAAGCATTTGTACAGTGGGCCACTGGAACATGGTAGGTGCTACCTACTTCACTCTTATTGTATGAACGGTGTGAATGAGCACACGAGAACACAGGACACACCTGTTCTTTTGTAGGAGTGAGGGGCAAGAGTGTGGGGTGTGAATGTTGTTTCGTGATTGATGCTCCTCTCTCTCCATGGTGGAGGGGGATTTTCACTTAGACAGGGGTTTGCCTTCTGTGACCCACCTAAGGGACATTTTGGATACAAAGGAAAGCTGGAAGACCTGACCATGAGAGAAACACTATGAATTACTGTAGTAGGGACAAAACATGACCAACAGGTGGGCATGGAGAATGACTGCACAGGAGTGCATACCCAGCGTATCATTCATTAGTGGCCATAAACTTGGTAAACACATGACTCCACACCAATGCCAAGTGGGCAGGGGCATTTATTAGGCACCTGGGCTGTGGAAGATGGCTGACTGTGTGGCCCATTGTTTAGTGCTAAGGCTGTTAATCACTCTGATGTCATTAAATAGGAGTATCAGTGGACACACGGAGCCTCCCTTGTGGAGGTTTTCGTTGATGGGAAGTGCTGCTGTAGGAGGCCCTGAGGCCTCCTAGATGGGATATCTGCAGACACAGTGAAGTCTGGGACATCTCTGAGTTGAATGGACTTCTGTCCTATGGCCTGAGTGTGAGGTGTGAGGCCCCATGGCAGCAGAAACAGGGCAAGGCCAGCTATGCTCCGCACATGCTGTCCTATGCCTCAGCACCCCACACACCTTCTCACCCATCCCATTTGCTGCTGCTGCTGGGAAAAGGGTGAGTGTCAGGGAGTGGACAAGGAGGAGAAAGGCAGAGGCAGGGGAGGGGAGCACAAGGAGGTGTGAGACACAGGTGAATTAGAAAAGGGTGCCTCTCCCTCAAGAGACCTCTCTTCTATCTGTCAGGGAGTTACCCTGATATTCTGCCTTACTTTGACAAGAACAAGATGGCTGCAGGTGTCCTGAGTGCCATCCTCACTGTCTATAGTGTGAACAGACTCCCCTAGGGTTTGCTTGAGTAGTGAACCACCGTGAGATCTGCCCAAGAGTCAGACCCAGGTCAGGAAACCCTGATGCTGCCATTCGACCAGCTATTCTGGTCGCTGCCTTTCATTCCCTGATTAGAAAAGTGATGTTCAATAGATCTGATGTCTATCAACTTCATGGTGCATAATGGATCCTCTTAGATGGTAGAAGACATTGACAAGAGGCAAGGTGGAGAGTCCAGGTCTCGGGGGTGGGGGGAAGGGTGAAGAATGAGAGATGGCATCCAGCTGTCCCTCATCCTTCACACACACATACACACACACATACACACACACACACACACACACACACACACACACACACACACACTTCACCTCAAGCACTGGATGCCAACTTACATTGGTGATTGTGTCTCCATTGAGTTCAGTCACGGACTTTATGCCTTTGAAAGTTGTCACCATTTTATTGTCACCTTCCATCTTAACGACTGCCTGCAGGGAAGACAGACAGACAGACAGACGGTGGTCCGTGAGCAAAGGCCTAGCAGTGAAGCTAATGAAGTTGGTTCCCTGCATGGAATCAACTGAAAAGGAATCAAATGTCCTGTCACTCTCCAGCTCTCTGGCACTAAATGGAAAGAGGGCATATTTACGAATGAAAGAAAATGTCAAGCCTACTTAAGTGGTTCTGCCCTGGGGGGGGGGGAGAATCTGAAAATAAAATATAAAATCCCATTTCTCAAGGTTGTGGAGGGAGGAGGTAGAAAAACTCCAATCAGCATCAGCTGGGGGTGGGGGTGGGGATTCAGTTTACTTCGGTGGCTACTGAGTCTTTTTTTTTTTTTTTATTGTAGTGCCAATTCTAAGCTGTATACATCAAGGACGGTAGTAAATAGAAACATGGCTGGGCACAGTACTTTTAGGCTTTCCAGCACTCATGAGGCAGGAGCATGAAGATGCTGAGTTTGAGGCTAGTATGGGCTACATGGCAAGATGCTAAGGGGGAAAAAAGAATAAAAGGAAAGAAAGTAAGAGAGGGATGGAGGGAAGAATCCTAATCAAGAGCAAAAGACATCAATATCTGCCTCTCCAGTGGGCATTGAAAAGGACATCAAATATCTGCCTCTCCAGTGGGCATTGAAAAGGGCTGTAGTAAGACTTATGACACCCCAACCCTTGTCATGAACCAATCAGGAGAAGCCCCACCCTCTCTTCTCCTAGACATGTAAAAGAGACAGAAATAAGAGCAATCAGAAGTGATAAAGAGACTCCTGCTGAATCCGAGCCACAAAGCTGCCTGGAAAAGGCAGGGACAGAGAACAGATGCACAATCCACCCGCTACCCTAGGCGGTGCAGGCCTCATAGGGAGGGGCAGATGACAGGACCCACAGCCTCTGGATCTCTCACTACTCACACAGCCCACAGACAGCTGACATTGCTGCCTGGAACCATCTCCCAGCAGAGGTAAAGCTGGCCTGGCTCAGATAAAGGTTCTCCCTGACAGCAATGTGCCCCAGTTTAAGGCTCTCCTTGAAGGACTCAGATCTAGGAGCACTGTGCCTGGGAGACCCTGAGACTGAGGCTCCTGCTCTGTGTCCCTTTACCCCCACATCCTCCATTGTGAGAGCTCAGATGCCCATGATCCCTGAGACAATGAGAAGTCTACTCTCAGAGTTCTCTGAGTCTCCTTCCTGAAGTAGTTTCAGTGACATGGTCTCTGTTAGGAGAAACAGGCGGTGTTCTGGGAAACAGACGGTGGCCAGAGGTGGGACTACATACCTTGACTTTTTCCCCAGTCATGGTCTCCAGTTCGCACTCTTCCCCCAAGGTGAACTCATTGTGGACCACTTTGGGTCCATAGGTGAGGGTGAGTTTGACTTTCTTCCCTTCGTGCACGATTTCTGACACCCCCTTGATGTCCTTCCCTTTCTGGATGAGGTCCTCAGGCAGACCTGGTAGAGACCATGTAAAGTTAAAAACTGGAAGAACAGAGACCCCACACTTCTCCATATAGTAGATCTGTGAGCAGTTAGGTCTTTGCCCTCTGATACAGAAAGTCAGTAGTCTGCTAGTACTTTCCCAATTAGTACTATTATTTTTTGAGACAGGGTCTCTTGCAACCTAGGTTAGCCTTAACTCACTCTATGGTCAAGAATGACCTTGAGTGTCTGATCCTCCTCCTTCCACATCCTTAGTCATGTGCCATCATGCCTGGCTTATATGGCACAAGGAATTGAACGCAGGGCTTCAAGCATGCTAGGCAAACACTCTACCAACTGAGCCACATTCTCAGCCCACCTACTCATTTGTAGTAAAGACCCTTTCCTCTGCGGCTCCCTGCTTCTTACTCATTCTCCCTCCCAGATCCCTCCTTCTTTAGTGGCTTTGCTCTTAGATTGGGAACACTTCATCCTCCAGAATGTTTATATTCCAAATCCAATTACTCCTGAAGTGATAAGGGAGCTACAGATAATTAGGCCATGCACAAAGTAGGACCATGCCTGGCAAACTTGCTGTGGCCTCTGGAGTCAAGGCTCTTGGGGGGTGGGTAATGAACAAAAGTCCTTTACCCTAGAATAGGGCTTTCCAGATTTCAGAACAAATCTGTGCTTTTACATGAATGGGGGTTCACAAGAACCATCAAGTTCACAGCGACAGTGGAGGGTCTCTTGCACAACTAAGGAATCCTCACATTCATGATCTTTGGCTTGTCTGCAAAAGAAGCTCTGAGTCCTAGGATGACCTGAGAGTCCTCTCCCCACTCTTGCTGTTCCTCATCTTTTCCATGTTGTTATCCTTTGTTCTTCTTCCCCCTCTGCCCACAGGGCTCTCTATTCCTGTTACATACTCTTCTCTCCCTGGTCCCAGGCTCAGCCTTCATCATCACAGTCTCCCCTGCACCTCCTTACCCTGGGAGACATAGGGTGTTTAAATAGGGTCCCTGGGACCCAGCACTTGCTTCTAACTCCAACACAAACACTCTCTAAACTGTGAGCCTTGTCACAGCTACCTCACCTACCTCAGTCACCTCAACTATAAAATGGGAAAACAACTCAATTTTATGGTGAGTATTTACTGTGGGCATTGCATAGCAATGCCTGGTATAGAGTTATACATATTAGGGGACACTTCATTACATTTATCTCCAAATAACTGGTCAAGATTATAGCTTTGCCTCCAAACGTTGGTCACAATTGTAGCCTATCACACTCTGTCTCTCTGGTATATGTACAAGCATGGTGTTGGGGTATGGTTGGCCTTGAATCAATGTTTGCTAGAAAGTGAGTGAAGGAACAACATCCTAGAATAAAGTACCATGAGACAACACACTTCAAACCAGTTCATATTCCAATGCAGGGTCGTTTCCACTTCCCTGAAGTAGCTTTTCCAGTGGGGAACAGTAAAAGTAACAAGAGAGCAGGAGAGTCACTGGAGAATTGAGCTATACCAGGCTCAATTTGGTCAAGCTTGGACCCCTCCTTTCACCTCGACACCAGACCTGGACTATCTGCTGATAGTAGGGCTAGCCCCTCATTGCGTTCGTATTCAGCACTCACCTATTGCCTTCATGAATGGCTCAAAGTTCTCCTGGCTCTGCAGTTGGTACTTGCCGGAGAAGTTCATGGTGGCAATGAGGCTTCCTTTCCACAGCTGACCACAATAACTCTGTCTGCCAGGCCACCCACCGTTGGCGATTTTATAAGGGGATTCTTCCTCCTCAGATATAGGTCATAGGTCAGTGAATGTCGATTTCTTTATGGCCAGGTTCAAACATTAACTCCTGAGAGCAATGGTCAACGATAAAAATCAGAGTGGGCAAGGCAGAGGTTTGTTCTAATTTAGCAAACATTAGTGAGTCCAATCAAGGGCAAAGCTCTCTGTAAATGTTGCCTTTATGATGACTTAACCCTACTCATGAAATAAGTGTGCATGCTTGAAATGTATGTTGACAAATGTATGTATGTGCAACAGAAACATGAGAATCACATCTCCAGCAATGCACATATGCATATATACCTAAGTGCACATTTGTATGTGTTTGTACATGTGCACACTTGTATGTATGCATATATTTATATGCATGTTGCTACATATACATATGTACATACATAAACACACATACATATGTGTGTGTGTGCGTTACATGAGGAGAAATACCTTTGAACTCAAAACCTTTTTCACATAACCTTATGTTTATTTCTCAATTTTTTATTATTATACAAACATAATTTTACATACATTTTATCAGTCCCTAAAGCTGTTTTTTATTTTGAGAATTCTTCTTCAATAATTCCAAGCAAGCCTCAATCCAGGCAAGCCTCAGTCCAGGCAAGCCTCAGTCTAGGCAAGCTTCAGTCCAGGCAAGCCTCCCCTTTGAAGGCATCTACTGTCAGCAGGTGTAAGCTCTTTAATTAAAGCAGCAGTCTGAAAATTTAGATGATTTTGTCTGCTAGAGACAAGTCCAGCCAAGAAAGACGGCATTACCTGCTGGCTTTGTCCCATCCCTGCCTCAAAACTAAGAACAGGGAACTAAGATGACACATAGGCATTCAGCCTGACTAGAAGTGGCCTTGGGGAAGAGGCATGGGGATGCTTCCAAAGATCTCTGATGTTCTTGTTTGTCATGTTACCCAGTGCATCTTCATCTGCCTCCCTCCCCGTTCCTGCATCCGAGGCAGTTCTCAGCAAGTGCCACTTCACAGCCTATATCTCTTCTGTTTAGACTTTAGCATCAGACTCTTAACTCACAGCCATTGACCCTCCATCCTCTTGTATTCTCTGCCCCAAGGCTACATAGACTGTTATAAATTAGAGGCTGGGGTATGCCATGCCTCAGTTTAAAACCTCTAATGGTCCCTATTGCTCTAGCACTGACAGGTCCTGGTTAGTGTGGAAGGTCTGTGTCTACTGTCCTGACTGTGATGGCTGCTCAAAATAGAGCTTGTACTTTGCTATTGTGAGCTCTCGTTTTTGTCTTGCAAAATGACTGCCATTGCCTAAGCTTCTAGTGAGGCTGTTAGGCTTGCCAAAGCCAGCCTCGTCACACCCACCTTTCCCTAGAGGTCACAGGCACATGCCAGCTGAAGGTGTCAGGGGTATCCCTTCCTCTGTGTTTGAATTTATGTCTCTTCTACTCTTTTCCTGTCCTCCAGCTGTCTGCCTGTAACTCTTCTCAGCTAGTGGGCCACTTTATAACATCCCTACCTCCATTCTGCCTCCTCCATTCAGCCGGGCTGACTTCTCTGCATTCTTCCTTACTCTGCTCCTTCCTTGGGATTCTTAATGGATAGCACACGAAATGAGCTCAATCAGTGATGGTTCAGCAAAGAAAAACCACCAAAAGATAAAGAGGCCATGGCTCTTGTGGTGCAGAAGTAGTGGGAGATACAGAGTGGTGAGATCAGCAAGTCGGTCCTGTAATCAGTGAATCATATGAGTTCTGAGGCAAGGGGACTGGGGACATTCGTGTGCCTGTGTATGGGCGGGTGTGTACCCTGTGTGGCTGCCGCTTGGCTGAGAGGCCAGTGGGGATAGGTGTGAAAGGGATGGAAATTGTTGCTCCAGCCCTGAGAGCCCACACCTCTCTCTTCTCACCCCCAGTGTTCTCTCTTTTCTCTCTGTAACCCTGCTCTGCCATCCTAGCCTGTGCTAAGCCCATGGAGACAGATCTGTCTTATACCTTTTTCACTTAGTTTATTTTGTGTTAAGTTTGTATAAACTTAATACATCTGGACCATAGTCAGGGGTCATGAAAATCTCGTATGTGTTGCCAAGGCTGGTATGACTGTTATGAGGAGGAGGGCTGAGAGCTATCTAAGAAAACACAAAATGGTGCCAGGACAAGGTGATGCTACCTTGGTCACTTCAACATCAAATTAGGACTGTCCCTGAGCATCCTTGTTTGATGAGAATGTATGTCCATTTGTAGTTACCCAACTGCTTGAACACTAGGACAAAGTGGGCAAAGTCGCTCAAAGGATCATGGGAACACGCAAGGCACCTTCTTGCTCTGAGCCTAGAATGTACATCTTTTAATGTGACTTACTCCAGGAAGGGGACAATCTAGACACCAATCTCTAAGTGGGACATTGAATTTTTGTATTTACATAAGTAATGAATCTAAAAGTCTAGTCTGTTAAGAAGTTGCACTGGAATTTTGTTGGGGGAATCGTGTGTGTGTGTGTGTGTGTGTGTGTGTGTGTGTGTGTGTGTAAACGACTGGATGAATTACTTAGAGAAAGCTTGTTTGAAACTGCAGCCTGGGCAACAAGATGGAGAAAGCAACGATTCCCTTGTACAGAAGACCAGAAAAGGCCTGGAGAGGAAGCAGAGGGACCTATGAGGCTGCAGGCAGTGCTCCCGTGACTGCCAAGTCTGCAGCCCTCTTGCTCAATACACTAGACTCAAACAAACAAGTGAGCAAACAGGAATAAGAGGAACCAGTGAGGGTTTAGAGCAGCAGGATGCTAAGATAGCTCCACTGGGCAAAGCAGAGAACCCAGGAAGGCCAGCGTTGATTCTGGCGCTAGTTCTTTACCTCAAAGTGAAGGCTACCCTCGTTTTAAACCCTTTCCTCCTCCTTCAAAGGCGTCTGGAGATGGAGTTGTTGGGCTGGGGATATGGCTCATAAGCACAGGTGGCCTATGCCTGTCTGATGATCATGCAAGAGTGGAGCCCTGTGAAATAGCTATGACCACACCTGAGCTCCCTTCATTATATCTGTCACAGAGAGCTGCTTCCACTGGAGTGTGGGGGTCATTAAAACCTGGGGCTTGGTGTTTCGGTGTGCCATGATGGCTGCACAAACCTAAAAAAGCTGGATTTGTGTGCTCGTTGCAGAATATCGGCGCAGCATCCCAGCATGAAGTTGGAAATTTAAGTGGTGGCTCCTTAGCAGCTAAGTGCTGGAGCCAGCAGCCTTGGCTATCTACAAGTCTGTTTATTCCTTGAGTTTAAGAGCTGAGGACAGTTTGAGTTGGTGGTGGCAGCTCAGCCCAAGAGAAGTTCTGTCTCCTCAGAGGGTCATCAGTCTTAGGGATCAGTAGCTGTCACCAATTCAGATTCTGAAGCCTTCTACATTCTGGTCAGAAACACTCCTACTATAGGTACAAGGCTGTCCTCAGCAGTCAGATGTATTAGACAGGCTGTATCTAGGACAGCCACATATGCTGTCACTAACCTGCCCAATAGGAGCTTCTGCCCCTCATTCAGCCTTCTTCATCTACCACCTGTCCAAAGAGCTAGTCCAACATGGTGGAATAGTAACTAGTAGGCACATGGTCCCTGTCATAGCAGCTAAAAGATGAAAATGAAAGAAGGGGGAGGGTAGAAAAGAAGGAGGGGGATAGCCTAGGAGCTTTGCAGTCTACCACCAATGAAATACTCACCAAGGTAATAGTGATAGAGTCATGCCCCTCCAGCCCACTCACCAAGTTCTTACTTTGGGAGGATCTGTAAGCAGAGCCCTGTATACAGCATGCTCCTCCATGCACCCAGCTGCACCCAGGGATATCATACTCATGTAAAAGCAATACCTGAAATATAAAAATCTCTTACACACGTCTTCCCTTGGATCATAGATGTTAAGCTGCAGCTTTCTGGAATCTAAGGTAGGCATGGGAAGGAAGGCATGAAGCTTCCTACCTAGGGCAAATCAACATCAATCCCAGAGGTCTCTGGGAAAGCCTGAGTCTTGGGTAGCTTTTCTGGAATCCCAGAAGAGAAGGACACATGAACTCTACAACACAAGTCCTAATGGAACTTCTGCTTGGCCTCTCACTCACTGTCTACCCCATGTAGGAAACGCCTTACAAATGGGGACCAACTCTGGGGACATGAGGCTGGTCCAGGGCCTGGCCCAGCAGATGGAGATGCTGCAGTAGCCTTTTAGACTGACAGCCAGCCTACCAGGAAGGAAACAAGTGAAACAGGCTGGGAGATGTAAGACCTCACACCTCAGACATGCCCATCTGCAGACACCACTAATAGCTTTCTTAAGTCAAGATTTTGAGGGGGATGCATAAGTCGTCAAGCCACAGAGTTAATGACTATTTCCAAAAGCAATACTGTGTGGCTCACACCTGTAATCTCAGCACCTTGGAGGCAGAGGCAGGAGGATTTCCTTGAGTAGTATGAAGCATACCTGGGCTACATAGTGAGTTACAGGCTGTCTGGACTGCAGTGTAAAAACCTTATCTCAAAAAAAAAAAAAAAAAAATCAGGCCTGGAGAAATGCCTCATGGTTGAGAGCATTTGCTGCTCTTCCAGGGAATCAGAGTTCAGTTTCCAGTACCCATGTGGCTCACAACCACCTGCAACTCCAGTTCCAGGGGATCTGATGGCCTCTTCTTACCTCTGTGGTCACTTGCAATCATGCATTATAAACTTACAAAGAGACATATACACAGTAAAAATGAATTAATAATAATAATAATAATAATAATAATAATAAGGAAAATAAAGTCACAGTTGTGTATAGTTTTACATAAAAATTAGGTGAACATGATGACATATTCCACCTACTCACTGAGTAACCAGGTAAAGAGAGACAAAGGTCAACTACAATGACAAGTTCAAGTAGTGTCAAAAACAAAACAAAACAAACAAACAAAAAACAAACAAAACCACAAAATCTTCCAATACCCCAGGCACAGCTTTGGATTTTGATCAACTCAAAGATGCAGTCTCTTCTGTTCTCAGCCCTGGGCTACAGAAGGAAAGAGCTTGGCTTAAGGCACTGCTCTTCCTTAAGCCTACTAATAACCTGCTAATGACCTACAAATGACCCCGGAGCCTCCTCAGGGCTCCATTTTTCTTACCTGTTGTGGTCATAACATTCTTTGACTGGTGAAAACTCTTGAGTCCTTTGAGAACATGAAGCTCTAATTACAAAGGGTCAGAACACTTCGCTTTTTGCCCTTGCCAGTTTCTTTAGCAGGGTCACTGGTCTAGGACCCAATTATAAGTTATCTTTTGCCTTGGCAGGGGTGGGGTGGAGGGAGTCTTCTTCCCCATCACTATGGCCTAGTGGGTAGTGTCTCCAGTCCCAGGTTTGCTGATACTCTGCTGAGTCTTTTACAGGCTTGAGCCTTAGGCTTGTGCTTACAGGCCCTGTGGACCCAAGCTGCTGGCCACTTGAGTCTGTGTCCAGCTCTGGCAATGGCCCCAGCGACCTAGCCTGATCTCACTGCTTTTCAATTAAGCTTCTACTTTCCTCAGAGTTCCTAGAACCTGGGGTGAGGGAAGAGTTCATCTGAAAACCGTTAAGGTTCAACTCCCACTCTCCAGCCAGGCTTGGGGCAAACTGGTCAGTTCTTTAAAGAACTTCCCTACAACTGGGGCTAATGCTCGGTGGCAGGTGTTTGCCTATTGTGCACAAAGTCCTGGGTTCACTTCTGAGTTTCCCTGTGGCAACTGCATGGAATTTCCTGTGACAATTATGTTCTGGCCTAGAATGAGACGTGTCTTAACAGACCTCGTGGTGAGGGTTTTGTTGTTGTTTTGTTTGTTATAAGTCTATCTTCTGAAAGAGATAACTGGGGCGGGGGAGGGGGGAGTACGGGGACAAAAGTCAAAACCAATGCCAAACCACAATTGCAAATGGCTGTGGAGATTCATCGAATAAAGGTGATAGCTGCGTAACCCTGGCAACCTGAGTTCAATCCTTGGAACCCTTGTTAAAACAAAACAAATAGAATCTTGGGTATTCTGAGCTTCTGGGCTAATATCCACTTACCAGTTAGTGCATACAATGTGTGTTCTTTTGTGATTGGGTTACCTCACTTAGGATGATATCCTCCAGGTCCATCCATTTGTCTAAGAATTTCATAAATTCATTTTTTTAATAGCTGAGTAGTACTCCATTGTGTAAATGTACCACATTTTCTGTATCCGTTTCTCTGTTGAGGGACATCTGGATTCTTTCCATCTTCTGGCTATTATAAATAAGGCTGCTATGAACATAGTGGAGCATGTGTCCTTATTACCAGTTGGAGCATCTTCTGGGTATATGCCCAGGAGTGATATTGCTGGATCTTCCGGTAGTACTATGTCCCAAAGTGTTGATGCTTCAATCCTTCTTAGAAAGGGCAACAAAATACCCATGGAAGGAGTTACAGAGACAAAGTTCAGAGCAGAAACTGAAGGAATGACCATCCAGAGACTGCCCCACCTGGGGATCCACCCCATAAACAACCACCAAAACCAGACACTATTGTGGATGCCAACAAGAGCCTGAGGACAGGAGCCTGATATAGCTGTCCCCTGAGACTCTCTGCCAGTGCCTGACAAATACAGAAGTGGATGCTCACAGCCATCCATTGGATGGAGCACAGGGTCCCAATGAAGGAGCTAGTGAAAGTACCCATGGAGCTGAAGGGGTTTGCAGTCCTATAGGAGGAACAACAATATGAACTAACCAGTACCCCCAGAGCTCCCTGGGACTAAACCACCAACCAAAGAAAATGCATGGTGGGACTCATGGCTCTAGCTGTGTATGTAGCAGAGGAAGGCCTAGTTGGTCATCAATTGGAGGAGAGGCCCTTGGTCCTGTGAAAGTTCTATGCCCCAGTATAGGGGAATGCCAGGACCAGGAAGCAGGAGTGGATGGGTTGGTTAACAAGGGGAGGGAGGAGGGGATAGGGAATTTTCAGAGAGGAAACTAGAAAAGGGAACATTTGAAATGTAAATTTAAAAATTAACATAACAAAACAAACAGTGCATCAATGCACACACCTGTAATCCCAGAATTCCTAGGGAGACATGAAAGGTGGAAACAGGAGGTTCATAAGGAAGCTTTTCCGCCAGCTTCCAAGAGTTCACACCACAGCACCAGGATGTCCCCCTAATAAGGTGAAAGGAGAGAGCCTTCTCCTGAAAGCTGTGTTCTGAGTTCTACATGCACAGCATGGTTGCACCTGCACACACACACACACACACACACACACACACACACACACGTAAATAAGTAACAAATATATAAACAAAAAAAATTTTTTTAAGCATGGATAATAGCATGAAAGGAACTATAGAGAAAGTGCACTCTGTGGAATTAAAGAAAAATAAAAGGTTTTGAACCCACAACAACCAAAAATTAATTCAAAAATCAAATGTGTGTTGAGTCCCAAACGTTTCTGGCATAGTTTAATTGTTATTTCAGGAATTTTTTAAAAACTTCATATTAAGGACTGAACCCAGGGCTTCACACATGTTAGGCAAGCACTCTGCCACTGGGCTATAACCCCAGCCTTGGTTCTGAACACACGACTCATACATTTGCACTGAGCATGCTGCCATGACGTTAAACGCTTCTTGAACCTTGGCTCAGGGTCCAAACTATTATATGTTGTTGTGGTGATTTGGAGAATGGCCTCTCTAGGCTTATATATCTGAATGCCTAGTCATCAGGGAGTGGCACTACTTGAGAAGGATTAGCAGGTGTGGCCTTGGAGGAGGTGTGCCACTGGGGATGGGCTTTGAGGTTTCAAAAACCCATGCTAGGACCAATGTCACCCTCTTCCCGCTGCTTGTGGATCCAGATGGAGAGCAATCATTTATTCTTCAGAACCATGTCTGCCTGTGTGCTGCGGTACTCCCCACCATGATGATAATGGATTAAACTGTGAAACTGTAAGGCAGCCTCCCTCCATTAAAAGCTCTCTTTTATAAGAGTTGTCTTGGTCATGGTGAGTGTCTTTTCATAGCACTAGACACTGACTAAGACTAGTATGGACATGGTATTTTGACTGTGCACACTAAGCTTTCTGTTCTTATAGAAACATCACAGTTTAATTACAGAAAGCAATATTTTTTAATGCCATTCTTTGGCATATAGGTATCAAAGTAGTATATCTTTTGATTATATTCTGTTAGGATGTTTGACTTTTTAAAAATCCTGTCTCCATTGCTGAGTGAGTTTTACTTAAAAAAAAAATTCAGTGAATTTTGGGCTGGACAGAATTTCCAACTTCTCAAATGGTCCCTTATGCACGTCTGCCATTTTGTATGATGAATTTATGTGAAGTCATGTTTTCAGAATTGACCACTCTAAAATCAGAATTCCGATCAACTCTGAAACATGTTACAGTATCCATACCCTATGGTATCAAATATTAGGTCAAGATTTACTCATGTAAAAAGAAACAAGCACGGTCATCTTATTTGCATGCAAATTTGCTTCTATATTTAACAAATGGTAAAAGTATAAATATACAAAGAATTTTTTTTTTTGAGTTTTTAGAGACAGGGTTTCTCTTGCTGGGATTAAAGGCGTGCACCACCATGCCCGGGCAGAGAATTATTTTAAAGTGGATTTCTTTTTAAAATTTTTAAGTTAATTTATGATTTGTTATTTGTGGTGTGTGTGTGTGTGTGTGTGTGTGTGTGTGTGTGTGTATATACATATGATGAGTATAGGTTCACATATTCCATGATGAGTATGTTGAAGTCAAAGGATAACTTTGGGGAGTTGATGCTGTCTTCCTGTTGCAGGTTCTGGGGCTTGAACATGTTGTAAGGCTTGTGTGGTAACTATGCCTTTCTCCAACTGTTGAGCCAACCCAACCATCACAGAGTAAATGTCTTTCTTTAAAAAAAAAAATGCTTTATGGCAGAAGCCACCTACAAAAGACTGAGGCATCTGAGTGACTTTTCTAGAGATGGACCACTCTTTTGCATGGCTGATGGGTAAACTCTGAGCTGCCTTCAGAGATTTCATCCCAGGATTGCTTTTACTGCTGATATGCCTTTCCTGTCACTATTACACAGCCTAATGATTTCCTGAGCATTATAGCCCACCCTATTGGGCAGATTTTCCAAAGACCAACATGAAGACATACTCTTATGTAGTAATGCTGTGTAGATAAATTGATGATTTCATAATTTCTAGTAATGATTTTATAGAATCCCCAAATTTATACAAATAATTTTGAGCCCTCTATAGAATAAAAAACTGCTAATAGAACTCTGTAAACCTTCATATTTCATGAGCTAATTGCAGTAGGATAAGAAAGCAGACTTGGAACCAATTTATGATCGTGGGAAACATTCCTTCTAGGTTAGCTGAGACCACTCTCTGGTAAGTAAAGGTAATAAACTGGGAAGGGACAATTATTGTAGGTGCAAGGACAGAAAATGAAATGTAGACTTGTTTATCCATACAAAACTTCAAAACTAGTAAGACACAAAGCAGATGATTTGTCTCTTGACAAAGCCTTGCTAACTTGTGACATACAAATTATTGCTTTAAACTTATAAAGAACTTATGGGGTTAATAACAGATAACGAATGTTTAGTCAGATGCTAGTCTTAATGGAAAGATATGTAAACAATTCTGCTGTTATTCCATAGGTCTTATTGATTTATGACATGAATTAATGTCTTAAACCTATTGAACTTATTTGGAATGTAAAAATAATTTAAAAATCATGTAATCAATTATTCTGTTATAACAGTTTACCTGCTATTTGTATAAGGTAAGTTTTAGAGTTAGTATATATACTGAAAACAGAAAATAAAGGGAGATTCAAGCCTATTTTCTTTTTCATCTAGAGTGAATGTTTTTTCTGCTAGTGTGGCTTTCTTTTCCTTTTTCTCTGGCTCAGAAAGAGTTAAGAACCCCCAGCCCCTCTCCTGATCAGCAAGAGGTCTGTGAGGAAAAGAACAAAAAGCCTGAGTGAGTAATAAAAGTCCTTACTTAATCTTTGTTGCTGAACAGCAGGTGTTAATAGCCAGAAGCCAGCAGGTTTTGGCCACAGAATAGATAAAATTTAAGAAAGGTAAATATTACCAAAAGCAAGCAACTTTTGCCCTTGCAAAACCTGAAAACCGCCAATAACACCTATTGCTATCCTCCTCAGTGTCTAGTGCCTTGACTGGACCATGCATTTTACTTTATGTGTATAGATATTTTGTCTGTTTGAATGTTTTTGCACACTGTGCATGTCTGGTGCCCATGGAGGCCAAAAGAGAGCAGCAAATCCCTAGAGCTGTGGAATGGAAAAGCCTGGGGAGATGCGGGAAGGGATTGAAAGAATGTGCTGACTGTTCTAATTAAGGAACACAAAATATATCATATCACTAGCCTGACAGGTAAGGTCCCTATTTTGACTGCAAAAGCAAACACTATTTGTCTTCTGGTGTCTCTCTGTCCCTTGCCCTCTGAGGGTTGAGTGTTAGCCTAATTGGCTTCCAAGTTTGCATAACCCTTCAAAGCAATCAGTTTCCAACTTGCCACGTCTCCCCTCCCCTCTGAATTCCATGGGCTGAGCTCTTGGCAGATAGAAGTGCAGCCTTCCTGAGCCTTGGTGGCCACACACAGGCATCCAACAGGCACTCTTTGAAGAAAGACTTCCTGGGGTCTCTGTGCACAATAACATCCCTATTTACACCCCAACTTTTACTCTGTTCTTTTAACTCTATTATATTAATAGAGATAAAAGGATAAAGAGGTGAAGACTTGACTGAACACTTAGTGCTTTCTCTAACTGAACTCTCAAAACAATACTATAAGGTAAGCATTATTTCTTAATGTTTTTCTGATGAATAAACTATGTACCCGATTATCCACTCAACAAGAATACTCTGACCTGCTGTGTGAAAATTGTGCTGGGATTCTATTTCAAATCTACAAAGAAACTTACTGTGTAGTAAGGACCATGAAGAAAATTAAAGCCCCCTTTTAGATCAAATATAGTTGGAAAAAAAAATCTCAAAATGTAGGGACGATTTGAATTAAGAGTAAGGAGAAATTTCTGGTTGTGAAGGAGTCAGGATATCTTCATGAAGAGATGACAACTCGTTCAGAAGCATAAAAATGCCTGCTGCAGAAGTTATGTGTAAGGGATAGAAAGACATATAGGAGACTGGAGGAGCTGGACTGGGGAAGCTGGCATGGGAGCTGGAGACAGGGCCTAAGCAGATGGGAAGGAGGCTGCTCCCCCAGTACAGCGCAGAGCATAGAGACAGATAAGCATTTTTAGTAATGGCGATTATGGATTTGATCTAATTTATGTTAGAAAATATACATCAACTCACTGTCTTTCATTTGTTTTGGTTTGTTTGTTTTTGAGACAGTGTTTCTTTCTGTAGCCCTAGCTGTCCTGTTACTTGCTCTGTAAACCAGACTGGCCTCAAATTCAGAGGTCTGCCTGCCTCTGACTCCTGAGAGTTGGGATTAAAGGCATGCACCACCACTAGATATAACTCACTGTCTTATAAATATTATATTTAGAATAAAATCAAATGTGCTCTGTCTCTTTGGGGTAGTAGAGATTGAACTTGGGGCCTCACATTTGCTAGGAAGGCAAATCTACCACTGAGCTATATCTCATGCTCCCTTATTTGTGGTGCTCAGACTTGAGCCCATGGCCTTGAACATGCTGGCAAACACTATCTCTGAGCTACTTCCTTAATCCCAAGAATAAGGTGCATCTTAGAAAAAAACTTCCTTCTACTAGAAGATAGGTTCTTGACATAGATTAGGAATGTAATAATTTAGCCTAGTATAGAAAACACATTTTAACTAAAAATTGCAAAAGAGCAGATTTCATTGATGAGATGGGTCACTAAAGTATTGAAAAACCAAGAAGAGGAAGGGGCTTGGGATGGAGTGCTGGATAGAGTGTCCTGGCTTCTATAGGTTTGGAGGTGGCTGTTGCCTGTAGGTGTGGATGCAATCCACATTGATTAGGACTTGAATCATAAAAAAGGAAGTAAAGCCAAGGCCGAGAGGCATAGGCAATGACCAGGGTAGGGCATCTGAAGATATGACAGATTCTGGTAACAGGAGATTAGAACTTAGGAACGAGCAGGAGCCTTGGACTGGAGAGTTTCTGCAGTCTTAACAGACCTCTTAGAGATCCAAGACAGGTGAGCACGAAGGGATGGCAGGAGTTGAATGCAGCCTCAGAAGTTTCATGTGGTCACCATGGTGATGTTTGTGCCATCTGCTGAGGGGCACAGTGGAAAGAGAAGCAGCCAGCCTCTCTTTCCCCATCTCCTGGAAGGATTCCCTCTCATATCTCTTACTATAGAGCCGTTGTTTTGATTGCCCTCTTCTTCAACAATACCCAGCTTCACATCTTTTTCCTTCTGGTTGTCAAGGTGATTGGTGGAAGAAGGTTCAGTTCTGTTTCCAACCAGAGGCTTTTATGGTTCAGGGTATTCAGACAGGCTCAGTGAGTATTTGAGGAAACAACTCTTCCTCAGCTTCCGTTAGCTTCTGGCAGATGATTTGTCCATTGTCAGATATTCCATAACCTTCACATCCTGGGGTCCAGAGCCAAAGAGACGGTTGAATGGTTAAGAGCACTTACTACCCTCGAAGGGGACCCGATTTGGTTCCCAGCCTTCATGTTGGGTGGCTCACAGCTGCCCATTACTCCATCTCCAAGAAATCTGACCCTCTTTTCTGGCCTCTGAGGGCACCTTTGTGTACATGTACACATAATTAAAAATAAAGCAAATATTAAAGAAAATAAAAATCTGAGAGCTGAACTATACCAATGGCCCAACAGAAAGAGCAAAAGACAGATGAAAGTTGTTAACACGTCTGTTTTGACTTTCCTTCCTGCTTCACATTAGGGTTTTAGGGTTTCTTTATTATTATTATTATTATTATTATTATTATTATTATTAATTTTATTTTTTTATATTTGAAATGTTATCCCCTTTCCTGGTTTCCCCTCCTCAAACCCCCCAACCTTTCCTCCTCCCCCTGCTTCTATGAGGGTGTTCCTCTACCACCCACCCAGTCCTGTCTCAATATCCTAGCATTCCCTCCCCTACACTGGGGCATTGAGCCTTTACAGGACCAAGGGCTTCCCCTCCCATTGATGCCAGATAAGGTAATCTTCTCTTACATATGCATTTGGAGCCATGAGTTCCTCCATGTATACTCTTTAGTTAATGGCTTAGTCCCTGGGAGTTCTGGGAGGTCTGGTTGGTTGATATTTGCAATCAAACACCATGACTAAAAGCAGTGTAGGCAGGGAAGGACTTGTTTGGCTTACACCTCATTAATGCAGGAAGTCAAACATGGCAGGAACTTGGAAGCTGGCGCTGATGCAGAGGCCATGGAGGGATTCTGCTTACTGACTTGCTCCTCATGGCTTGCTCAGCTTACTTTCTTGTAGAACCCAGGACCACCAGCCGAGAGTAGGGCATCACCTACAGTGGGTTAGGCCATTCCACATCAGTTACTAATTAAGAAAATATTCTACAGCAGTGGTTCTTAACCTGTGGATCATGACCCCTGTGGGGAATCAAACAACCCTTTCACAAATATTTACATTATAATTTATAACAGTAGCAAAATTACAATTATGAAGTAGCAATGAAAACAACACAAAGAACTGTGGGAAAGGATTGCAGCACTGGGAGGGTTGAAAGCCACTACTTCCCAGGCTGGCCTAGAGCCTGATCTCACAAAGGCACTGGGCACTTTTTCAAGTGAGGTTCCTTCCTTTCAGATGACTTTAGCTTCTAGGTGACATAAAACCAGCCAGCAGAGCATCCCTCAACCTATGAGATTCTGTGGCTCCTAAATGTTTAAAGAGATAGCAGTTTTGAAAAAGAAGTTCTTAAAAATAAAAAGACACAGTTGCTATTCTTTGCTTTTGGCTTACCAGTATCTGATTGGAAAGGTTTTAACTTGTGGGAAATAAACCTACGGATTAGTCAAGGGTCCAGTGTGAAACTAGAGACGGTGTTTGAGGGTTTGTAGTAATAGTTTTGTTTGTTTCCTTTTGCCTATTATATATCACTTTCTGAGGGATTGGCATGCATCTTTATCTGTATCTCTGGGGCTTAAGAATGTTGTTGAGAAAGGCATTCAGGTCATGTATGTTGAGTGGCTAATAGGATAGATAAAAATAAATCAAGTACCACAAATCTTGCTTTCAGGAGCCTCCTGTCACGATCCTTGATTACCTATGGGAACAACAACAAAAGCCTTACAAAGAGTAAAGATGAAATAGTAATGAGATCTATGAGAAGCCTGGAGTCTGCTCAACGGCATCTTTATAAACATCCACGGAAGGGTTGGGGATGCAGCTCACTTGGCAGAGCTCTTGCCTATTATACACGGAGATCTGGGTTGCCCTCCAACACAGCATAAAACCAGATACGATGGTGCATGCCTATGCCATGGAGGTGGAGGCGAGAGGATCAGAAATATAAGGTGTCAAACAGCATTTCATAGACACTCTAAAACCCATGCCTTTGGTGTGCAATGTTCTCAAGAAATAGCAGAGACAATACAGAATTCCATGGCATACACAGAACTTACAAAATGTGCATTGCCCACAGAGGGTGGTGAGGCAGATCACACCACTGGCTGATAGGCGTGTGTATGAGGATCGTTTTTTTAGTCATGTGGACAGCTCTGGCCCAAATTCTTCATTTCACTGAAGCTCTTGACAATTCAGTTAAATTTCAACTACATTTTATTTGACTGAACTATTCCCTGATAACTTAAGAGGACCGGGGCTGTCAGCCCTCTCAGCCTTTGCTGATAATATCCTGGAACGGAGTTAGTTTTCAAAACCAGGGCAAAGGGAAACCTCGATGTCTTGAGCAAGAACAGCAGTGCTGATTCAAAGAGGGAAGCGAGCCTTTATTTACACAGATGTATGCCCTGGCGGGAACAGGTAGAATTCAATGGTGAACTTTATCCTACATGGCATAGCTCACCAATTTTCACTTATGCCCACAGGAACAGCCAGGATGTGGTGACTACCTTTATGGTCCAATATTACCTAGACTTACTCATGTCTAAGCGCATTCCTAAGCACCCATTTGACAGACAAGATGCTGAGAATTACCCCATCTTAGCAGAGAGAATCTGCTTTGAGGGAAAGTATGTTGACTGGATTCACACCCTCCTGAGGCAGCAGAGAAGACAGACATTCTGAGAGCAATCCCCAGAGGCCTCTACTCCCTAACAAGCCTTCATTTCACAGTTTCATCCTGAATAGATGTTTGTATTTGAATGAAGGACACTTACCTGGGATTTGGAGATTTCCCTTTTGTCTTAGTTAGGGTCACTATTGCTGTGATGAAACGCCATGACCAAAAGCAACATGGGGAGGAAAAGGTTTATTTGGCTTACATTTCCACACTGTAGTCCATTACTGAAGGAAGTCAGGATAGGAACTCAAACAGGGCCAGAACCTGGAGTCAGGAGCTGCACTAGGCATAGCATGTCTATTCCACAACCGTCATAGAGTAGACTACTGAAGCCTGCTAGTCTTGCCAGTGAAGCAAGAACTACACAGAGAGAGTTAGCTCTATGGTAATGTTAATGTGACCACAACCCTCACCCAGGACTCCAGCCATTACACACTTCTACTTCTTACAAGCTGCACGTGATCTTGGAGACACTAGGATGAATGTACCTACAGGAAGTAGAAGGTAACTACAAGGGAGACTTAGTGATGCAGCTTCCATGACGTCATTATCAGGGATGGGGTGAGACTTTGTGGTGATGCGATTGTTGGGAAGTCACCCAAGTGTGGCCCCTCACCCATGCCCCGTAAATCATCCCAGTAAACTCACTTGTTCACCAGCCTGCCCTCCACTGTTTTCCAAGTTTTACTCTGGTCTGTTGTTGGTGCCCTATCTGGGCGCGAAGAGACCTTTGTTCACATCTCCCAAAGAAAAGTGAATTCAGTCAGCATATTGTTGAATTGTAAATATTAAGCCTGGAAGCTTTGAAGTCTTTCTTGTTAGACCCAACGTGGTTATGAACGGGCAGGGCAGGGCTGATGTCCAACTCTCCGAGATGACTCTTTCTCTCAAAATTTCTAAAGGCTCGAAGTGAATGTTCTCACTCTATGCACACTGAAGGCTGTGCCCATCTTCCATGTGTGAACTGAGTTATGAAACTGTTTGCCTTTGACATTCTTTTTTTTTTTTTTTTACTATTATTACTACTGTGATATGACATTGTAGGGGGAAACAAGTGTCAAGTAGGGAACTCCAAGCTTGCACGTAGATGTCATGGCATGACCTTAGGGTTGGTTCTTTCTTTCCAAGTTTATGTAGGTTCTAGGAATTGAACTCAGGCTGTGAGTCTCCTGCAATAAGCGTTTTCCCTTCTGAGCCATCGAGTCAGTCCATTTTTGATATTTTTTAAGAATGGCACAATTCTAACACATTTGCTGATCAGAACACTTGCCCAGGGATAGCACTTCCACCAAAGAATAGATACCAATTTCTTCTTTATTTTCAAGAACAGTGAACCTTATATCCAAGTAGCTTACCTAAAACTCTATATCCAAGTATCTTCAGAAATTTCTCCCTTTTTCCCTTAAAACTTTCTGCTTTCCTGAATGGCAAGACAGGTCAACAGTGCATGCCCAGTGAGTGACCTGAGTTCAATTCTCATGTCAAAAGTAAAACCACGTACAGCAGTGCACAGATTGCATTCTGCAATCCCAGAATGCCTCTGGTGAGATGGGAAGCAGGACAGGAAAATTGTCTGGAGCTTCTGAGTCAGTCAGCCTGGAGAAGGTCATGCAGCAAGAGAAGTAACAAGAGAGACTGACTGCCTCAAGAGCAAGGTTTCTGTTGAAAGAACTGACTCCGAAAAGCTGCCCTCTGACCTCTACACAGGTATGTGACACTATGCATCACCGTATACTCCATTCCATGTTGTGTAATGCTAAATACTGGTCTTGGTTTTCCCCAGAGATGAGGAGGTTCTCACATAGACCCAAATGATGCTATGTAAACTTGCCTCCTATAATGGCTATTCCTGGTTGTCAACTTGATTATATCTGGAATAAACTACTGTCCAGAATTGGAAGGCTCACCAGTTATCCTAATCTGGACACTTGGAGATAGAAGTTTCTGACTTGGATCTTGGTATGGAGATCTTGAGGCATAGTGGCTATGGATTCCAGAAGATTAATACAGGGAGATCTCCGAGTTCAAGGTCATCTGGGATTAAAGGTGTGGTGGTACATACCTTTAATCTGGGCTACACCTTCTGCTACATAAGGGCATTGGAAGAAGGAAATCTGTCTCTCCTTCACCTGCTTGCCGTGTGGGACTGAGCAACTGCTAGATCCTTGGACTCCCATTCACAGCTGCTACTGACCATTGTTGAGAGTTGGACTACAAACTGTAAATCATCAATAAATTCCTTTACTATATAGAGACTACCCATAAGTTCTGTGACTCTAGAGAACCCTGACTAATATACCTCCCAAGTTATCCCTGATTGGTAAATAAAGATGCCTACTGCCTATAGCTGGGCAGAAGAGAGAGAGGTGAGATTTCCATTCCTGGACTTGGGAGTCTGAGGCAGGAGACCATGAGGATAGAGGTAGGTGGAAAAAGGAGAAGATGTCATAGAGTAGGAGAGTCATGAAAACATGGCCATGAGGGCTGGCCACCTGGAGTTAAGAGCAGCCCAGATGGAACATAGCAAGTCATATTGAAGGGTTATTGGCAGGAAATTTGGCATAATAGCATGGAGGGTAGATATCTGCCCAGCTCTGGTGCTGATTAAGGCTTATTATAAATATTAAAGTTTTGTGTCTTTTATCTGGGAACAGAATGATCAAAGGTGGGGCAGAACCCCCCAATTGAGATTAAATATTTACTGAATCAACAAGTTTCTTATCTGCTTATATAACAAATATTTATCAAGCATTTAACTAGAAGTTTGCAAAGTAGTAATCCTCTCAAGGATCAACCCTGCTGCCATCTGAGGTCTTTGGGAACATGGATGGAGATCAACCATCGATATTGTTGTATCAAGACCTGGGGTCCTGGAGGCTAAGAAGCAGCTTCTTTCTCCTAGAATTGCTGTGCAAAAGTTGAAAATATAGGACAGGGAGCTTGGAGAGTGGCTAACTCATTCAGCTTTTCATAAGTCTGGTACCTTAATGGTGAAATGTGGGGCTAAACATAGAAATCAAGTAGCCCAAACTTGCACTCATGGATGTTATAAGAGACCAAAGACCTTAAAAGCCTCAGTTTCAATGTTCCAGCGTTCTTGTGTGTTGAAGCTGGTATTTGAACTCTGGGGTCTTGTCTCCCACCCCAAACCCGTTTCCTACACAGGCTTAGTAATGCCTCACATGCTTGGAGTCACTTCCTAATCCATCGCTCTCTACTCATCATCCATTCTGAGACAATGCCAGTCTTGCTCCCAAACCAGCAGAGAAAGATATTTCCTGCGTTGTCCTTGCCAATAGTTGCAGTTGTCCCATCTTTTAAAATATAGCATCCACAGGTTGTTTATGCAATGCCTTCCTGAGGTTTTGATTCATATTTCTACAAAGCCTACTGATGCTGCACATGTTTGTGTGTGTGTGTGTGTGTGTGTGTGTGTGTGTGTGTGTTTACTGGCCACTCATGCATCTGTTGTGGGGAAAAGTTTACTCAAATTCTTCCCTTGATTCTAATTTTATTTTGTTTTAAATTTTGAGTTAGTTGTCAGGGGACCTTCCTGTATAGAGTTTTGTTTTATCACATACATGATTTGTAAATATTTTCATTCATTTTTATAAGTTGTCTTTTCATAGTCTCAGTGGCACCCTTTTGAGTATAAAAGATTTAATTTCCTTGAGTCACCAATGTTTTCAGTGTTTGTATATTTTTGGTATTACTCCAGAAACTACTGCCTAAACCAGTATTTTTATTTTAAAAATGTATTACATACATTTTTGTTTATGTAATTTTTAGTGTGTGTGTGTGTGTGTGTGTGTGTGTGTGTGTGTGAGAGAGAGAGAGAGAGAGAGAGGAGAGAGAGAGAGAGAGAGAGAGAGAGAGAGAGAGAGGATGCCTCAGTTGTGGAGATCAGAAGACAACTTGCAGGAATTGGTTTTCCCTTCCAGTATGTGGCTCTGGGGCTCAAACTCAGGCACCAGTCTTGGTAGCAAGCACTCTGCTCACTGAGCCATCCTGCCAATTCCGGAGCATCAACTTTAAAGGGTACATTCTCCCACTGGTTTTAAATGTCTGTCTTTCTAGTTATTTACTATTTCCTTCTTTGTTTCCCTGCCTTTCTTCAGGTGCTTCTTTTTTTTCTTTTGGATTGATTACACATTTCGTTTCCTTTTTTATCTGCTCTGCCTGTAAATCATCTATGAGTCTTCATTAATCTTGTGATTGCCTTAGAGTTTAGAGTACACATCTTAACTTATCACATACTACCTTTGAATCATAGTGTATCTCATATGCGTGGCATAAAAGGTTTGAAACTGTTCACTTCTGCTTCATCCTTTTAGACCTTGATGAAACTGTGGTCACATTTTACCCTATGTATATACTGCCCTGTGATTAATGTTGAAACGGCTAATCATCTTTTAAAGATATTAACTAATAAGTAAAATCTTATCACTCAATTGCCACCTCCTCTGCTGCCCCCTCCCTTGTACGGGGTCCGACTCCCACTGGCATCATTTTCCTTGTTAAAGGACTCACTCTTTGCTCCATCCATTGGAAATGGAAGGAATGCTTCCAACCTCAGCCTATAAAGACAAACTCACCCTCTAATGCCAAAACTCAGTGAAAACATAGCAAAATTATAAAACCTGTGGGTCAATTTTCTGGATGGATATAGATGAAAAAGTTCCTAATAAAATATTGGCAAACTTAATTCAACCATGTTTTGAAAAGATAGAACACCCTGATAAAATTTACTTCTTCCCAGGGATACCAAGATGGTTCAATAAGGCAAATCAATCAACATACTTGTATTACTTACTTATATATTTAATTACATTATTTGCACTATATGTATTATATAAGAATTAAAGGAGCAATTACATGCTCATTTCAATACATTCAGAAAAGACCTTTGATGGAACTCTATTCTATGGTCCAATCCTGGAAGACACTAGAATCCTGGAATGCACAAAGATTGTATTTCAGTAAAACAAAGGCTATAGATGCCAACTTTGAATAGCCAACATTATAACTGAGTAAAGGATAAAATTGAAAGACTTCCCTCTTAAAAATGAGACAAGACTTTGGATATGTCTTACCTCCTGGGTTGAAGAAATGTGTTTGCTCTTGCAGAAAGTGCTTTTGTATCAGGAACTTGTATACTAGGCCTTGTTCCTGTCCACAAACTGAGCCCTGAGTACACAATCTAGACTGTTTTCCTAAGTTCTGCACTTCTATATTATATTTTTGAAAGATGACTAACTCAATCTTTGCCTAAATCCAATGCATGTACAGGAAACTCACAGAGATGATAATGTAAATCTTGAAGGCGAAGGTTAAATACATAGGGGGCAAAAATTAAACATGTATTTTTTAAAAAATGACCAAATCTATTAGACAACGAGTTAATGTGTATAATGCTAAAATTTTGAGGTCTTTCAGATTTCTCTAGCTACATTTTCTGAAACCATAAAATTTCCAGGTTGTTTGTTCGTTCACTCATTCATTTGTTTGTAATCATCTCCTTTGTACGTGTGCCCTTGTCATTGGTATTAACTCCTGGGATACTACTGCCTTTGTGTGTCTTTCCCTTTGAGACAACAGTATATGTGATAGAGTACAATTTGTTGGATTTTTGTTAATGTATTTATTTCATTCCAGTTTGCTTTATTTTAATTGTTGATACTTAAGTTGTCAAATACTAGACATGCTTTACTTATGATATATTTCAGGTTAGAATTATGTTTATTATATGTGGATGTAAATATAGATTGGGTGTTTTACTGGGGGGGGGCGTGGTTCATTCTCTGCATTCTTATTGGACTCAGTGCAGGGATTCTTAGCTAGAGCAGGAAGTCCAGAGGAAGAACTAAGGGGGCAGGGCACTGGCTCAGTAGGTAATGTTCTTGCCACCCCAAGCTTGAGGACCTGAGTGAAATCTGTAGCATTCACATGAAAGCTGAACACATTGCCACGTGCCTTGAATCCTAGCATCGAGGACTCAGAAGAATTCCCTGGCTTCCTGGTCGGTCAGTCTATCAGATCAGCAAGTTCCAGGTTCAGCGAGAGACCCTGTCTCTAAAAGTAAGCTGGAGAATGACAAGAAGGCACTTGATTTTGACCTTTGCCATCCAATTGCATGCACACACATGCACATATACCAGCATACATGTATAAACCATACACACATAAATATGTACACACACATAATATAGAGCTGGAGAGATGACTCAGTGGTTAAGAACTTGCTGCTCTTCCAGAGGATACAAGTTCAATTCCTAGCTCTAACACAGCAGCTCACAACTCCAGTTCTAAGGAATCTGACATCCTCTTCTGACCTCCAAGTACACACATGCAGACATGCAGACAAAGCACACATACACACAAAATAAAAAATTAAAATAAAGAAATACAAAGAAGATACAAGGCCTTATTACAAGTTGAAATATCTTCTGGGTATATGCCTGGGAGAGGTGTTGCTGGATCTTCAGGTAGTACTATGTCCAATTTTCTGAGGAACCTCCAGACTGACTTCCAGAGTGGTTGTACAAGTTTGAAATCCCACCAGCAATGGAGGAGTATTCCTCTTTCTCCACATCCTCGCCAACATCTGCTGTCACCTGAATTTTTGATCTTAGCCATTCTGACTGGTGTGAGGTGGATCTCAGGGTTGTTTTGATTTGCTGATGATTAAGGATGCTGAACATTTTTTCAGGTGCTTCTCAGCCAGTTGGTATTCCTCAGTTGAGAATTCTTTGTTTAGCTCTGTGCCCCATTTTTTTAATGGTGTTATTTGATTTTCTGGAGTCCACCTTCTTGAGTTCTTTATATATATTGGATATTAGTCCCCTATCTGATTTAGGATTGGTAAAGATGAGAATGGAAATTCTTTTTTTTTTTTTTTCCGAGACAGGGTTTCTCTGTATAGCCCTGACTGTCCTGGAACTCACTCTGTAGACCAGGCTGGCCTCGAACTCAGAAATCCGCCTGCTTCTGCCTCCTGAGTGCTGGGATTAAAGGCGTGCGCCACCACGTCCGGCAGGGAATGGAAATTCTTAAAGTCACTGTGGAAATCAGTTGGTGCTGGAGAGATGACTCAGCTGTTAAGAACACGTCCTAGTCTTCCAGGGGACCTGAATTTAATTCCAGCACCCATGTCTGGTGGCTCACAACTGTCGGTAACACCCTCTTCTTGCCTCTATGAGCACTGCTCTCATACCTGTGTGCAGTCGAGCAAACACACACATGCATGTGTGCACACACACACACCATTTTTTCAAAACATATAAATTCAAACTGAATGTTGAGTTCAACAGATGAATGGATAAAGAAAATAAACCAAAACCTGGGATATAGAAGCATAAGAATCAAAAGTCCAGTACCACACAGGGCTACATGGTGAATTCAGCTTCTAAGACTGTCCTAGCCTATACAAGACCCCATCTCAAAAAAGAAAAGAAAAAGAAAGAAAAAGAGAAAAGGAAAGAAAAAGGAAGAAGGATCATCAAATTAAGTGAACTAAACTAGATGTAGGAAACTGATATCACATGTTTTTGCTCATATAGGGAATACAGATTTTTTTTAAAGGGAAGAGTAAGAGGGGAGCTATTTGAGAAGAAGAAAGAGGCAAGATGGGAAAATAAGAGAGTAGACTGGGCAGCGAATATGAATAAAGCATGCTCTCTGTGTCTCCCCCATCTCTGTCTCTGTCTGTGTCTCTGTCTCTGTCTGTCTCTGTCTCTCTCTCTGTACGTGTGTGTGTGTGTGTGTGTGTGTGTGTGTGTGTGTGTGTGTGTGTAGATGGCTCATTAGATAAAAGCAGCTGCTACTCTTACAGAAGACTTGGTTTTGTTCCCAGCACCTATGTCTAGTGGTTTACAACCACCTGTAACTCTAGTTCCAAGAGATCTAGTACCCTCTTCTGGCCTCTCAGAGTAGCTGCATGCACATGATGCACATACAGAAAGGCAGGCACACACCTTTTTTTTTTTTTAAGGAGCATATTTGGGACAAAAATACACAAAAGCACCTTTTACTTCTTAGAGTATAAAGCAGTTATATATGAGTCCTTCCAGTTTTTGTTTGCCTGATACAATCTGCATTTTGTCTCATTTCTGGGAGATCGTCTCAGTATTGTAGAATTCTAGGTTGTTGGTGCTGGTTTTCTCTCATTTCTTTAAAGACAAGCTCTTGGGTTCATGCTAGTGCTGACCCCTATGTGAAGTCTGTTGGTATCTCCACTGTTGTTCTTTCCATGTAGCATGCCATTTTCCTGTTTCTGTAAATACTTTTCTCATTATCATTAGTTTTGGACAATTTAATTTATTATGGACCATGGTACAATTTTCTTCTTATTTCTTTCATGTTAACAGTTTTAATAAATTCTAGAGGAACTGTTGCGAAAACTCACTGAGTAAAACTGCTTTCTGCCAAGCCTGATGACCTGGGTTCAATACCCGGGACCCACACAGTAGGAGACGGGAGTTGGCTCCTGTGAGTTGTCCTCTGACTGCAAGGCACCTGTGCATGCACACACATATATACACACAAGTAAGTAAGATATAAACAACTAGATGCAAGTAATCGGGTTATTATTTTTCAAAATATTTATTCCTGCTTTATCCTTTGAAAGCCCTATTCATAACTGTAGCACACTGCTCAAATCTCAGCTCGCCAATGCCTTATTTTCTAATTACAAGTTTCTTTGTGTTTGAGTTCATATTTATTTGCCTCTTTGGGTTCACTGTTTATTATTATTATTATTATTTTGCAATATCTAATCTTTGAATCCCATACAGTTTAATAAAATATTTTTGTGTGTATGCCCATATGCACGCCTATATATGTGCATATACATGCCCACAGAGGCCAAAAGGGGGCGCCAGTTGCTTTGGATCTGGAGTCACAGGCAGTTGTGAAATACCCAGTGTGGGTTCTAGAAAGTGAAGTCTCTTAAGTCCTGAGGCGTCTCTGCGGCCCTCCTCCATTCATCTCTTGGCTCAGGCATTGAGGCATTGCAGTTTTTGTCTCTAGAAGTTCTGAGAGATGAGAACCGCCATGCCTCTCAGAATTGTCCTGTCTCTGTGCGACATGGTGGACATATGGAATGTCTCTGTCTTCTACCATCTATGTCAGCTGTGGGAAAGCAAAATCAGCCACATTTATCCTTATATATTTGTTTTTCTGGTAATTTCTGACTAGATGCATATAAGTGTCAACATGGGTTAGTGGATACATTTTTGTATTCTTGTATACATTCTTGGCTTTTATCCTGGAATGCAGCATAAGACACCTTTGTATCTTGCTTTTAACTTCATAGGCAGGACTGGGGAAGTGCTTTGCCTAGGGCTGATCACTCACAGGTGTGACTGTTGACCAAACACAAGACTTCTGTATTAGTCAGGGTTCTCTAGAGTCACAGAACTTATGGGTTGTCTCTATATAGTAAAGGAATTTATTGATGACTTATAGTCTGCAGTTCAACTCCCAACAATGGTCAGCAGCAGCTGCAAATGGAAGTCCCGGGATCTAGCAGTTGCTCAGTCCCACAAGGCAAGCAGGTGACAGGAGAAAGAGTAGTGTAGTCTATAGCTACTGTTCTTCCCAGGCTGTGAATGTTCCATCCTCACTGTTGGGAAGATGCACTGTTCCTGATCTTGTGTGGTACTCTCTAGTTCCCTTGGCTGGTCTTCCTACTAATGAAGGGCACCTTCCGGAGGCTTCTACCCAAGCAGTGCTCTCCTCTCCAGGACACTGCCCACCCACTCTAACTCATTCTTCCTGGATTCTTCATTTTGTCTCAAATCAGAATCCACCACAGTCTGCACAAGGGTCCTCAAACTGTGCTAAGGGAGCTAGACGCTCCCTTGAGACAATAAGCTAAGTGATGCCTCAGGCTCTGGTCACTTCCTGAATCTCTCAGAGGCCAGTGTTCTACATGACACCAATGTCTGTTGGCTTGGAAATTGTTCTGTCATTTATTTTGTGAGTTCTTTGTTTTCGTGCAGGGAATTTTCTTTTGTCTAGAAACAGTAGTATAGTAGTAGCAGCAGTAGCAATGGTGGTAGCAGCAATAGCACAGGAGTAGTGGTAGTGCCAGTAATAATAGTAATGGTGTGGTAATGGCACTGTAGTAATGGTGGTGGTAATGGCACAGTAGTTATGGTGGTAGTAGTAATGGCACAGTTGTGACAGTGTTTCCTATTCTCCCCCCTCCTCCTCACATTATCTTCAAATGGCAGCAATTTTATCTCTTCCTTTCCAATATTCCTCGCCATCATTTCTTTTTCTTGCATTGTAATCTGCAGAGCCATGATGGTAGCGACAGTTAGTGGTGCACTCTTTGTCTTATTCTTTTTTTTTTTTTTTTTTTGGTTTTTAAAACAGGGTTTCTCTGTATAGCCCTGGCAGTCCTGGAACTCACTTTGTAGACCAGGCAGGCCTTGAACTCAGAAATCCGCCTGCCTCTGCCTCCCAAGTGCTGGTTTTTGTGTTATTCTTAATTTCAAGTTTCCTTAGTTTGTGATGATATAGGCTTGCAGCCTCTTTGCTCCGTTCCGTTTCACTGAGGTCACCCATTCAATGGACACCGCTTCCTGCGCTCTTTGGCTGCTCCCTTGCTGGGCAGATACAACCAGGTTGTAAATATCCATGGTCTTCCTCAAGATAACCTAAGTCTTATGGGAGAGCTCAGCTTTTCTGGGAAGAGGTAGGACAGACAGTCTGCAGGTGTGAGGTCCGAAGGTCTTTGGCCTTCTTTGTCAGACCTGAGATGACCTTGAGGTGGAAGTGGCGGCTCTGCTTTGGGATCATCAGAGGCTTCTGATTAAGTGCTGATTTCAAGCTAGCTCAGTCCTAATCACAGGAGTCACTGCTCCGGCTGCTTCTTTAATCTCAGGGAGATTAATTAATGATCCGAGGCTCCCAGCCAGGTGGCCAATGGTCACAGGGCTACTGAGCCATCTACAGGGGACAGACACACAACCCAGCTCAGGGCTCCTGGTCACAGTTCATCATTGCTCCAGCGTGGAGGAGGTGGCTGTGTGTGTGTGTGTGTGTGTGTGTGTGTGTGTGTGTGTGTGTCCGTGTGTCCAGCCCTAACTTTACCCAGTTAGGCTCGTACATCAGAATCAGCTTGTCACCTGCTCTTAGTCCCTGCCTGTTCTGGTGTAGTTGTTTATAGCATTGTGTAATCACCTCTACTGATGCATGGTATATTCATGTTTATTTTAACTTTTTACAAGCCAAGTACTTTGAAGATAATAGTGATTCATGAAATTAAAAGCCGTTGAGGAAGGGTAGGTACATTAGCTTGCCAAAATGACCCTCTCACCTTCCTGCCCAGATCTCCTCACTCCTCTATATCTCTTCTGTCACTTTACCGGAGACAACAGAAACCAGTAACAAAGTGAATAGGCAGCAGGTCTCCAGACCTAGACTGAGACACCCACAGATCCACTTTTACTTGCCTTATGGACAGGGCCTTCTGAATGAAAATGGAATGGTCCTCCTTCTTGCCACATTCTCGCCCACAGTAGCTTTCCCAGCCTCGCTCCCATCACACCCATCCTTTCTCAGACACACCCTGAGCCAGTCACTGGGGCGGTTGGCCTCCACACCCCCTCTGGTTTGCATATGCTTTTCCTTTTGCAAATCCTACTGAAATTTCTCTTTGTCCACATGGTAAACTCCTATTTGTCCTTCAAGATCAGGCCTGGAGACCTCTGCCTCCGCAGACGTTCATGGTTTCCCTCATGCCTATTCCTGCGAGCAGGTCACATGCATGAGGACCCAGTGTCACCATCCAGCTGTGGCTCCTGTGACACTTTCCAGCATCTCTCCTTTTGCATTGACAGTCACCTGCTGAGACACCTGAGTCCCTAGCTAACAGACTTCTTGGTGCTAGGACCTCTCATCTAAAAAGTGAATTATCTCAAAATGGGCATCGGTGACCGTACAACCTGTTCCCCATTCCTGTCCCTTACTCTCCCTCATCCCCAGGAGGGTGTACAGAGACCCCACTCCTGCCACATGAACTCTGATTCCTCTCTTCAGAGTCCGTGCCATGTGTCTGTCCTGGGACTGGGCCCTGAACTCCCCTGTCATGCTGTTGCCTTTCTGTCTGTCTGTCCATGGCAATGATAACTTTTATAATAAACTTCTTAGTCCCATGTAAGGGTCCCTCTTGACCCCCTCCCCTGAAACCCTCCACATGACTTCCTCTCTGTGCTGACAGCATCCCCGATTCATCTCCTGCTCACTGAAGGTGGAGCTTCACTTCATGAGCGAACTAAACTTTTAACCTCTATCACCTGCCTCTTACCTAACATCCCCATTTGGGATTCTGAAACTGATACCTAGATTGAGATGTTCTGATAAGGACACATCCTTTGAAAATACCTTTCCTAAGAGGCTGCCACCACCAGTCTACAGGACTCTGAAAGATCCAGAAACAATTGAATTGTATGGAAACCTTCAAATCGGACCCTTCTACATCTTTTGTAACATTCTCAACCCAACCCTCCACCCGAATTCAATAAGCAGAGAGCATCTTCAAACTCATGGTTCTCCTGCCTCACCCCCCAACCTCGGCCACTGCAAGTTCTTGCATGACAGGCATGCACCAGCATGACTTGTATGGAAATGAGGATTCTGAGCCATGTGGTGGTTTTCAGCCATAGGCACACCTATCTTCTTTATCTTTCTTCTGTCTTTCTACCCTGGATCATTCTTCTCCATTCTGCATCATATTTATGACTTATAAGACATTCATGAAAGAGCCTATACTTTTAAATTTAATGTTCATTTTAAAAGGAAAAAAACAAACAAAAAAAGAGGGTCTGGAGAGATGGCTCAGCAGTTAAGAGCACTGACTGCTCTTACAGAGGTCCTGAGTTCAATTCCCAACAACCACATGGTGGCTCACAACTATCTGTAATGAGACCCAATGCCTTCTTCTGAAGGCAGCTACAGTGTACTCATATAAACAAAATAATAAATACATCTTATTTTTTAAAAACATCACAACAGACTCAGCTCTGTTTTCTCCTCTGTTTCCCACCATACAAGCATCTGTAAGGCAGAGACTGGCACATTCAGCTCCAACTCCCCATCCTAAAGTGCAGCATGCTGTAAATGTATCACTCACATCTGGTGAGTGACTCACGTCACAAAATAGTCAGCAGTGGATAGTCAGCAGTGTGTAGTCAGCAGTGTGTAGTCAGCAGTGGATAGTCAGCAGTGGGTAGTCAGCAGTGGGTAGTCAGCAGTGGGTAGTCAGCAGTGGGTAGTCAGCAGTGGGTAGTCAGCAGTGGGTAGTCAGCAGTGGGTAGTCAGCAGTGGGTAGTCAGCAGTGGGTAGTCAGCAGTGGGTAGTCAGCAGTGGGTAGTCACCGTGGTGCTTTCCTCCCTCTCAGAATTATGCAGCTTCCTAATTTCCCTATTGCTTCCTATTCCACCGAATTATGTTTGCAATTCAACATTATTTATTGTTTGTGTTTATGCATGTCTGTGCACAGATGTGTGCATGCCTACATCTGCAGTGTGTTTGTGTGTGTGTGTGTGTGCGCGCACACGCACGTGCACGTGCATGCGGAGGCCAGAGCTGGTGACAAGTGTGCTTCTTACCACTCTTCATTTACTTCTTTTGAGACAGGATTTCTCAGTATATCTGGAGCCCACAGTTTTGGCCAGACTGGTTGGCCGTGCACTCCTGGACCCTCCTGTGTCTGCCCGTCTGACACTAAGGTTACAGGAATAAGCCACTACACTCAGCTTTTATGCCATGCTGGAGATCTGAACTCAGGGCTTCCTGCTGGCAGAACATTACCCACTGAGCCATTGCTCTCTCTCTAGCCCCAGGAACAACTGAACACTTTTAAATGGCGTCTTTGTACATTTTTTGTACTTCATTTTTTGGGGGCACTCAAAAAAATTTTAATGGATCACTCTTTAGTAGCAAATCTTCACTCATTGAACTACAAAGCAAAGAAAGACTAGAATTCAGTGGCTTTCAGGATTGGCGAGGTGGTTCATTGGGTACAGGCATTTGCTGCCAGGCTTGACAACCTGAATGGGATCGCAGGAGAAAAGAACTGATTTCCATGAGTCCTCCTTTGGCTCCCACACACATTTTATGACACACACACACACCACATGTGCACACACACCATGCACATACACACACATGTGCACACACCACACACACATACACACACACACACACACACACACACACACACACACCACATGTGCACACACACATGGTACGTTCTGGCATTTAACTGGAAGTTCAGCACTCTAGAGGCTGAGGTCAGACTGGCCTATATAATACAGTCCAGGTTGGGTTGGACTCCAGAATGATACTGTCTCAGTCTCTGTATGCAGACAGATGGCTATCTGGTCACTTTGCAGAGACAGAGATGATATTCTGGTGACAAGAAACTTAATCTTCATCTACTACAATGTTGTGTTCAGTTTTAAATAATTCAAGTGTTTTGGGATGTCATAGCCAATAAAATTTCTAGTAAGCTTTGAAATTTTTTCTGTTTCTTCTCTGCTGGTTTTATCTCAGGCACTCTTTGGGGAACAGCTACAGAATTCTACATGAATTTCATCATTTCCAAAACCAGTTCCCAGACTGGCCATAAAACACCTGTTGCCAGCATAATTGGCCACATGGTGCCATCTAGTGTCAGCAAATGTAGCCACCTCCATTTATTTCAGAACACAAAACAAGAAGGTTCGTTCAGGATGTCAGTATCAAGCTACAGAAAAGAGCACACTACACTAGGATTTGCTTGTGCTAGGAGGTAAGGCAGTCAGTCAGGGTCCCACGTACCCCAACTTTCTTCTAATTCTCCTGCATAGCCAAGGATGATCTAGTTCTCTCCCTCCAGAGTGTGCATTACAGGTGTGCCCCAGCACACCCAGTCTATGATATGCCAGGTTCCATGTACACTAGACCAGAACTCTACCCACTGAACTACACCTCCAGGTCTCTTCTGCTATTTTAATCTCACATTCATTACCTGTAAGTCTAGCAACCTTACTGATTTCTAAAGCAAGGGGAACACTAATACCTCTGATCAAGGACTCCACTTTGTCTTTTTCGTCTTGACATAACCAGAACAAGGTCAAAACTAACACCTTGCATTGGGTTAGCCACGTTCAGAATCAAGATTTCTTAAGCAGGAGTCTTCCTTGACTCACAGGCCTGCCTTGGCTGTAACTGGTTAAAAAGACATCAGTTTGGGGCTGGCCTTCTTCACATGGGCCCCTGTACTTTTCACCTGCAGTCTTTCCTTTGTCAGCCTCCTTTGCTTTCTTTGCTGACTTCTACCAAAGCATCTCACAGCCATGGTCGCATTGGCCATTCCAGACAATCACACTGGCTTCCTCTCTGTTAGCTTTCCCTGTAGAAGGAATGGGGGAGATGGCCTGATAATAAGAAATAAGAACATTGCTCCCATCGAGAGGGACTGAACGGAGCTGGTTACAATTGGAACCGAGACCCCAGCAACATTTCTTATGTCATGCTAGTGTCAGCAGAATGTGTGTGTGGGAGAGTCCAACTTACCCTGTGAATCTAACATATTCCAACATTTTACAAACTTCAGACTGCCACTGCTTATATTCTATTTAACAACTCAAACCAGGATAGTGGGCAAAAGCACTTTTAAAAATTAAGAGAAATTTAAGTACAGCTTAATGTGTGTGCACTTGGAATGAGGCTAAGAGACATATTTGGTATAGGCTGTTCTTGAGTGGCTGCTCTGTGCATGAGAAGCAGCTGCTTGCCTGGGCGGGGGTAGGGTGGAAGGCTGGGAGTAAAATGGACGATGTTGACAGGTTCCCCAGCAGCGATGGTACAGCAGTCACACTGTTCCGTGTACGTGTTTAGGATCCGCACGTGATGCACCTCGTACAGTCTGCAACTTCAGCTTTGGGAGTCAGGACTCCAGTGACAAGGGCAGTGACATGGGCAGCTCACTACTTTAGTTCTACCTCCCCCCTGGCTTATGTTCTCTGACTCTGTCTATCCAGATCCCAAGCCTAGGTCCTCTTTCTAGAAGCTTCCAGCATGTGATAAGTTGGGGATCTCTACAATAAAAGTATCATTAGTCCGATAGTGAGAGCAGGCCATGAACCTCCTCGCCCTGGCATCCAGGTAGAGCTGACCTTGTTGGTGCTGGGCATCCTGGTAGAGTAGAAAAGGACCTGTTTGTTGGTGGAAGCACCTGGAAGCTTTCCCTGATGGCCTGAGTGAAGGAGAGGCAGTCTACCCCTTACCAGCTGCCTGAGGCAGGAAAGCTGGCCCCGCCCCTTGCCTCCCTCAACAAAGAGGAGGAGGAGGCCCTGGTGGCCCAGGCTCAGGAAAGCAGGATTGCTGACCAACTCAGCTACCACCCAGGCCCAGATCAGTGCTTTGAGTTGGCCCAAGCCAACATCTATACCATCTGCAGTGATCTGAATATGCTTGGCTCTGGAAAGTGTCACTTTTAGGAGGTGTGGCCTTGTTGGAATAGGTGAAGTGTGTCACTGTGTAGGCAGGCTTTGATGGCTCCTAGTGCTCAAGCTCTGCCTATTGGGGAAAGAGAGAGCTGTAGAGGGTAAATTGTTAAACCTCACTGTGCTCTCAGCAGGTACATGCACAGCTCTGCACCTACCCAAGAGCTCTGGATTCGAGAATGAACACACACACACACACACACACACACACACACACACACACACACACACTTTATATTTAATAAGCCTTAACTTGCTCAGTGGTTGGGCACTTCCAAACTTCCCCACAGCTAGCACACACTCCTCTCTGGTACTCCTGAGTTAACATTTTCTGAACCTATATTTTTTCTTAGCTGCCCTGTTTCCTTCTGGACCACCCTCCTATGGGACTGCTTTCCCTTTGCACCTACACTTCCGTCCTCTTACCCTTCTGCTTCTTCGTGGCATGGCCCTTCCTACACCCCTCTCATGGCAGAATCCCTTTTTCTTGCCTGACAACCTTAAAAGCCATGCTTCTGTCCCCCTGCCCAGCCATTGGCCTCTGGATATTTATTGTTCAATCAAAAACCAATTGAGGACAGGGACCCTCAGTGCCTAGACACGATTCCCATGTGATTTTGGGAGCTGAATTAAGACAAAGCATTAGAACCAATCCCCAACAGAGAGCCTCTCCTTGGGTGTTTGTAGAAGTGAGTCTTCAGATTAAGATGTAGAACTCTTGACTCCTCCAGCACCATGTCTGCTTAGACGCTGCCATGCTTCCCGCCATGATGATAATGGAATAGACTGAACCTCAGAAAGCCAGCACCAATTAAATGTTTTCCTTTGTAAAAGTTGCCTTGGTCATGGTTTCTCTTCACAGCCATGAAACCCTAACTACACACCACCTATGAACTGCTCAAGTGCATGAAGGGACTGGTCATATAGATCCAAAGCCACAGGATCTCCAAGACACAGGACAACAACAGTATATCAGAGAGTCCCAGTGAGGATCCAGTATTTATACTGTAGTAGAAGCCAGAGGCCTCTAACCAGACCCCACAACTCATTGCAATGAACATTTGCAAGCAAAGCTGTTTGGGCAAAAGGGTATACTGTGTGGCACACCAGAGCTTCCACAGTGAGCTTCCTTTTCTTTGGTGGGGGAGGTCGCAGTGGCAGATGGGGAGATGAACAGGATCAGGGTGCATGATGTAAAGCTCACAAAGAATCAATAAAAATATGACAACAATGATGATGATGGTGGTGGTGAGACAAAGTCTCTCTATGTAGCCCTGGCTATCCTGGCACTCTTTATGTAGACCAGGCTAGCCTCAAACTCACAAAGATCCACTTGCCTCTGCCTCCCAAGTTAAAATTATTTTTGTGAATGTTGTATTTGTGTGTGTTTATTTATGAGTGTAGGTACATGAATGTCACCACATATGTGTGAAGGTCTGAGGACACCACAGATATTGATTCCCATCTTCTACTTTGTGATTCGGTCTCTTGTTCACAGGACATACACCCATAGGTGTAGTGAGAGTTTTGGTTTCTTTGAAAGACACAGAGACATTACAGAAATATGGTTTGAATTGGCTCATTTCCCCGACAGAGAAATAACCTATCACAGCCTGCCCCTTTGTTTCTATATTATTGGTCAGCTAAGAGTGGTTTTGACAGGTTTAAATGTTCAGAAGACTCAGGAAGTGGTGCCAAAAAGATCAGAAGCTTAAATCTATCCTTTGGCTACATAGTTCAAGCCCAGCATAAGTTATGTGAGGCTCTGTTTCAAAATGAAATATCAAAATAAGCAATATCTTATAGCATGTGAAGCTTATACATTCAAATTTCGGCACACATAGATAATTTTTTTAAGTATTCAGACATTCATTTGTACACTGTGGCTGCTTTTGTGCTGTGAGAGTGGAATAGATTAGTGTGGGGCTGGAGAGCAGAGGACTGTTCTGCTGAAGGTTGGAACTGTTGCAAGTGGGACAAGGTGCACTACAGGGTGTGCGTGAACTATTCCAAGGGACACGTAACAGTGTCACCTCTAACATGGAGAGGGCAGTCCCTTACCCAGGCCACCGGGGGCGGGGTGTCTCCAACTTGGCTACCAAAAGACACCATGCAGGAAGAAATGGCACATCTTGTCCAATGTTGTGTCTGAAGAACTGGGTTCATTTGTTATAGCTGCCACTGTTCCACTCTCAGCCACCTCTCCAGTACCACATCTGCCTGCATTCTACCATGCTTCCCACCATGACAACAATGGACTAAACCTATGAACCCTAAGCCAATCCCAATTAAAGGGTTTTCTTTATAAGAGTTGCAGTGGTCACAGCAATAGAAACTCTAAAACAGGGCACATCCTCATTCAAGTCACCGCGGGTATATTGGTGTGTTCTTTGGTTATTGTTCTATGTAAAATCTAGTTCTGATCTCTTTCTTACTTGTTTAAAGGTTTATTTTTATTAGGGGTGCACGTGTGTGTGTGTGTGTGTGTGTGTGTGTGTGTGTGTGTGCTTTATGAACCCTCTGAGAAATGGGTCCTGGGAATTGAACTCTGGTCTTCTGGAAGAGCAGTGTGTGCTCTTAACAGCTGAACCACCTCTCAAATACCCTGAGTTTTTACAAAAATAGAGAAACTTGTTCCTTAGCACACACCTCACAAAAGATCACTGTTCCTCAAACTCTACAACATTTGGGAGAATGAGAGAAAGCCCATGAAGAAACTCATTTACAAAGCAGGAGGAAAATCATCTCCAAGGGCTGCTACATGCGAAACTCGAGACAGACGGAGATGACATGTGGGGCTATCAAATTAGGAGGAGGTGGTTCTCAAACTGTGAGGGGAACCAGAAGCTGAGCATATTGTCTAAAATGTATAGCACAGGCTAACTAAAGCTGGAGAGGCTGCCATTGCAGGGACTAGAATCTTAAATGTCCATGAGTTGAATCAGCCTGCTCCTTGTTTTTGCATAGTTGGTCAGCTGAGAATGGTTCTGTCACATTTCAAATGTTCAGCAGACTCAGAAGGTGGTACCAGAAGGATCAGAAGTCCAAGGCCATCCTTCAATACATCGATCAGGTCCAGCCTAAGCTACATAATACTGAGTATATTTACTTCCTGGTTCTTTACAGGAAGTTTGCTGATTGCTGATGGAGAGTGGATGACAATGTTAGTTAGACATGTCTTTATATGAGGGACAATGAAAAGCTAGCATTGTGACTGCTTTTCCACAGAAGCCACATTTGGATCCCTCCATCAACATTGGGCGGTTCACAGCCACCTGTAACTCCAGGACGGACCAAGGGATCTGAGACCTTCTTCTGGCTTCCTCTGAAACCTACCCAGGGTATAAACATGCACACAACACACACAGAGACATAGACATACATAAAAGTAATTAGTTCTTTTTAGTAATTAGAAAGTGGAATATTGTTTGTTTGACAGTCAATTCCTGACTTTTAGAGCCTGTCCATTAGTCACTGGTTGCTGTACTCATGGCAGTAGCTTTCCCTGACCCCTGTCCTGAGACACCCTCAGACCCACTATATAGCCTCTTGCTCCAACTTCTTGCCTGACAGGGAGAGGGCATATCAAATAATCTACAGCGCAAGCCACACTTGGCATTCCTGTCTAGGACACCAAGTCAGAGGTCTGTACACAAGGGGAAAATGACCTTCAACATTTGAGCTTTTAGAGTGACAGAGATCGTAATTATGATGTCAGAGGTTCAGCGTTCACTGAACTCAATCAACAGCACACACACACACACACACACACACACAAACAAAATCAATCAATCAATCAATCGATCGATCGATCAATCAAAAACAGCTTCACTGATGGAAAGTCATCAAGAAGAAATGCTTCCAACACAAAGTTCACTTAATTAATTATACATAGTAAAGACATGAAATGGATTATTTTCTAATTCTCTTGCTGCTTCTCTTGAAAGCATAGTCAGAAAGTGAGAAAATAAATCATGAAATAGTTTCCTGTTGTTGGATATAAAACAAAGTCATTTCCCCAAATGGCTCCAAATGTGTTAGCACACAAGACACCCTGACATTTCTATAGGGGCAAAGGGACACTTAAAATTTGCTCTAAATCACTATGCTGGGTCTTTGTCATGTCATTTACTTGTGCAGTCCCAGAAACTATTGAATAATTTTCTACATTAATGACCACTGTACCAAGACCATCCGAACCATCATCTCAGTTTGTGGAAGATAGCTGTTCCTGCATCTTAAAGGAAACCCTGTGGCAATTAATTACAGTAACATCCCAAGTGAGAAACAGCAATGAGATAACCTAACTTTTGTCAATAATGTGCCCCTCTTGAGTGCAGGTGCTTCCTTGATGGGGACAGTTGCTCCAGGAGTCACTGAGGCCCCGGTAGGGGAAAATACAGACCTAATAAAGTCTTCAGACATCTGTGGACAGAGTGATTCTGCCTGTAGTCTAAATGAGATGCCAATGTCTATATTCCAACACAGAGGAGGAAAAGGAAATTTTTACTTCTCATCAATTGTCAGTTTTATATTCTGAGAATTCTCCCTCAGTGATTCTGAGCCATTCCACTGTCCCATTCAGCAGGACTCAGTTATTTCTGTGGGTCGAGAAGGACCAAAGCCTAAAAGATAGAAACGGGTGGAGAAGAAAGGAGCGAGACCAGGCAATGGGAGTTTTTTGTCAAGGTCTGATTTTAATGAGGCTGAAAGCCCAGTTATATACACACAGTAAAAAAGAGTGGGAAAAGGGGGACTGAGGAGGGATAACAAAGACTTCAAAGTGAAGGACATATGGGAGGATGTGGATGGCAGGTTTGAGACATCTTGTGATTTATTTCAGAGTCCTGGCGCCTGCTTATCTCGGAATGCTGGTTCTTCCTTAACAGCCCTAGGTGTCAGTTCAGGGCAAAAAAGCCAGCTGGTTAAGGAGCAGCCTTGTGTGAAAGAGGGGGTAACTCAGCTCCCAATAAATGGTCATTTGGCTCTCAGGTGGGAGCTGTTGAAGGCCTGGTTTCCCACATTTCACCATCCAGACAAGCTTCTCTGATGAAGTGCTAACAGGACATATACTGTCAGAAAGTGTAAGTTCTTTAATGCACCAGTGTGGAAACCAAGGTGCATTTTATTGGACAGAAACAAGGTAGTGGAAGAAAGAAGACACGTGTTGACTTATTCCATGCCTTCCCCAAAGGCAGGAACAGGCAACCAGAATGATATAAGGAAATTTGGCCTGACTGGTGCTGGACTTGGAGTGTGTGTGTGGGGGGGGGGGGCATTAGAGTATTTCCAGAGATTTTGAGATACTCTTGTGGGTCATGAAAAGCTGAGTTTGGGTGTCCAGTGAGCCCTCATTCTCCCCAACTTCTTTCCCATGAGACAATTGTCAGCAAGCGTCCTGTCTCCTAGTTCTCTCTGTCTGGACTTTGGTATCAGCCTCTTTGTTTGTAGCCTCTGCTTTTCTCTCAGCCATCTCATCTGCACTGAGGTGACAGGCTATCATAGATCAGAGCCTGTGGTGCATCACTCCTTGAAACCCTCTGATGGTTCCTATTGTACTGGTGGCTGCAAGCATCTGGAAAGATGGAAGCACAGCACTGTCCTGGAAGTGGTGACTGCTCTCAACAGAAGTTGTATTTAGCTATCCTAAGCTCTCATATTGGGTTTGGACAATGATTCCTTTTACCTAAAGGAGCACTCGGGTTGCCAGGCTTGCAAGACTGATCTGTGCATTACCTCTCCTCCCCTGCCTTCTTTCTCTGGAGGTCACAGAAAGTGTCAGAGCATCTATGCCTCTGTGTTCACCTTTTATCCCCTTTGTCCCAGCTCCACTCGTCTGTCTCCCTGGGAAACATCTGGGCTGAAGAAATCCCTCCATTCTGCCTCCTCCTGTCTGTTGGGATGGGCTCTCCATTTCTTCTTCAGGATATGGAACTTGAGGTTTGGTATTTGCCCCTGGTGAGTTTTCATGTTGCAATGGTATAAATGATCTTTATATTTTGAAATAGGAGTGTTTATCAGTAGTATATGACTTGTGTCTTTTTTTATTGTGATTATTTTGTAAGAGACCACAGTTAAGAGACTTTAGACTTGTAGAATACTTGAATTTTTAAAGAATATAGGACTTATAAAATAGGATTGTATTTCCTATTGTGAGATAAACATGAAACTGGGAACAAGGTGTATCAGTTTATAGTTTTATTTGCTTGTGTGTCAAGTTGACAAAGAGTGAAGTTTTTAATGACAGGGTAGATCCCTCCATTTTGTCTCAGCTGGAGCCATCTTCAGTTTAACCTGAAACTGACTCCATTTCTACTATGCTGGGGAAAGTTTCATGGCAAAGCACCCAACCCTATTCTAGAAATGTGGGGTTGAAATTTCCCAGCTAACTGCATGCGTTTGACTTCTGTTAAACTGCTTGCTTGCTTTACTTCCTCCTACAGCTGCCAACCAGGATATAGTTTTTCTGTTCTTTGTTTTTAAAAGCTCCCTGTAAAATGCATTCAGGGCTGCTCTGTGAAAAGTGTTGTGGTGGAACCTCTCCCCTCCCCAACCCCCTGTGAATCAAGTTTACAAGGGACCAATCACTGCAATTGAAAGATCCTGAGAAAATGTAACAGGTCTCAAAGACCCCGAAACTGGGAAAGAGATTTCATTATTAGTAGAAAGCCTTTACATAGCTAAATATAATAGCCTGAACATTTCTTGAATCTGTGTGCTTGCCCCTACTGTTCTTTGAATGCATGTATCTGCCAACTGCTATAGCTCACTGCCAAAAGTTTGTGAGTTAGTTGATGGATTGAGATGCAGCTCACTGCCAAGTGTTTGTGGTAAGAATTTCACTTTGCACCTGTGCACCCGAGCATAAAAATCCTCCGTGTACCCATTTCTTCTGTAGAAAGAATGGATATTGTCAGATATTGTCAAATCAGAAAAATCCCCTACTCCTTCCTCCTCCTTCTCTCCCTCTTGAGGAACCATAAAAACCGGGTCCTCTTTTCCCTCAGGGTCGACTCCTCTATCCACTTCCGGGATATGAGAAGATTGTGTGGTGTTTTTCTTCACTCGGAACTCACCTGGGTTCCAGAGAAAGGTACGGCTGCAGAGCATGGTGTGCGAGAGTATACCCCAGCCAGCGGCAGGAATATGGAAGCATGGGGACGGGCGTGGCAATGGCCAGCCATAGGAACGAGCTAGGAGAAGAGCCCAATTTTGGAGCTCTGGAGAGGCAGAGCCACTATGGGTGAGACGGGCCCTGGCTAAAAGGAAAGAATGCAGTCTCAGCCTGCCTGCAGGGCTGGAGACAGACCCAAGGCTGCCAGCCTGTGCCTAGCCGGTGTGAGCATGCGATGCTTATTTAATATTTCACACAACAAAGTGTTTCTATCTAGCAGTTGCTAACACTGAATACAAATTCTCAATTTAGATTTTGGTCTCAAAGTGGTCTTTAGGTTTCTACTCTGAATCATTTTTATTATTTTAATTGTCAACTCAATCTAGTATCACCTGGTGTTAGAGTCTTAGTAAGAGGTCTTCTAGGTTAGCTCAGCCTGTGGGCATGTCTATGGGGGATGATTTTAACCATGTTAATTAAGGTGGGAAGTCTCAACCCAAAAGTGAGCAACACCGCCTCCTACACATTGGATCCTGAATTGCATGGGAGTGGAGAAATGAATCTGAGTACTAGGTGTGCATGTATTAATTTCTCGCCATTCTTGGCTGTGGATCTGAGCAACTGTTTCCAGTTTCCTGCCACTGTGACTGCCCTGCTGTGAAGGACTTTACCCTTGGAATTGTGAGCTGAAGTAAATCCCTTCCTCTCCACATTGTTTTTAGCTGTGGTGTTTTATCATAGCCACAGAAGTGAAACTAAAACTACCATCAAAGGAAAACAGTAAAAGATAATGAAACCATGACTTTTCTGGTTAATGGCACTAAACAACATGGATGGTTAAGTCAGCACAACACCCTGTAATTAGTGAACCACCAGGGTCAGGCAGCAAGAAGAGGGGGTGGGTGTGCGTGTGTCCGATGAGGCTGCAGCTGGGCTGAGAGGCCATCGGGAAAGGATATAAAAGGACTACATACAGTGCATGACTTCAGGCCTGAAAGCCTCCTCCTCTTCCTGTCCTTTATGTCTTTTCTCTGCAGCCCTTGCTGCAAGATTCCAGATGGAGCCTTCTCTTTTCCAAGACAATTCCCTCCCACTTGCAGCATAGTCATCAAAATCATTAAATGCTGGATGATAATTCTATGAATCTGCTCAACTGCAGCCTCCTCCTTTACACTTGGAAACTTGATGAACTTGTTCAAATCCAAGACCATCAATTAGAATAATGTTTCTCAACCTGTGGGTGGCAACCCCTCTAGAAGTCAAAAGGCTTTTTCACAGGGCTTACCTAAAACCATTGGGAAACACAGATATTTACGTTATGATTCATAACAGTGGCAAAATTACAGTTATGAAGTAGAAATGAGAAATGATGTGGGAGTCACCACTATATTAAAGGGTTGCATCATTAGGAAGGTTGAGAATCACTGATGCTAGAAGGTTCTAGTTGGTTGTGTATCACCATATGATGGCTTGTATCATGGGAGGACATTGATGCCCCAGAAAGATAGCATGAGGAGCTTCAGACTAACAGCGATAGCAGCCAACAGTAGGATGTGCTTTAAAAGCCCAACACCACACTATACTGCAATACTACAGAGACTGTAGTCTCTGAAGTTTACAAAAGAAACACTTAAGATGTCCTCTCACCCACACATGCACTCATTGCCAGGACTCTTTAACTGCACCTGTTATGGGAGAGGTTATTGCCTTTGGAGCCCTGGCAGCAGAACTTGCTGAGTGTGTTGTCATGGGGAGCCTGACCCCAGCACAGATAGCCACTCGGCATGCTTTCCCTGCTCAGTCCTTCTCTAATGGTGCCAATAGCCTTTGCAAGACATAACAGTGGGGATGAAGGGCATGGCTCAGATAGTTGAGTGCTTGCCTATCATGCATAGAGCCCAGGATTCCTGAGATGTAGGCCATAAAATGGGTGTGGTGGCTCATGCCTGTCATCACAACAGGTGGAGTTAGGAGGATCAGAAATTCAAGGTCATTCTTGACCTCATAATGAGTTAAAGGTTAGCCCAGACTACATGAGACTGTGTCCTTAAGGGAGGGAGGTGAGGTTCCTGTGAATATTTATACATCCAAGCAGAAAATGACAGAAGAGTAAATTTGTTTCTGGATTAGTGGAGTGTAGCTGAGGCAGCTCACCCAGAAGCAGCACTGGGATGTTAGCAATTATTTCCTTCTGTTCCTACCACTCCTAAGCTGCAAGTGATCTTGGGACATGCTAGAACATACAGGAAGTAGAGGGTGAATGGAAGGCAAGGCTCCATGATGTAGCTTCCATGATGAGGTCATTACCTATGATGGGGTGGGACTTTGTGGTGATGTTTTAGGGGTCACCCAGGTACCTGTAAGTAACCTCTTACCCATTGGCTTAAAAGCTGGACTTAAGTGAAATCCTTATTTTTTTCTGTTGTTGGTGTCCAATCTGGGGACAAACATGTTTTTTGTACCTATCTCCCCAGAGAAACAAGCATACTGTGAAGGCCAATGAATCCAACGCAAAGTCTTTCTTGTCACACTCAATAAAGCTGAAGGGGTGGAGCTCCCACCTGCCTTTCTACCATAGCACCTCCTCACAAAATTTCGAAGGTTCACGGAGAATGTTCTAACTAACCACTAACCACACACTAACTATTGTGCCTATGTGACAGTGCCCCAGCTGGGAAATCTTCATCACTGACACTCTTGAAGCATGTTACGATGCAGACGACAAGTCTGTATGAGGCACCTGTGTAGCTGCAGCTGCTCCAGAGAACTGACAGCCGATCCTGCCAGATCCTCGAGACCAATAAAGCCTGGATCTGGATCTGAGTAGCTTGCTTAAATCTCTGTTTTGCCTATAAAATATTACCCTTTCTGCCTGCTCAAATATACACTTCATTTACCGTATACTGATGTCCATTACAATCCTTGGATATTGCAAATGGGTGCCATTGTGAGTTAGAGAGTCTCCCTCTCTCTGTTTCTCTCTCTCCCTCTTCCTCCCTCCCTTTCTCCACTCATTATTGATTAGATTGATGTATTTCCTGAAGGATAGCTAGACGGATGAGTGTGGGGCTGTGAAAGGCAGCCTGTTTTGGTTGAATGAGGCTTGCTCCAGAGACCCAGTAGGAAACTCTACAAGAGACTGAACAGTGAGTCATGTTCCCAGAGACAGGTGCCTGACACCACAGAGCACCCAACTCCATAATTTTGTGACTATAAGTCACGCAAACAATGTCCCAAGCTTCTGGCATTCTGGCTAGACGCCACCCCCACAGTTATCTGGCAACAGCAAGGTAGTCCAGCCCACTATAAAAAAGGTTGCTTGACCCCGCCTCTTTTTCTTTAAGCTCTCACCTTTCTTACTCTCCTCTCTAGCCCTCCTGTCTCCCCCTCCCCCCTCTCTCCACGTGGCCATGGCCAATCTCTCTCTTTCTTTCTACCTTCTCTCTTTCTCTCTGCCTTTCCACAATAAAGCTCTAAAACCATAGACTCTCTCTGCTCATCAAGGCTCGCCGGACTTGAATGTTAGGATAGGCTTTCCCCTAAAGAGCAGCATCTAACCTCCCGCTGGAAGGCCTTCCTGCACTCCAGCCACAGATCGGACCAAGGACTCTCACCCATGTGGGAACCACCCAGCGTCCCCTCTCTCCCTGCCCTCTCTTCCCTTTGGCCCCAAGGATGACAGAGCTGACCCCTGGGGCCACTTTGTTCTCAGCTCTTCCGCAGTGTCCAGCAGTGTCTGGGATGCCTGAGACTGAGAACATGTTATTTCTGGCCTCTGTGAGGTCCAGAGACCTCGGACTGCCCCTTGTCCACCCCTTGGTGGGCTGGGTTCAGTAGCTTCCTACAGCCAGACACCCACCCGGGGCCATGTGGAAAGTGTGCGGAAGTCCTCCCGAGTCTGCCCACCCAGAGCACTGGAATTCTGTGGGACGAGGGTTTTCTCCCACTCCCTTTATTCCCCCACGCTGGCTGCCCCGCACATGAGGTTCCCTGATCTTTTTTGGTAGCTGTCTTAGTTTGGATTTTATTGATGTGAAGAGACATCATGACTACAGCATGAGACATGAATGAAGAAGGAGGCCAAGGCAAGACAAGATGGCAGGTAACCCACACATGGCTGGAAAGTAGGCTGGGAAGTAGGCCAGGCTGGCTTAGTCGAGTTAGAATAGATCAGAATCTGCCCTGCTTAGTGCCTGAAGCTTTTAAATAAATGGCACAGGTCTTTGTGTCATTGTTTCAGAGACAGAGGGAGCACAGAAAAGCCCAGGACTTTTACAGTTCCTTCTTCCAAAACGACTTGTGTGGAGCGGACAGAGCACTAGCCAGCACACCCTCGGTTCTTTACCCTCATCTGCACACACTGTTCCTAACACACACAGCAACAGGCATCGTGATAAACTGAAAAGACCGCGTCTACATTCATACTCCATGGATTCCTCCACACACAGTCCTGGGCTCACTGGTCTGTGTTCTTCACCATTTACATAGGAACCAATTTGGTTTTCTGCCGGTACTACAAATACTTATTAACCATTTAATGTTTTCTAGCCAGTACTTTGCTCACCGCTTTTAAAAAAAGAAAAAGAGCAGGCCTTCCAGAGAGCACACACAAACAGATACAGTAAGACCAGGCACCAAGCCTCACATCAAGGCTGGGCAAAGCAACCCAGTAGGAGGACAGACAAAAGAGTCAGAGACACGCCACTCCCACTGTCAGGGGTCCTCCGGAAACACCAAGCTACACAATGATAACACAGGCAGAGGACCTCTTGCAGACCGAAGCAGGCACCGTGACTGCTGCCTCAGTCTCTGTGAGTCGCCATGAACTCTGCTTAGTTATTTCCACGGGCTGTGGTCTCCCAGTGCGACCCTGCTGGATCCCACAACTCCACCCCCTCTTACATGGGGTTTCCTGAACTCCAAGGGAGGGACCTGATAGAGAACTCCAGCCTGGGCTCTCTTTGCCTAATCTTTCGTTGCGGGTCCCATCGGTTGCCAGAAATAACCTCTCTGCCTGACTGTACTAGGCACATATCTGACTCCGGCTCATCGGCATCCTGAGACTATCTGTATGCAGCCAATCAGGGGGCCTGGGACCGAATGCAAATAGCGACACTTTGACTTCCTTTCCAATTTGTATCCCCTTGATCTCCTATAGTCATCCAATTGCTCTAGCTAGGACTCCAAATACTATCTTGAATAGATATGGAGAGAGTGGACAGGCTTGTCTTGTCCCTGATTTTAGTGGAATCACTTTGAGTTTCTCTCCATTTAATTTGATGTTGGCTATAGGCTTGGTGGAAATTGCCTTTATTGTGTTTAGGTATGTCTCTTGTATACCTAATCTCTCCAAGACTTTTTATTATATAAAAAAAAAGTGTTGGATGTTTTTAAAGACCCTTTCCGTATCTAACGAGATTATCTTGGTTTTTGTTCCAGTTATTTTATATGGTGAACTACATTTCCCTCTTTTTCATATATTGAACAATCCCTGCACCTCTGGAATAAATCATGGTGGATGATCATCATGGTGGATGATCCTTTTGACATGTTCTTGTATTTGGTTTGCAAGTGTTTTATTGAGTATTTTATATATGTATATAATGTACCTTAGTTACAACACCCCTCCCCCCTCGTGTGCATAAACACACACACACACACACACACACACACACACACACACACTCACACACTCTTTGATTTGTTTTGCAGGCCTCTATAGGCATCTTATGCTCTCCAGCTGCGGCTCACTCCGGATAATTCCGCTGGGTTTCTATCATACAGGGTTTCTCTGAGGTGACGTGAAGGGAAATGGTCTGATTAATAAGAAATGAGCAGTCAGTCTCATCAGAAGGAGATGCAAGGAATAGATATATCCCTGGAGAGGGGACCCTGAGCTCTGCTTGCTACGTCAGTCAAATGTGGAAGGCCAGCCGACCTGGTGAGAACATTCACCTGGTGAGAACAAGGATGTTATCACAGTTTAGACTGCCACAATTGCTGCTTAGCAACATACAGTGGCAGAATGGGAAAAGTGATAAAAGATGCTGCATTTGGAGAGCAAGAAAAATATGAAGTGCATTGTTACTGATGAGTGCAAGCCTGGGACCTACTTGGCTAGGAGAGAGGAGACTAGACAGGAAAGAGAGCTCCTATGGGAAAATTCGCCCATTGCTGCTAATTCTCCTTCTGCTTCTTGGAAAATATTAGAATTTCTCTGATTTTTAAGCCCCTTTGGAAGATTAATTATAATTCTTTTTAATGTACAAAATCCTGTCACCAATTTCTAAAGGATCCTACTCCACCACTTCACCCCCTCCAAACCCCGAAACCCCAAACTGGAGCTGGCTAAAGAACACCCGTCCCACACACCTTTGACCTTGTACTGCCATCTAGTGGCAGTTAATATAACCACCTCCATTCATGTCCGCAGAGAACAAGAAGGTGTATTGAAGGCTGCTGGTCCACATGGGAGAGAAGAGTGCAACTCTAGACAGCCCCAGTCAGGGATCAGTGTGGTTATTTGTCCCCCTTGTAATTTTCTCATTTCCCTTGTTCTATCCTGTTTATCAGATTCCAATGAGCTGGAATGTAGCAGTTAGGGACTGGAGGGACAGCTCAGTGGGTAAAGCCTAATGACCTGAGTTTGATCCCTGGAACCAACTTGTAGAAGGAAAGACTTTCACCAACACTTCTAAGGGTTGTGCTCTGAGTTGTAAATGTGTGCATGCTTTTACACAAACACACAAATAAATAAATGTAATTAAAAACTAAAACAAAACAACAATAACAAAACAATTGTTCATGTCTCTAGTGTCATATGACATAGGGTGACAAAGTAAGGACTTTGAGGGTGTGCTAAGGCAGAAGAACATCTATTGTCTCCTAGGAAAGACAGGTGGCAGTTTGGGTATATACTTCAGTAGACAGAGTAATTGCCTAGTATGCATGAGGCCCTGGGTTCAACCCACAGCACTTCGTAACCCAGGTGTAATGGCAAACACTTTTAATCCCAGAACTCAGGAGGTGAAAGTGAGAGAATCAGAGTCCAAGGTCTATGGAATGGGTGAAGGCCAGCTTCAGTGAGAGGCACCTTGTCTCAAATAGAAACGGTATGGCTTATTCTAAAAAGAAGGAAAGTCAAGGGCTTCTCCATCATCACAGCAGGTGAGGACAAAGTGTTTCAAAGTGAGACTGGAGAAAGTGCTCAGGGCCACTTGGGCTCTGATTGTTAAGCCTTTGACCACTGAGTGCTGGGATCAGTCCTACTGAGGGCATAAGGGAACTCGGGGTGGACAGGATGAAGAGGTAGTAAGGTGGATGTGGGAGGAGATGGAGTTGTAGAAAGTGGACCATGCATCTTGTTGGGAACACTGAATGGACTGGTGAGTTGAACGTGGTGCTAAGGGTAAATTCAAGGATGCTTACACAGGGGCTCAAGCAAAGGTGTGTGGGCAGCGCCATTCCTGGGAAGATGTTGCAGGCCGTTTTGCATTGGCATGGCTTCTCCGTTCACAGTCCACTCTTAGGACTGTTTGTCTCTCATACTTTTCTTGGTTTTCCTTCTTGTCTCATTTTCTTTCATCTTGTGTGTCAGTTTCTAAAGAACAGAAATGTAGTGCTTAGGAGTCAGAAATATAGCTGTGAGGGTAAACCCTTGCCTGATGTTGGAACTCTGTGCTCACATGAGAGAAGAAAAAAAATGGACCTCTGAATGTTGTCTTCTGATTCGTACAAGTGTGCTGTGCATGCACGTGTGCACACACACAAACATAGAAATAAGTGAATGTAATAAAGATGAAAACAAACAAAAAATAACAGCAATGAAAAAATAATGTGGTAGTTAGGATTTTGTGTGACATTCAGGAAGAGAGAGCAGGTTTAAACAGGTAAGGGCAGGACTTGTTCAAAAAAGCCACCAGGCATCTTCTCCCTTCTCTTCCTCCATCACTTTATGGTTTTTTTTCCCTTGAGGTAGTCACTCTATCTTCAGGTAAGTGTGCTGGGATCTGCAATAAGATGTCATGCTTGTGTGTGTGAGAGCACGTTCAGTAGTACCCATGTGGATACCAAGACTGATGAGTTGGGTGTCAGTCTCTGCCTCTACCTTACTTGAGACAGGGTCCCATCAATGGTGGATAATTACCTAGAGCTTCCAGAGACTCTCCTGTCTCCATGCCTCACTGGTCATAGGAGCTTTGGGCTTCACACATTTGCACCACTACATCTGGCCTTTTCGTAGGTCCTAGAGATTGGAACTCAGGTCCTCTTTTAATTCAGTACCTCATGTGGTGGTGCCCCTCAATCATAAAACTATTTCATTGTTACTTCATAACAGTAATTTTGCTACTGTTATGAATTGTAGTGAAAATATTAATATACAACTCCTATGGAAGGTTGAGAACTGCTGCCCTATGTAATCTGTGAGACAGAATTGAAGTTGAAGACAGATTTTGAGGATGTTAATATAACAGAACCCTAGACCTTAGCACAACTGATTCCATGATGGAAGTACCATTCAGGCTGTAAAACTCATCACAGAGACAGCACCACCTGCCAAAACTAAAACAAAGAACTTGCTGTTTAGCTTCTGTAGTTCCACTCTGGCTAACTGTCCTTGTTAACACAAATATGTCAACCTAGAACCTGTTTTTTTGTTTTGTTTTGTTTTTGTTTTTGTTTTTGTTTTTGGTGCTTAAAAGCGCACCCCGAGAAAGGCTCAGTGCTACACTGGGATCTTGAATAGCCAATGTACTCATTGCCCATAAAGACTTTCTATTGGCTTAAACCCATGTCTGAGCAGTCTTCTCTGGTACATATCCCACAACAGTTAACATTAAATAATCGTCCAGTTTAATTAGCCCATCATCTTCTCAGATTGCCAGCTCTCTGAAGAAATGGTACTTTTAAGATCCATCTGAAAGTAACAGGTAGCAATAAATCCTGGGATTCTGGTCACAGTATCAACATCTTTCCTGGGACTCAGTCTATCACTTAGGGCCCTGGGCACTTTTCCTATTTGAGAAACATATAAATAAATAAATAAATAAATAAATAAATAAATAAATAAATAAACAAATAGATAGATAAAGAAATAAATAATATATTATATATTATATATTTATATATTATAAATTATATTATAATTATAATTTATTTAGCATAAGCTTCATTTCCTCAGCATATACAGCCCATGGGCCTTTATAAATTTATAAATGTGTGCAAACATTATCACCATTTATGTCCAGAAGGTCCTCCCAAAAGAAACAATGTTGGGAAATGGCATGAGGACCAGAAATCCAGAGTCATCTTCCCTAAAGTCATAGTGAGCTGATGACCAGCCTGCGTGAGACCTGAGGCTGCTGGAGTCCACCCTGGGGCTGTTTTGGAGCCTTGTTCTATCACGAGAACGTTGGGGGTCCTCATGAGAATCACAGAAACATGGGCTTGGAACTTGATTGGTGGGTGCATCACTGATGAACTTTTTTTTCCTCCCTTAGTGATGCAGATATAGGCCGGATTAGGTCACATTAAAAACAGATATGGGCAGGTTTATCAGAAGGCAGCTCTCAGGTGGGTTCACTGATCTCACAAGTGGAGGTCAGCGAAATCATCTATCCAAGCTAAAGCAAGGGAGCTTTGGAGGGGTCTTGAGCAAAGGTTGATGACCTATTAACTAGGAACTGGGAGTATACTCGTACAGTGTCAAAAATTGAGCCCCTGAGCAGGTTGTTGGAAATGCAGAGACGAAGGGTGATGGCATATCAGCCTGGTGTTTTTTTGTATCTATGGGAAGTTTGGGGGGAAGGAGGGCAGATGGGGTTTCCTAGCTTGTGCAGGAGATGAACAGGGGTTCCAGGAGTTACCTCACGATGTTCTGAAATTACAGATTCAACTGTATGAGAAGGAGACGATTGCTGACGCTTATGTTGGAAAGTTTAGGTTCTGGTTCTGCAGTGGCCACAAGCCACCCGTTGTGCAGGGCGTGGGGGATGGTGGAGGGGGAGAGTTTAGCCTTGACCTTTGAGACCGTAGACATCACCAAAGAACTACGCTGGGAATAACGCAATCAAGACCACCATGGCTGATTAGAAACTGAAACAAGAGTCCAAGAAATGAAATACGGAGAAGCAGTAGACCCTGGTCACGGCAGCTTTCCCTCCCCTTTGGAGTCATGTAGATGTCTAGCCCTCCTCAAACCACCACGTGAAAGAAGGTCTGGGTTCTGCACAGGTTTGCCATTCACCTTGGGAATATAAGCAAAATACACTGCTTAATCATGCTTAATTTTTTAAAAAGACTTATTAATTTAATGTATTCATATACATTATACACTATATTAATATACTTTGTACACTATAGGTGACTTCAGACACGCCAGAAGAGGGCATCAGATCCCATTACAGATGGTTGTGAGCCACCATGTGGTTGCTGGGAATTGAACTCAGGACCTTTGAAAGAGCAGTCAGTGCTCTTAACCACAGAGCCATCTCTCCAGCCCTGCTTAATTATCCTGAATCCTGTGGTTTCTTTTCATTCTCTTTTGTTATCTTGATGCAATTAAAGTTTTTGTTTTGCTTTCTTTTTTAATCATGTGTGTGGCCTCAGGACTGAAATCAGTTTTGACAGCCTGTGAGGTGCTATATCTACTTTTACCTGATCTATTTGGGGCAAGTTTGCCAATAAGAATGCATTAGTTTAGCTCTCTATCCCATTTTTAAATTGGTTCTCTGGAGTCTAACTTCTTGAGTTCTTTATATATTTTGGATATTAGCCCTCTATGGGGTGTAAGATTGGTAAAGATCTTTTCCCAATCTGTAGGTCACTGTTTGGTCCTGTTGATAGTTTGCCTTACAGAAGCTTTTCAGTTTTATGAGGTCCCATTTGTCTATAGTTGATCTTAGAGTCTGAGCCATTGGTGTTCTGTTTAGGAAATTCTGGTGGTTCCTCACAAAACTGAACATAGTACTACCTGAGAACCCAGCTATACCACTCCTGGGCATATACCCAAAAGATGCTTCAACATATAGCAAGGACACATGCTCCACTATGTTCATAGCAGCCTTATTTATAATAGCCAGAAACTGGAAACAACCCAGATGTCTCTCAACAGAGGAATGGATACAGAACATGTGGTACATTTACACAATGGAGTACTACTCAGCTATTAAAAACAATGACTTTATGAAATTCTCAGGCAAATGGATGGAACTAGAAAATATCATCCTGAGTGAGGTAACCCTGGCACAAAAGAACACACATGGTATGTACTCACTGATAAGTGGATATTAGTGGGAAAAAGCTCAGAATACCCATGATACAACTCACAGACCATATGAAACTCAAGAAGAAGGAAGACCAAAGTATGGATGCTTCAATCCTACTTAGAAGGGGAACAGCATAATCACAGGAGGTAGAGGGAGGCAGGGACCTGGGGGACAGAGAGGAGGGGGATGGAAAAACTGGGGCAGGATCGGGTGTGGGAGGAGACTGTGGAGAAGTAAGGATAGTCAGGAAATTGAATGGAGGTGTGTAGCAGTGGGGGATGGGGAATTGGGGTAGCCACTAGAAAGTCGCAGATGCCAGGAAAGCAAGAGGTTCCCAGGACCCAGTGGAGATGACATTAGCTGAAATGCCCAACAAAGGGAAGAGAGAACCTGTAGAGACCATATCCAGAGGTTAGGCACAGCCCCGGTTGAGGGATGGGGCTATCCACCCATGTCAAAAATATTATCACAGAATTGCTCTTGCCTAAAGGAAATGCAGGGACAAAGAGTGGATCAGAGACAGACTGCCCCACCTAGGGATCCATCCCATCTCCAGATACCAACCCTAGACACTATTGCTGATGACAAGAGGCACTTGCTGACAAGAGCCTGGTATAGCTGTCCCCTGAGAGACTCTGCCAAAGCCTGACCAATACGGGACGCGAATGCATGTGGCCAACTATCGGACTGAGTGCAGGGACCCCAATGGAGGAGTTAGGGGAAGGACTGAAGGAGCTGAAGGGTTTGCAATCCCATAGGAACAAAAGCAAAATCAATCAACCAGACCCCCCCCCCCAAGCTCTCAGGGACTAAACCACCAACTAACGAGTACACATGAAGGGACCCATGGCTCCAGCTGCATATGTAGCAGAGAGTGGCCTTATCTGGCATCAATGGGAGCCCCTTGATTTTGTGGAGGCTTGATGCCCCAGTGTAGGGGAGTGCTAGGGTGTTGAGGTGGGAGTCGGGGGTGAGGGGATGGATGGGTTAGGGGATTTGTGGAGGAGAAACAAGGGAGGGGATAACTTTGAAATGTAAATAAATAAAATAAGCAATAAAAAAGAATGCCTTGGTCTGTATATTTTTATTTTTTATTATTTTACACGTGTGAGTGTTTTGGCTGCATGTGTGCTTATATATCACTTGCATGCCTCATACTGATGGAGGTCAAAACAGGGAGTCAGGTCCCCTTCATCTAAAATTACAGGTTGTTGTGAGCTCCCTCGTGGGTGCTGGGAACTGAACTCCAGAAGAGCAACCAGTGTTTTGAACTGCTCCCGTCTCCAGCTCTAGTCTGACTATTTGATATTATTACTGCATATTTAAAATAAATAAATAAAAGACTTAAGAAAAACGTAAGAAACTCATTTATGCCTCCAATATAGAATATGAACACCACAGTTTACTGTGCAGCCTGCTCTCAAAGGCCAGCCTTCTTCCTGGAGTTCCTGTCTTGAACGCCCCAGGCAGTAACCCCTAATGATTAACTCAGTTGTCTCCAGCCATTAGCTCCTCTCCTTGGTGAGAAGTCAAAGTACAGTTCACAGAAGAACTTTGGGCGCCCTCTGGGCCCCAGGATGGTGCTGTCCTGTAGGCCTGCCTGAGCCAGGCAGACATCTGGAAGAGCCCTGTGGGTGCCGAGGCTGTCCTTGGATGCTCGGGAAGATTTCTTTGGGAACACTGTAACAAACACTGCTGACTTGTGTTGCATTTTGTGAGTCCTAGTTTCCCTGGCTTCTGAATGATTAAATGCACCGCATGGAAAGCACAGAAACATGTTGGAGAAGGTTCATGGCTGACCTGTATCCCTCAATAGGTTGGTGCCTCTGACCTCTGTCAACTCTATGGCAAGCTCCTGGCTCCATTTTGTGCTCAGAAGGCCTAACCCATACCCTGAGCAGGTACAGTCTCTCAGTGCCTCCTACCAGGAGACTCTGAGCTGGTACTCAGGGGCAGCAGCTTCACACACTGTTGCCTAGTGGATGGTGTGTGGGGATGGGGGGATTAGACAGCAGGCAACTTAAATAAGCAGAGACCTCAGGAGGAGGAAGGAGACAAAGACCAGGCCAAGGCCAGGGCTAAGAATAAATCTTAGACTGTATCTGTCTGGTCCATCTTCAAACCTATGCTTATCCTGGAACGTGAATGTAAATCCAGGGACACTGGGGCATGTTTGGAGAAAAAAAAAAAAACCCAAATTCTTGCTTTTTTTCCTCCCTGAAAAATAAATTAGGGCCTGGGACTGCAGCTCAGCTGGTAAGGTTCTTGCCAGGCACACACAAAGTTCTGCTTTGATTCCCAGCACAAGCCGTTGGTGACACAAGTCTGTGATCTCAGCACTCAGGAGATGGAGATGGAAGATCTGGACTTCAAGATCATCCTTTACTACATAATCAGGTTCCATGAAGAAGGGGGGAGAATGTAGAGAAAAGGAAGGGGAGGAGGGGAAACTGAGTCAGATTTTACCCTAGACTAGACTTATGCTTCTATAAATAGTATTCTTCTATTAAGAATTTTTAGCTAAATGATGCACTCATCTGGTGGATTTTAGCACAGGCTCTTGGGTTTATGTGAACTGGAATCCTGAAAGCCAAAGGATGGAAGGGTGGAAGGCTAAGTTCTTCTTCCCACACTGCCCTTTGATTTCTTATCTAAAAACAAAACAAAGCTTTTAATCCCAGCAGTCTGTGGAGGAGTTAGGGAAGGGATGTACAAAGACAGGCAGTGAGTTCAAGTGAGTTCAAGGCCAGCCTGGTCTACATAGAATCTCCTGAGTGGCCAGAGACAGGTCTCTCAATAAGTAAACAAACAAATAAAAACAGAACAAAATGTCACCAGCTTTTATTCTATTGAGTCTCAGCGAAGATCGTGAGTCTAAAAGAGAATCCAGGGCCTGAAAGGCACTCATTGAACACAAAGGCTAGTGTCTCCGTGTCCGCCTTGTCCGCCACCCCACCCGACTATTCCTGCCTTCCAAGCTCTGTCTTCTACCCCTCCCCCAAGTCCCTCCTCCACTCCCCCTCCTCCGCCCTCTGTAGGAGCTCCTCCCCAGCTTTGGCTTTAAACTCAGAACCTCCTCTGGCTCTGGGAAGTCAGAGCTGTGCACGTCGCCCACTGGACTCGGGTCGCCAGGCAGCTCCGCGCCCCTACGGTAACCTCGCCCAGTCCCCTGCTGCGTGCCTCCCACCCCGCGCTCTCCACGGTGACACGTCAGATTTCTGGCTGCTGTCCTGGTCCCCGTAGCTCAGCTTGGCTTCTAGGCCATCGTTTAAAAGCCAGCCGAGGCCTTAGGATGGCAACAACCCCAGCAGCCCGCAAGGGTGGAGGATTTCTCATGTTTTCCTCCTGCAGCCAGGGTTCGGCAGTGCGGGAAGAACCCGGAAACTCAGGACAGTGCGCTGTGTTCAGAGGGTGGCTATAGGGTCTTAGGACTCGGCGAACTCGCCAGCGGGTATACAACACCCTCCCTCCCAGGCCTTGCCTTAAACTCCAACCCGGGTGTAGTGATCTGCCACTAGGGACGTCTCCATGCCTCCCCACTTCCGCCCACCAACACTCCGAATCCCGCCCCACAGGTGGATATTACTGTTATTATTATTTATCGTGGTTATTGCCCTGTCTCCGCTCTGGAATAAAATCCAGAAACGTTCCAAAAAGTAATTATCACAGTAAAGTACAGCGGAGATCTGAGTTCAGAGCCCTCACACAGCAGTCTTTAAAAAAAAAGAAAGAAAGAAAGAAAGAAAGAAAGAAAGAAAGAGAAAGGAAAAAGAAAAGAAAAGAAAAGAAAAGAAAAGAAAAGAAAAGAGAAAAGAAAAGGAAAGGAAAGAAAAGAAGAGAAGAGAACCATTAGGTGTTTCTTGTAGCTTTTTCTGCGCTGTCCCTTGAAGTGATCTTTCAGAACCGACCGACCTAGACAGCCCTTAATCCTGTGAGAGCTTGGGACTGTTTGCTAATCAAGCCATCTTCTTATTCTGGCACATGCTGGGTTCAAGCCGGGCTCTTGCCTCTGTGCCTTGTTCATATCTTTCTTCGGTTGCAGAATCCCCACCTCAGTGCCCAGGTATCATGTGGTCCATTCTACTGAGGACCGAGGACAGGGCTTTGGGAAAATGTTCCTTACAGCTCCACCTGCTTCTGCCCTGTCCCGGCACCCCCAGCCCTTTGATTAGTAGAACTCTCTGGCAACATTTCCTTTAGTCAGGTCCAGAAACGTTATGCAGCAAGGATTCCAGGGCAGTTTGCTTAGCCACTCACGTTGTCCACAGCATTCCAGAACCCCCTGTGGTTATTGAAGGTACTGCTAAGCCTTTGACCTCCTGGCCCTGCTTCTGCCTGCTGAGCTGCTGTGCCTATGTTCCTTGTTATGGAGTTCTGTATGAGCTGAAGGAATGTCCCAGATTCCTAACGTCATTTCTGTTTATATCCATTGACCCAGCTTTATATTATCCACCCCGGTTCTATTTAATAATATTCTTGGTTTTAGGCATGTCTAATGCATGTGACTGAGGATAGCTATGAATGGGGAGGCCCAGAACAAAATTGCAAGCTTACTTAAAACATTATGTGATTTCCTTTATCACTTGCTCTTGTAACTTGATGGCCTGAACTTTGTAGATAGCAAAGTCATGTTGCAATGCCTGGTTGGTAATTTAACACAGCCTTGCCTCTAAGCTGAACGCACGTGCATTTGTAGGCAGCAGAGTGGTGCGTGGCAGCTCATGTAGAACTCACTGGGGACCCACAAGTGTCACAGACCTGGAGGAGGAAGCCACGACTTCAGGCCTGGAGGTGGAGCTTAGTGGCAGAGCAATTGCCTAGATAGGCCTGGACTCCATCTCCAGGGTCAGGGGAGGCCAAAGGGAAGGAAAGGGAAACTAGAATTCTCGGTCAATGTCAGATTTCCCCTTCTAATGGGCAGGGGTGCAGAATTGCCTAAGGTATTGGGAGCTATGTGTAGTCAAGTTGACAGGTTTAACCATGGAAACTGTAAACTCTGCTGTAATCTCTGTTCCATTCAAATGATCATAGGGCCCCGAATCCATGCCAGGGAGCCAGAGTTAATTAGCCATGGCTAGAGAGTATGCTCCACTGCTAGCCTTCTAGAATTAGGCTGCAAGATAGGGTAATAATTATTGGTGATAATGCCCAACCATCATATGTATAGGACTAAGGAGTTTCCTGGGACATGGGTCTTGATTTTTTTTAAAAAAATAATGCATACATATATGTAATGCATTTGATCCCTATTCCGTGCCCTCTGATTCTTCCCCACCATCCCCTCTCAACTTTATGTGGTCTCTTGCTTAAAAACAAACAAACAAAACCCCCCACTGAGATAATTTAGTACATGGGTGTGGGGCCATCTACTGGAGCGTGTGTAGCCTCCAAGAGCCTGAAGAAAACTGACTCCCAGTTATCCATTCATCTGGGTTGTCTCCATTTCCTGGGTATTGTGAGTAGAACAACTGTGATCATGGGTGAGCAAGTATCTCTGTAGTAGGATATAGAGTTCTTTGAGAATGTGGCCAGGAGTGGCTTATTTAGATCATATGATAGAGCCATGTCTAGCTTTTTGAGGACTCTCCACACCAATTTCTATAGTGTCTAAACCACTTTGCATTCCCACCAATGGTGAATAAACGGCCCCCTCCCCCATATCCACACAGGCATTTGCCAATCAGGTGTTCTGGTCTTTTCTTTACCAAGAAGCCTGTCAAAATGGCAGCTACCTGCTATTGATATGACCTTTCTCCATTCCGAAGGTTTTCTTTGTTACTGGTTAGAGCTCTGACTCTCTTTGCCCAGCATACTCCAATACCCACATCTCGAGGTAGGACACTCAGTGGAATTGTCTGTTTGGACCAGAAGGATCATGATTTACACAAGACTTGAAAAAGCTGAGTTGAGACTCAGGTTAGGGCTGCCATCACCTTGTCTGAGATACACATCCCAGTGAGTGATGGCTTTGAGGATAGGTCAGTGGTCTCCATATACTTAGCCTCTTCCTATGGGGTGCTGGGAGCTTGAAGACTCTCTCTTTGCAGGCCTCCAGGACCATGTGGTACACTAGCACCCGGGGAATGGCCCCACGGGTCAACTTTGAGGGGGCCCTCTTCTCTGGTTATGCACCAGATGGGGGCCTCTATATGCCAGAGGAGCTCCCTAGGCTGGACAAAGAGACCCTGCGTCACTGGAGCACGCTGTCCTATCGCAGCCTGGTGAAGGAGCTGTGTGCCCTCTTCATTGGCCTGGAGCTTATTCCAAGACATGCCTTAAATGGTGAGGACCCCTCTCCCAACCCCAGCCTAGCACCACACACTCCCTCCCTGAGTTGTAAATTTATTACCCAACCCCTAGAAGATCCCTAGTTGCCTTTCTCAAACCTTGTAAGATATTTCCCGATTCTAGAATTTCAGAAGTAGACTCTTCAGTTCCTCTGCCCTTCCTCCAGTGAGATGAAGGACAAAATGATCTACTGAAATTTGATGATTTTTTAAAAATCAAGACTAAGAATTTTTTCAGTCATTCCAAAAGCTTGAGTGTTGATGAATGTCTCCCTCAGTCAGCAAGACACCTAGATTGCTTCCTTGTCTTGCTGAATATCCTGGGACAGGTTGTTTCAAGGGCTAAATGAATTTCCCTGGAGGATCTCAAATTAAAAACAGACTCTGGTTCAATAGGTTTGGTGGTGTCTTGTTACTTTTCTACACTATGATAAGTCTCCTTGATCAAGGCAACTTATGGGGAAAAAAAGAGTTTATTTGGGGCTTACAGTTTTGGAGGGTTAGAGTCCATGACCATCATGATGGGGAGCATGGCTGCAGGCTATGAAGCAGTAGCTGAGAGCTTACATCTTGATCTACAAGCATAAGGGAGAGACAGACAGACACAGACAGACAGAGACAGAGACAGAGAGAGACAGGGAGGGAGATTTCACTGATAATGTCACTGGCTTTTGAGACTTTCATCATCAGGGAATAAAATTAGGAGGTTGAAACTGGTTTATTTGTTCTATGACTTGATCTTCTCCTGAAATACATGCTTATAGGGACAGGAGATGTGGCTCAGTGGTTAAGAGCGCTGACTGCCCTTCCAGAGGACCTGGATTCAGTTCCCAGCATCCACATGGCAGCTCATAACCATTTGTAACTCTAGCTTCAGGTGATCTGGCTTTCTCTCTACTGGCCTCTTCAGACACTGTGCACGTAGGGTGCATATACATACGAGTAGGAAAACACCCATTTACATAGAGTAAATAAAATTAAAATAAAAAGACTCAATAAAGAAGTATACAAAATGAAAACTAGACATGTTCTAGAGGTAGTTCTGGTGTCTGGGGAATTCTAAAGAGGAATGCATGAGCAGTTTAATACATGCCCTCCCAGATTTTTCTAGACTCGTGCAATCCTGTGCCTAAGTGTATCACTTAACATCAGATTTTCTGGGTTTTTAGTTAACAATGGGAGATAAACATTAAAGATTACAGAGGCAGAAGTAAAACTTGAAGAGCTAAGACCATCACCTGCTGTCCAATCTCTACCCTCACAGATCTGATTGACCGAGCCTTCAGCAGATTCCGCCACAGAGATGTGGTCCATCTATGCAAGCTGAAGAGTGGACTGAACATATTGGAGTTGTGGCATGGGGTCACATATGCCTTTAAGGACCTGTCCCTGTCCTGCACAGCACAGTTCCTGCAGTACTTCCTGGAGAAGAAGAAGAAGCACGTCACCATTGTTGTGGGTGGGTGTTGGGAGGGAGCAGGGTTCTTTAGCCCTTCAGCTGGAGGACGTCAATGCACAGTATACCCTTGATTGAATCTTTTAAGGCTTATGCTATTTTCTAGAGTAGCAGTTCTTATCCTATGGGTTGCAACCCATTTGCGGATGGGGTCAAAAGACACTTTCACAGAGTTGCCTAAGACTATCAGAAAACAGATATTCACACTACAATTCATAATAGTAGAAAATTACAGTTATGTAGTTGCAATGAAAATAATTTTACAGTTGGAAGTCACCATAACATGAGAAGCTGTATTGAAGAGTCACAGTATTAGGAAGGTTGAGAATTACTTTTTAGAGGGTTTCTGACCTGTTTTTCTGTCACAGATTCTGTCTTTGTTACTTTTCTCTTTTTCTTGAGACAAGAACAACTGAAGGAAGGAAGGTTTGAGAGTACATGTCACCATGGCTCTGAAGGAATGGTGACAGGAGCTGGTGGCTTCTGGTCATACTGTCTCTACAGTCAGGAAGCAGAGAACATTGATGCTGATGCTCAGCTTGCGTTCTTGGTTTTCTTTTCATCAGGACCACAGCTCACAGAGTGGAGCCAGGGTCTTCCCTTTTCAGTCAATCCTTTCTGGAAATGCCTTTACAGAGGTGTCCAGAGGGGTGTTTCCATGATGATCCTAACACCATCAAGTTGACAAGATTAACTATCACAGATCCCTTCCTCAGTCTGCTGGAGGCTATGGATTCTTCTGGAATGATATTTTTAGGTGTACAGTATATTTGTTGATATCCTTATTTTATCAACATATCCAATGACCTTGGGCTAAGTACTCAGCATTGATCTTTCAAGTATTTGAAAGCCAGTGTTACTGCATTGGGCACCAATATTTTAAGGTCATTTTATTCTTTATTCCCCTTGTTCTAAAGGGAGGTGTCTCCTTTCTAGGGACTTCTGGGGACACGGGAAGTGCTGCCATTGAGAGTGTTCAAGGATCCAAGAATGTGGACATTATCGTTCTGTTGCCCAAAGGCCATTGCTCAAAGATTCAGGAGCTCCAGATGACAACGGTGTTAAAGGAGAATGTTCATGTGTTTGGAGGTAGGTGCAGGGACGGTGTGGTCCAGCTTGAATGGCTGGTTTCATAGGTAGGACTAGTCTTGTATTGAGGTGCCTTGGCTTAGCTCTGGGCAGCTTCCTGGCTTCATAGTCTTCCACACTAACTGGCATATGGCTTTAGACCCACATTTACGGTGTTGAACTGTTAGAGCTGGTTCAAGTGTCTGTCGGAGCCACCTCTGTGAAGTTCCCACTTGCCAATGTCACATGGAGGCAACCATGCTGAACCATATCGTAAGCCAAGCAACGTGCCCAGTTCCAGGGTTTCAGAAATGTTGAGGACACAAGCATGTTTCATAGGTGAGAGAATGTGTCAGTGCATGTTGGCAGTGCATGTCCTTCCTTAGAGAGCAGACAGCTAGGCCATGCATGCAGATAACTGGGTCAAGTATTACAATAGGAAACCTCCTGGTGCTGCCTACTACCAGTTCCATTATGGCTAGCTGTTATGATGAAGACTTCAGCTTTGTCATAGGAACAATATCATTCTGTGACTGGAGAAAGGAGAAAACTATGCATTCCATGCTACACCAGATACCCAGTGGTTAGGAGGCTGATAGTGAAGGTGAATATAAACTGTTTCGTCCTTAGGAGATTGATAGCAGAGGACACGGGCGAGGGGAGGGATTATGGGTGACTGACAGCAGTGGACAGGGGAGTGTGGGTGGAGCCGAGGCTCTCTTTTCACCTTTCATTCCCTGCTTGACCTCCCTGAGCTGCAAGGAGAGGCATAAGGATATGGATGTAGGGGTTTTGGTTGAGGTTTTACATACTTTGGTCATACTTAAATGGTTTTAGTTTTTTTTTTAAATCACTCACTTGAAACACAGGAAATGTTCTAGCAATAAATACATATAAGGTGCTAGAGAGATGGTTCAGCGGTTAAGAGCATTAGCTACTCTTGTAGAGAACAGGGTTCGAGTCCCACCACCCACATAGCAGCTCACCACTGTCTGTAACTGCAGTTCCAGTGGGATCTGATGTCCCTTTCTGAACTGCATGGGCATTGTATACATGTAGTACATAGACATACATTCAGGTAAGATGCCCATATGCATAAGACAAAATAAACTTAAAAATAGATAAATACAAATAAAATAAAATTTCTTCTACAACTGGCCTGGGTCCTAGTATAATCCTGTGGTGGTATGAATGAGAGTGGCCTTCATAAACTCTTATGTTTGAATGCTTGGTCTCCAGTTAGTGGAACTCTTTGGGATGGATTAGGAGATGTGGCCTTGTTGGACGAGGGGTGTGTCACTGGGGGTGGGTTTTGAGATTTCAAAAGCTCAAGCCAGACCCAATCTCCCCTTACACTACCCTCTGTCTGTGGATCAGATGTAAATTCTCAGCTACTGCTCCAGCACCAGCATGCCTACTGCCATGCGTCCTGCCATGATGATCAGGAACTAACCCTCTGAGAGTGTCAACAAGCCCCCAGCTAAATGATCCCTTCTATAGGTTGCTGTGACCATGGTGTCTCTTCACAATAGAACGGTAACTAAAACAAATTGCAGAGAGGATACTTTTATGTTAACAGATCAACACTGACGAGCAGTTCAAACAGTGCAAAGAAGTCTTGTCATCAGAGTGGCATGAATGCCCTTGGACTGTTTTCTCAAAAGCTGAGAAGGAACCCCTCTGCTCTTTTCTTTAGCAAGCACATGCGCATTCCAGTGTAAATTCTGTGCCTTGGTAATTGCCCACCTAGCACATAGGAGCAGGGACCAGGACACCTAGACTTCACCCACAGGGGAGAAGTGACCATTTTCCCCCAGCCCCAGTAGGGGTCTGTTGTATAAAGAGTCCCTCCTTCTTTCCAGAAGAGTGAAAGACATACTCTTTGCAGAACAGTGAAGGCTTGGAATACAGTGGGAATTCTTTTCCCAGTATCCCAGAAGGTTGACATTTTATATCTAACTTTATAGAATGCAAGACCAATAGAAATGGTTCTGACCACATTTTCTTTTCTCCCAAGTGAGGACAAATGCTTAGGGTCACAAGAACAAGAGACCTGGATTCGATCCCTAAGGAGCTTACACGGAGCCTGGAAAGCCAGGCTAAACCACGTGAAAGTGAAGGAAGCAGAGGCTAAACTAGACGGGAGAGGATGGGCGGAGCCTGGGAGGGCCCCCAACAAGCTGGGCGTGAGTGCCAGGGGCTTCTGCGGCTGAGAGATGCCTGCCTCTCTCTCCTCTGGCAGTGGAAGGAAACAGTGATGAGCTTGACGAGCCCATCAAGGCCGTGTTTGCTGATGTGGCCTTTGTCCAGAGGCACAACGTGATGAGCTTAAACTCCATCAACTGGTCTCGAGTCCTGGTGCAGATGGCACACCACTTCTTTGCTTATTTCCAGTGTGCACCGTCCTTGGACGAGCACCCCCTGCCCACAGTGGAGGTGGTAGTGCCTACGGGGGCTGGGGGCAACCTTGCAGGTAAGGAGAATCCGGGATGCAAACGGACATTCCAGAAAGCACCCAGTCTTTCAAGTTGTCTTCTGCCTACAAACATGGAGATAAAGAAAGTTGTGTTTCTTCTAAACAAAAGAGGACAGAAGACCACACAGGGTGCCTTCTAACTTGCAGAGGCTGAGGGTGGAACATTCCAGGGTCCTGAAGCAGAGTGATTGAGAGCTCAATCCTGGGAAGTTTCAGTACCCTCGCCTGTGCTTGCACAACTGCTAGTAGACAGAACTCAAGGCTCAGCCACCAAACATAGCTCAATTTTTTGTTTAAATTTGCACTTGACTCCCAGCTCCACCCACTGCCTGCTAAGGGGCACCCGCCTTGGGCCATGGCACAGTATTTTCACTACCCAGGGACTGTGTGAGACAGCAAAGGCTCTGGCATCAGGAGTACGGCCCTGGCTCTGACCTTTACTTGCTGAATGGTTGTTAAGAGTTCCTCTGACTTGAGTCCTCAGCGGATCACGTGCTCAGAGCTGCCTGTGAGGAACAAGTCTGACTGAGGGTGCACATGACCTTTGTACAGGGGAAGTGCTGTCCCCCCCCCAAATACTAATGAACATTCTCAAGCATTAATTCTACACCAGGTGATGTTGCTCTAAGTGCTTTTCCTGGGTTAACGATTTCATGGGACTAGAACAACACAGCTGTCTCCTGTGTACATGGACAATTAGTTCTAGGACCCCTGCAGACACCAAAATCTGCAGACTTGTCCCATGTGTAACTTGGCATGGTATCTGCATATAACCTATGTACTTACACTTATGTACTTTAAATCACCTCAAGATGATATCGAATAACTAATATAATAAGTGAATGTTATCTAAATGGTCATTCTGTTTTAGCTAATAATGGCAAGAAAGAGTCACAACGTGTTTAATACAAATGCCCTTTTTCCCCCTGAGATCTCACTATGTAACTTAGGCTGCCCTAAGGCGCTTAGGCTAGCCTTTAAAAGTCTCCATCCTCCTGCCTCAGCTTCCCAAACACTGGGAACATAGAGTGTATCACTATACCCAGTTTAGAAAGTTTTGATTCATGGTCAGTTGACTCTGTAGATGCGGAGGAAGGCTCTATAGATATATCCAGGGTCCATGTGTTCTATTCTTACTGTTTTTAGAGTGAGGAATCAGAAACAAAGACAAGTTAGCTTGCCTCTGTTTACACTGGTTGGTAGTGAGCCACGTTGACAGCCCAGGCAGGCTGGAGTCTACATCTTTTCCATCTCTCAAGGAGGTAGTGATGTTAGGGTTTCTGGTAGCTCTGTCCCTGCCATTGCTTCTCAAGGCACCAGGGATGAGTGAGTGAGATGAGAAAAGCATCCAAATGGTTAGGAGACTTCTTGACTTCTTATAGGAAGATAGAGGTGACAGTGTGCTGGCAGTTAGGCAAGGAAGGGGGCTAGCCTCACCACTCAGAGGGTGATACCCAGTGTGCTTCCCTTTCATGTCACCTTCCAGCTAGCGATGCCACCTATAGCACCTGGCACAAATAAACACATGGGCAAGACCTGTGGAGGACATTCCCATCTGGGATTTCTCCATAAGAACCTGTTTGACCTGAAGTCTTTGTGTCCTCCTGAGCGTCCATTTTTCCTCATTACTGAAGGACATTGTAATGCTTCCGTGAGGATCAAGTGACATAAGAGTGTGAATGGGATTTCCAAAATTAAGTGAGATATTGATAAAACAATCCCCTCTCCAAAAAACAAAGTAGGGTCCTAAAGAGAGGACTCAGTAGGTTCGGTGTTTACCACACAAATCTGAGGATCTGAGTTTGGATCCTTAAAGCTCACATAAAACTCGATGTGGTACTGCATATCTTAATCTCTGATTCTCAACGGCAGGGTGACAGAGACAGGAGAAGCCCTACAAACTTGTGGGTCACTAGCCTTGCGTATCAGCAGTGAACAGCAGGCATCTTCCTAAAACAAGCTGAAAGGCAAAAAGACCTAGACCCTGCATGTCAGTAGGATTTGGGCAAGGCATTTCAGCCCATAGCACCTTCAAGATGCTAGGGGCTGACTCACAAAGTGTAGGTTAATCCCTAGTAGGTGGCTAAAACATAGAACAAGGCACAGTGACCATGCGACTTCTCTTCCTCTTCTCTCCTCCTATCTCCCTCTTCCCATTCTCATTTCACACAGCAAAAAGTTAAAAAAAAAAACTGCTTTTATTCAAAAATCCTTTGGCCTTCTTGTGTTCCCAAGCTGGGTGCATTGCTCAGAAGATGGGCCTGCCAATCTGTCTGGCCGTGGCAGTGAACCGCAATGACATCATTCACAGGACTGTCCAGAAGGGAGACTTCTCTCTGTGTGAGGTTGTCAGAACAACCCTGGCATCCGCTATGGACATTCAGGTGGGCCTTCGGGGAGAAGAGCAGATCTGGCCGACTGTTGGTGGGGCAGGACTGGGTAAGGGTTGGAATGAGGGTGCCTAGATTCCGACTCTCCATTCAGGTTCCCTACAACATGGAGAGGATCTTCTGGTTGCTCTCTGGCTCTGACAGCCAAACAACAAGAGCCCTCATGGAACAGTTTGAAAGAACCCAAAGTCTGCAGCTACCCAAGGACCTACATAACAAGGTTGGTCATTGGCCACACCCTAAAGGGTAGGATGTGGGGGTCTCTGCAATTTCCACAGTCGTTGGGGTGACCTCGGAGAGAAGCAAGAAGCAAGTTTTGTTCAACAGGTGTTATTTTCCAATAATTGCAACATCAACACAAGGACAAAGCCATTCGGCCCTTCCAGAACAGACAGAAGCCATAGCCACTGCTGACCTTTCTCTCCCTCCTTTGTCCTTGTCTCTGTCTCTTTTAGAGAAGGAGAAACTTTATTTAGGTAATAAATATGTTTTATTTGCTTTCGGCAACTAATTAGAAAGCATTGCCTGGTGGCCATTCATTCACTGGGAACCCAGAGGTGGACCTGGCCAGAGTCCATATTCCTGGCCAGTATTTAATTAAAGCTTGATTCAAGGAGAGGTGGGGGCCTAGAGAAATGACTCAGCAGTTGAGAGCACTAGCTGCTGAGTTCCAGTCCCAGCAACCACATGGTGGCTCATGGCCTTCTATGATGAGATCTGATGCTCTCTTCTGGCCTGCAGACATACATGCAGATAGAGCACTCAGCTGGATGGATGGATGGATGGATGGATGGATGGATGGATGGATGGATGGATGGATAAATAGACAGACAGAGAGACAGACAGACAGACAGACAGACAGAGTGATGCCTGATGATACACCAAGTTCTAGAATGTGACCCTTCTTGCTTTCACAGTCCGACTTTATCTCAGTGTCTTCCACTTGAAGAGGATCCTTATTTAACCACCTCGGCCTGCCCAATTCCTTTAACTTAGTCCCTTATGTGACATAATTGGCCACTGTCAGTGTCCCTCCTGAGGAGTTCTTCTCAAAACCAGACACAGTTATCTGGGCTGAGCTATTCCCTTGAAGACCAAAATGGGACTTCTCTTAGAATCTATACTGCTTTAAAAAGACAAAGCTTTTCGTTATTTTTATTTCATGTGTGTGAGTGTTTATCTGCTTATGTACCACATGCATGCAGTGCCTGTGGAGGCCAGGAGAGGGCATCAGATCTCCCTGGAAAAGGGAGTTACACATGGTTACCACTGTGTAACCAAACCTGAATCCTCTACAAGAGCAGCTAGTGCTCTGAATGGCTGAGCCATCTCTTCAGCCTTCTGCTACCTTGACAAAGCCAAACATTAGTTGTTTGGCCCATGGTTCATGCAGACAGCAATATTCCTCCTTCTTACGTAAGTGGGATCCTCCATTAAAACTGGGCACAAAAAAACAAAACCAAAAACAAAAAACAAGAAACTGGACACCATATCTCCCCTGTTTCTTCATTTTCTCCCTCACTCTACTCTAAGGACACTGTATGTGCTGGAAAGGCATGCATTAATTCATCCACCAGTCCATTCATTTATTCATTCACCCATCCCTCCACTCATATTATCTATCTGCTGTGGTTCAAGAACTGTTAGGCCGGACAGTGGTGACGCCCGCCTTTAATCCCAGCACTCGGGAGGCAGAGGCAGGTGGATTTCTGAGTTCAAGTCCAGCCTGGTCTACAGAGTGAGTTACAGGACAGCCAGGGCTGCACAGAGAAACCCTGTCTCAAAAAAACCCAAAAAACCAAAAAAACCAAACCAACCAACCAAACAACAACAACAACAAAAGAACTATGTTAGGGTGCTAGGAATACAAAGAGAAAATACAGCTATCCCACTGAATGATGCATCAAGGTGGTAGCGCGCATGCATAGTATGCATTTGTGGTAGAGTAAATGCATACGTAGTATGCATTTGGCTTTATAGTCAATCCTCAGAACTGGGAAAAGGAGGAATAAGAGGGGGGTCGGAAAAGGAGGAAGAGGAGGGAGAGGAGGAGGAAGAGGAGGAAGAGAAGGAAGAGGAGGAAAGGAGTGTTGGATGCCATCTCTGATCCTAACCAGGAAGTAGCTGTATAAACGGTCTGTATCCATGTGGTCTCTGATGCCATTAAGTATATGCAGGGTATTTGCTTGTGTTGTAAGCATGCAGAACATCTTCAAAGGATGACCTAGCATACAACCACACTCAGGGAGCCCTGAGAAGGGAGTCTTCCTCTGTCTGTGAGTACTAGCTTTCCCAGGGGAGGTGCTCCTAAGCAGAGTAGGAGCTGACAAGGTAGTTTTCATGCCATAAATGTTTGGGACTTGTGTCAGGATGTAGAACAAGACTGTGTGCTAATTCATCTGCTAAATACATCGAGACCTACCCAAAACATCTACAAATCCTTCTGCTATGTAGGCCCGAAACTGACTGGCTCAAAACTAATGAATTGATTTTACTGTGAGTTCCTGGTGTGGGTGTGGCTGTGTAACAAGGGGTCTTGTCCTTCTGTGATTCACCAGTCCCAAGGTCCACCCCTGCCCCGTGACCTTTCAGCTTTCAGAGGCAGTGACATCTGAGTCCGTGTCTGATGAGGCCATCACCCAGACCATGGCCCGCTGCTGGGAGGAGAACCACTACCTACTGTGCCCCCACTCGGCCACAGCAGTGAACTACCATTACCAGCAGACTGACAGTGGACAGTCCAGGTACCAGCGGTGCAACCTGGGGCACTGGGGNGCCCCGTGACCTTTCAGCTTTCAGAGGCAGTGACATCTGAGTCCGTGTCTGATGAGGCCATCACCCAGACCATGGCCCGCTGCTGGGAGGAGAACCACTACCTACTGTGCCCCCACTCGGCCACAGCAGTGAACTACCATTACCAGCAGACTGACAGTGGACAGTCCAGGTACCAGCGGTGCAACCTGGGGCACTGGGGCAAGCCTCTCCTCCAAGCAGGGCATGCAAGACTAAGGATAGTGAGTGACATCAGTAGGCGTGGTGGGTTCTGTATCCAAGAACTAGAGCTGTGTTTAGAAGAGGTGTGAACTGTATCCCAGGTCATGATGGGGATGATGGATGAACTGGGTTTTTATTGGGATACTCTGAAGGCTTATTATATAAACTAGTTCAAGGTATTAATCATGTCTTTGTCTCTCTCTGCTCTCTGCCCTACCCTGCCCCTAACCTTTCCCCTGGTCCTCCTTCCTCTGTCTTCTCCTTTCCCATTCTTATGCCTGTTCCCTCCTGTCCTACCCCATCCCCAATAGCATTCCCCGCTGCTGCCTGGCCCCTGCCTCAGCAGTCAAATTCCCAGAAGCAGTCCAGGCGGCTGGGCTGACTCCTGAGACTCCCGCAGAGATCCTGGCCCTGGAGCACAGGGAGACACGCTGTATCCCAATGCGGAGAGGAGAGGACTGGACACAGATGTTGCGGGGCACCATTGAGAGCCTGTCCCAGCGTTGGAAAGGTTGTGTAGTGAACCCCTCAGAATAGCCAGACTGGAATGGGTTTGAAGACTTGTCCCAGGGCTGGCTGGGACAAGATGTCTCAGTAGTTAAGAACTCTTGCTGTTCTTCCAGGGGACCCAAATTTAGTTCCCAGTGCCCATGTCAGGTGGCTCACAACCATCTGTAACTTCAGCTGTAGGGTTTTGACAACTCTGTAGGTAATGCACTCGTACATAGATACACATACCTATATGTGATTAAAAATAATAAAGGCAAGTCTTTTTAAAAAAGAGTTTCTTGTTCCAGCTGGATGTGGTAGCACATGCCTTTAATTTCAGCATTCAGGAGGAAGAGACAGACAGGGCTCTGCAAGTTCTAGGCCAGCCTGGTCTATATAGAAAGTTCCATGGTAAATTTGTGTCTTTAAAACTATGTCTATTCTTGTCCTAAGGAGATGTGTCCTTGCTCCTGGGAAAAGCTACTACAGTTCTTTCCTGGGAATCTGTTTCCTTGCCTTTGTTCTATGAAGGGTAGAGTGAACTGGGGGAGAGGGTGCTGATGTTGAAAGATTCATCAGTATCATTGCCTAATATGCAAGTTTCAGGGGCTTCACATGGCCAGCCTTTTGGACATGGGGTCAACTACAGCTCAAAGAGGTCAGAATCACAGACTTGTGACAGGAGACTGTTCACCTACATACTGGCCTGGGTCTTAGCATCTCTGGCCCTCAGTTTATTCAGCCACCAAATCAAATTCAGAGCATTGGTTCTCCTGGACTTGCTTTCAACCTGCTGAAGCATTGGGAATGTTTGTTTGTTAGTTGGATGGGGGCTCTGAACGGCTCTTGGGCAGATCAGAGCTGTAGGTTGAATGCAGACCCATTGGCCTCTGAGAGGTGATGCTGAGGCATGGGCCACATCCGTCTGCTGCACCAGGTTGGCTCAGCAGAGCAGGCAGGGGAGCAGGGAAACCTGTACTGGTGGTGTGGATAGAAGCTGATAACTAAATTGAAGGCTGTGGGGGACAGAAAGTCATGGTAGCATTAGTGTACCGGCCAAGCCGGCTAGCTTTTCAGTTATTTACGTGACTGGGCTCAGATCTTACGGGCAGCAGGAGAGATTTCAGGCAAATGCAGGCCCACAAATAGCAGTAAAAATCTCCATGCTTTGGATGGTGAGCTTCCCTCTAGAAAGACAGAAGTGAGTAGAGGAAAATGTTTTTAGCACTAGAGGATGCTACTGCTCCACCCTATGGCTGCTCATCTACTGGGCCTCAGGAGTGTCTTCCCTCAAAGGTCTGAGAGTGCTGGACATCCAGGACCAATCTGATTGCTGTGTCCCATCAGAACATGCCAGATCCACATCGCTCTAGTCCTGAGGGAGAGGCTGGAGAGAACCCACTACTAGAAAAATAGCCATTGAGAACCAGTATTAAGGAGGGAAGAATAGGGATGCTGGACCTATTGGGGGGTGGGGTGGGGATGGTAGGGACATGCTAAAGGAACAATAGCGACTTCTTACAGGCAACAGCACATCGCAGTTCCTGGAATACTACCATCCACAGTGTCAGACACACGGAACCACTAGGGGCCACTTACCTATTGGGTGTGATGGATTCAATGCTCAGGGGCCACCGTACTGCTTGAGACCTTTGAATATGTCTTAATATCGTTTTGCATTTGTGCATGTGCTGTTGGAGTCAGGGTCTGTTGGTCACTGCTGCTTGGGGCAGACTAGCCAGCCTGAAGACTTCCTGGGATCCCTGTCTTTTCCTCCCATCTTGCTGCAACAGTGCTGGGGTTGCACACTGCCTCATCTGACCTTTACTTGGGATCAGAGGATCCAAATTTAGGTTCTCGGGCTTGCAAAGCAAATACTTTACCCTCTGAGCCATCTCCCCAGCCCTTTAACTTTTGTAAAACAAAATAAAACAACACAACACAACAACAACAACAACAACAACAACAACAACACACTGCCGACTTCATTCTTCAGTGACAGGGTCCTGAGAGTGGACCAGGATATTAGAAGATAAAGAAGGTAATAAAGTTTGTGAGCAGGAGGTCTTGCACAAACTATGCCTTATGCCTAGCAAGCTTATTAGAAAGTACAGCATTAGCCGGGCGTGGATTAAAGCCACACCTTTAATCCCAGCACTCAGGAGGCAGAGGCAGGCGGATTTCTGAGTTGGAGGCCAGCCTGGTCTACAGAGTGAGTTCCAGGACAGCCAGGACTACACAGAGAAATCCTGTCTCGAAAGAAAGAAAGAAAGAAAGAAAGAAAGAAAGAAAGAAAGAAAGAAAGAAAGGAAGGAAGGAAGGAAGGAAGGAAGGAAGAAAGAAAGAAAGAAAGAAAGAAAGAAAGAAAGAAAGAAAGAAAGAAAGAAAGAAAGAAAGAAAGAACAGCATCCTATACAGGATTTCCAGAGGCGATATGGGACAGAGTCAGCAGAAACTATAATATAGTGGGACAAAGTCAGCATGAGGCTTATCAAGCAGTGTTGGATAAGGGGAGCACAGGGTGTCTCGAGAGCAGTACAGACTGAGCACACACCATCTCAGGACTGATAACCCCCAGTCTGAGGTCTCAGTCCCAGGCCGGCCTTGCCAAGTCAGCTCCTGAGCAAGGACAGAGAACTAGGTTCCTTTTGTCTTTTCATCGGGGCCTCTGAGAAAGCCTTGGATCAGTCTGGCTCCCAACACAGTCCATCTTGGGGTACTGAACAATTGTTTGGCAGTATTCAGATACTTTTGTAGAGCAAGAACCCTATGGGGCCAGTGAGGTGGTTCAGCAGGCAAAGCCCTTGTGCACATGTCTGGTCACCTGAGTTTGGTCCCCAGAACCCACATAAAGGTGGAAGGGAAGTAACTACTCACATCATATACATGCAATAATAATACATACAAGTAAACAAATTGTAAAATGTCATAATGTGTTTCTAGTATCACCTACAATATGTCTATTGCTGCTTTACAGAAATTAATTTATGGGACCCTGATGACAGTGTGGCAAGTCCATTTTATGAAGGGGCCAACTGGGGTTCTGGGAACTGATGACTTTGAGTTCTGTGTGAAGTGTTCACTGAAGCTCCTCTGGAGAGCCAGTGGTGTTCCCTTGGGTTTCCAGTCTCCTCCTATTCTCCACTCCTCTTTGCCCCCCTATTCTTTGTCCCTGGCCCCCCTCACTCATCTTTGCTTTGTGTGAGAATCTGGCAGTGCAGTCCTAGAAGGCTCACCTCCTAATAGTTCCACTCTCTAAAGGCCAAGCATTGAATCACATGTGTCTATGGGGGCCCTGTAACAGATGCAGTGTCAAGAATTAAAGCAGAGCTTGGGTCCTTCAGATCAAGGTAACACTGCAGAGTCCCTCCATAGCTTGGCTGCTAGGAACACCTATTGAGGGTCACCTCTCCCTCATCTCTTATCTTCCTATTGTCTCTGATCCAAGGTTCACTCCTCACCAGGGATCATGTTGCTTGTAAAACAGATTCAGTTTAAGTATCGCTGGTTCAGACCCAGCTGCCTGTAAGCAACCCTGCAAGCAAAGGTGAGCCCTCTCTGGCTCCCTCAGGGAAAAGAAGCCCTCCAAATCCACTGGAAAGCCCTGGCAATAATTCTCAGAGCCAGCAGAGGGCAGCACAACACACCTAAAGTCCTTGCTCTAAAGTAGGTGCTCCCGGCCAATCCAAACCACACTCCTGCCATTGCTCATGGGCAGACCACCTGTCTGGCTTTATTTTCTGAAGTCTGGGGACCCTGGAGGTTGGAGGATTGAGCCTAGGACCTTGCACATGCTAGGCAGGTGCTCTACTACTGGGTCACATCTCAGGCTTGTCCCAGAGGAGGACCTCAGGTGCTATTCTGCCGGTGCTGCCCTTTGTTTTATTTTATTTTATTTTTTTAGACAGGCTCTTTCATTGTCCTGGAACTTTCTAAGCAGCAAAGCTGGTTAGTCAGCAAGTCCTGGATTCTGTCAAAAAATAACTTAGATTTTAAAAAACTGTATTGCTCCTTATTATTGGTGCATCTCTCCTTTTAAAAGTTCACATATGCCTCCTGTGTGTATGTGTGTGTGTGTGTGTGTGTGTGTCTGTCTGTCTGTCTGTCTGTCTGTCTGTGATTTCTGAGAGAGCAATAGTAGCTGGAGGTGGGAAGGCCCAGTAAGCAAGCCCATGTCTGTGCAAAGGCCAGAGGAGGGGTCAGGTGTCCTGTTCTATGACTCTCCATCATATTCCCTTGAGGCAGCATCTCTCACTGAACCTGGAGCTAGGCTAGCAGGGAGCAAGCCACAACCCTCAATCACCTGTCTCCACCACCAGAGAGCTGGTGTAAAACTTCTTGCTTCCATACCACTTCAACTAGGAAAAGCAGACATAAACACAGAATCAAGAAAGTCCAAATAACCTTGTCACTGTGCCTCACAAATGTGCTGGTACCAAGACTGTGGTGTGAGGGGACTCTGGCAGTGTCCTCCTGGCATGTGATCATTGCAGATGTCTGTTGATAAGCTTTTCTCCTGTTCATGCTGCAGGAACACCCCAGTCACAGCAGCTGGGAAGTCACTTACCCTACTCTCAGAGCCAACTTACCCCAGCGCCTCAGCCTCCTGTGTGAGAGCACTTCTGACTGGTGATTGTGGATTCAGATACAAATGCAGACACTGAAATTATGCAGTGACTTGATTTTTAAGTCATTCAGGTGGATCTAGAAAATTATTTGAAAAAATAGTGTACAAACTCACACACATGAAATACATTGCTGCTGGAGAAGTGTGTGTGTGTGTGTGTGTGTGTGTGTGTGTGTGTGTGTGTGTGTGTGTGTGTTTAGGCCAGAGAACAACCTCCTGTGTTGTTCCTCAGGTGCTGTCATTTTTTAGTTTTTTTTTTTTTTTTTTT
>LR750006.1:933065-1004240 GCA_902729485.2 Mus minutoides
GGAGGTATCCAGTCACCAGCTTCCAAATCTGAGGAAATGAGAGAGTACTGGTGTGCACAGTCTCTGGGGAAAGCTGACTACCCTACCACTCTACCTTCAGATACGTTCAGGTTGTCTCAACTCCATGGCCCTCCACTCCTATGCTTGTCACCTGGTTCTGGCCCTTACGCTACCAGAGAAAGCTCACCTGGACTGGCTCTGCCTCAAACTATAGGTGCATAGGTGCAAGATGGAGAAACATGGAGCAGATACAAAAACCTTGTCTCCATGAGGAAGATGGAGCAGAGAGGGCATGACACACTTTACTCCCTGAGCTGAGCAGTACTGGGGGGAGGGGTGCATTTCTAGAAATCTTGTCAAAGGAAATAACAAGACTCATATTTAAAGCCAGGTTAGGTGTTTGATGAGATAGCTAAGTAGGTAAAGATGCCCCCTCATACACATGGCAGGGGTGGGGGAAAGAAAGAGAGGGAGAGAGAGAGAGAGACAGAGAGAGACAGAGAGAGAGAGAGAGAGAGAGAGAGAAATCTAAAAGAGCAAGGGTCATATCAGAAAAGACACTTTAGTCATTCTAAGAAGCTTAGGTTAGTCCCATGAGGGTCTCTGGAACACACTGGTCAGCCTTGAGCATATATATGAGACCCCAAAGCCCCGCCTCCACAGTGACGCACTTTCTCTAACAAGGCTATATCTCCTTCAATAAAGCCACATCTCTTAATAGTGCCCCTTCCCATGGTCCAAGCCTAGCCAAACCAGCACAGAGCTGAAGTGGGTGGAGCTGGGGTTAAATGATGGGATGAAGAGACTGAAAAACCTGTGCCTCAAACACTAGAAGGACCACTTTCAAGGAAGCTTGGAGTACGGGCATGACACGAGAAAGTGTCACCTTTGAAGAGGCAACCCCAGCCGAGGGATCGCTCTATCAGACTGGCCCGTGGGTAAGTCTGTGGGCCATTTTCATGATTAATGATTGATGTGAAATGGGCCACCCCTTGGCAGCTGGTCCTGGTTCGTATAAAAAAGCAAGCTGAGCAGGCTGTGGAGAGCAAGCTAGTGACTGGTGTTCCTCCATGGCCTTTGCTTTCGCTCCTGCCTTGGCTTGCCTTGGTGATCAGTTGTGTAAAATGGAGTAAACCCTTTCCTCCCCTGGTTGCTTTTGGTCATAGCAGTAGGAAGCAAACCAGGACACAGGGTGAGTGAACATACTGGGGTATAGGGCCTTGTGTGGCCCTCAGCTTGATGAATAAGAGGAATGGAATAAGTGGGTAAGCATGCCAAACTTGCAGCCTTACTATAAACCTCAGCGCCCAAAGGTCCTACAAGCAGATCCAATCTCACAGGCTCCACAGGAGACAGGCCAGTGCCTTCAATGCTCGGGTCGGTCCTTATCATCTCTACAAAGGACTGCAGTTTTCTTGGCTGTAGAAGTCTGCTCTCCTGGTCTTAAGTTTCCAAATTGATAATCCTGTGATTTAAGTGTTTGCTCTTGGCAGTTTTCAAGTTCTGCGTGCCTGGTTCTTAGTCATGGTCCCCGTGCTGCACTGTAGATCTCCTGAACTTGTTTCTTAAAAGCCTTATCTTTTGAAGATTGGCAAGATGGCTTAGCAGGAAAAGGTGCATACTGCCAAGACTGGTGACCTGAGTTCAAGTCCCAAGATCCCCAAGGTGGAAGGAAACGGAAGAAATCAACTCTACAAAGTTGTTCTCTGACTTCTGCATGTGTGCTACAGCTCCTGTATGATACGTTCATAACTGCACACTTACATACCCATAGCCCTGCCTGGCACAAATAGATAAATGTAATAATACAAGTTTTAAAGCAAAGTCTTATTGTTTTCCTAAGATAAAGAAAGCTTGCTGGGCAGGAGAGACGGGTTAAGAGCACTTGCTGCTGCTATTGCAGAGAACCCAGATTCGGTTCCCAGCACCTACCCTAGGTGGCTCCAGTTCCAGACGACCCAATGCCCTCTTCTGACCTCCTCAGGTACCTGTGCACCCATAGTACACACACACACACACACACACACACACACACCCACACACACACACCACATATATCATATATACATATACTCAGGCATGCATACATATCCATAAAATAGATCTTTTTAGAAAGAAATCAAGAACAAAATCTTGCTTGCTTGTTCTGTGGTTTTTGGGTCTATGCTGTCATCAGTCTGGACATTGGCTGGACATGTTCTGGTAGTCAGGAAGCCTCATTCTCATTTCTGACTCTCCATCTCTCTGGGCACTCTCCCACATGCCCCACAACATCTCAGAATTGCAGTGGACTTCTCTATGAAATGTCGGGGTAAAACCCCACGCTCTCTGCTTCCCTTCCTGGTTCAATCCTCGGCACAACAAAAATCAGTCCCAGAGGCATAAGCCTGTAACCCTTGCACTTAGGATGCGGAGGCAGGGAGATCAAGAGTTCAAGGTCACCCTCAGCTACATAGGGAGTTGAGGACAGCCTGGACTACATAAAATGCTGTCTTTAAAAAAATGTAAGAAAGTATATTTTATCTGGGTATGGTAGTACATAACTGTAATCTTAGCACTTGAGTAATAGAGTCAGGAGAATGGTGAATCTGAATAGAGATGCAGGCCTGCAGAACTATACAGTGTGACCTTGTCTCAAACAATAACAGAAAATACATTTATTCATTTAGCAATCAAGTTTGTGAGGGTTGCAGACACGTTCCATCTTGCTTCATTTTATGCAGTACTGGGATGCAACCCAGGACCTCCTATATCCAAGCAGTCACTCTGGTGACGTCAATAAAAGTGGCCTCCCATAAATTAATATTTGAATGCTTAGTCACCAGGAATGGAGCTCTGAAAGGATTAGAAGGATGAGGAGGTGTGGCCTTGTTGGAGGAAGTGTGTCGCTGGGAGTGGGCTTTGGGATTTCGGAAGTCCATGCCGGGCCCAGTCTCTCTCTCAGCCTACAGATCAGGATGTAGCTCTCAGCTACCTCTCCAGCACCTTGTCTGCATGCAGCCTTGCTCCCCAGTATGATAATGGACTAAGCCTCTGAAGCTATAAGCAAGCCCCCAGTTAAACATTCTCCTTTATAAGAGTTGCTGTGATCATGTTCTTCACAGCAATAGAACAGTGGCTAAGATGTACTCTATCAGCTAAGCCATATCCTCAGCCTCACATTTTATATTATGTATATTTTACCACAATTTAAAATCCAAGAAGGCCCATCTTGGTGTGCCCTCGATCAGGGAGTAAACAGGCAGAGGGGGCAGTGGGGTTGTATTGCCAGCTCTTCTGTTTCCTCTGGCTGGCCCAGAGTTTCAGATCAAAGACCCCTGACGACACAGCTCCCTCTAAGCCCTGTACTCCGTTGTCCGCTGTCCTACGTTGTGTGTGTGTGGGGGGGGGGGGCACAGGCTCCAGCTTCTGTCCAACCCACTTGCCTCCTCTTGGGGATGGGGCTTATAGATCTGCAAAGGCAGGACTCCTGCAGGCTTCCTGTAGCCAGGACCAGCGCTGCCTGGGCACGCCCTGCAGAGGGGAATCACCTTGCCCTGAAAAAAAAAAAAAAACTAGGCGAGAGAGGGAGAAAGCAGTACAATTAAAATCTTAGTGTATGAATAATTACGTTTTAAAAATCCCCACTTTTTTTTTGAAACATCAAAAGGAATTCTGCAATAAGAGGTTTAATTTGCAGATTTAGCGGCATTTGGCAGGTTAAAAGTAGGGGCTGAGAAGTGAGTAAGCGTAGGATTTGAGGCTGGAAGAAAAGAATGGGAGGATCTGTTTGGCCAGAAATCCGGCTTTGAGCTCCCTCTGAGCTCCCCAGCCTCACTTCCTCTGCCTACAGCAACCCTGGGACAGGGCTGCTGGTGTGTGTTGGGGGCTGGGGGTGGTGGGGGCACTCAGGATTGAAGGGGTGGGAGGAGCAGGTTAGGAGCAGAGTTGAGCTCTCTGGCCCTGGGGCCTCACTTCCTTCTTAAAAATGACTTTATCTCCCCTGCTTATTTATTTGCATTTTGAATTATTTACATTTGAAAGTTCTGAAAATACATATGCGTAGAAAAATAAATAAGCATACAGTTTTTTAAAAAGGAAAACAAACAAACAAACAAAACAAAACAAAACAAAACAACAAGCGAACATATACATGGGCCAGTGAGATGGCTCAGTGGGCTTGCCAGCAAAACTGATGACTTGAGTTCCATCCTTGGAACCCATATAGTGTCAGGAGATAGCAAATGCCTATGAATTAATTGCCCCGACTTCTGTGTGGGAGCTATCGCTTGCTTGTACTTACACACACACACACACACACACACACACACACACACACACACACACACACAATTTTATCATTCTCACCTCTCTGGGTGGGCTTTTTCTTCCCTCTTCTGGGAGCCTCTTCTTTGATCACATTTGAAGGGAAAAACCCACAAAAGCCTGAGTAGAGGTTCAGTGCAGCTGAAGAGCAGCCCAGGGGAGATGCTCAGAGAGGGAGAGTCCTGAGTGTGTGGAGTGAGGATAGGAAAAGGTGACTGTGTGAGTGTGGTCACATGGAGAGAAGTGGGAAGACCATGCCCGGGATGCTTGCTGGCCCCAGGAAAGACCCTCACGAGCTGACTTTGCTCAGTGAGGCAAGATGAGGGAGAAGTGTCTGTGGCAGAAATCCTAACAGTAGAAGGGCTGTGGCCTCTGTCCTGAGGGTGTGGTGTAGGACTGGGAATTGAACCTAGTGCCCTCAGCAAGGTAAATATTGTGTCTTAGTCTTTTATAACTGTGAAGAGGCACCATGACCACATCAGCTCTTATAAAGGAAAACATTTAATTGGGACTGGCTTACAGTTCAGAGGTTCAGTTGTTATCATGGTGGGACGCGTGGTAGCACGCAGGCAGGCATGGATGATGCTAGAGAAGGAGCTGAGAGTTCTATGACCCACAGGCAGCAGAAAGAGACAGTGAGCCACTGGGCCTGGCTTGATCTTCTGAAACCTCAAAGCCCAACCCCCAGTGACACGCTTCCTCAGCAAGGCCACTCCTCTTAATAGTGCAATTCCCTATGGACCTATGGGGGCCATTTTCAAACCACCTCATACTGTTCCACTGACCTTAAACCCCATCCCTTTTTACTCTTTGATTTGAGCTCCTGGGGCTGCCTTTGAACTCACGTCTCCCGTACTGCTTTGATCCTACTTTCTCCTATCTCAGCCTTCCAAGAAAATGGCATAAGAGGCTGTAAAGGGAAACTGTATCACCTACCTGTCTTGTTGCTGTGGTCTAAAGCCTGAAACAACAAGAAGAAAGATGGATCTGACTTTACTTTTTATTTTGTCTTTCAGTTTCAGAAGTAGCACTCCATATGGTAGGGGCATGCACAAGAGTCATTTATAGTGTTGACCAAGAACATAGAAAACCAAGATGAAAAGAGGCCAGGGAATGGTATAGCAAGGACCAGCCACAGTGTTCTACTTCCCAAACTAGGCTCTGTAACCTAAAATTCCCAGAATCTTTAAAACAAAGTCATTCTGTGGGGATCTGGCTCTAATGGCCAGTGAAAGCCACTCCACATTCAAATCATAACAAAGGCCGTTTTTAAAAGACAGGGTCTTGCTGTGTAACCCACACTGGCCTCAAACTCAAACTGCTTTAGCTTCCTTAGTGTTGGGATTATAGACTTGTGTCCATCTTGAAGATGGAAAAAAAAAGTTTTAATTTAGTCCTCTGACCTCTACATTTGTAGCCTGCAAAAATAATTCATTTTAATTAATTTATTTTTATATTTTTATTTTGTGTGTATGTACATATGTGTCTGTTCCCACATGTGGAGGTCAACACTGGGTCTCTTCTTCAATTATTCTCCACATTACTGTTTTTTAATTTTTATTTTATGTGTATGAATGTTTGGTTGGCATGTACGTTTGTATACCACATGTGTTCCTGGTACCAGAAGAAGCCAGAACGTCCCTAGAACTGGAATTAGCAGATGGTTATACTGGAAATCAAACCTGGTTCTTCTGTAAGAACAGTCAATACTCTTTTTTTTTTAAAGATTTTATTTATTTATTATATGTAAGTACACTGTAGCTGTCTTCAGACACTCCAGAAGAGGGAGTCAGATCTCATTATGGATGGTATGAGCCACCATGTGGATGCTGGGATTTGAACTTATCACCTTCGGAAGAGCAGTCGGGCGCTCTTACCCGCTGAGCCATCTCACCAGCCCCAGTCAATACTCTTAACCACTGCACTCCTCCATGTTATATTGTCATGTTATGAACTTTTTAATCATTTGAGTGTAGATTGCTGTCTATATGCAGGTGATGGCAGGCACAGGATAAGGCTAGAGCCTGTGACTGGGCAGTGGATAGAGAAGGTGGGCTGAGAGTTTTATAGATGGGAGAGATAGGAAGACACAGGGAGAAGGAGGAAGATGGAGGAAGAGAAAGATGATCCAGATTCCGTGTGACTTTAAATAGCCACAGGTAGCTATAAATATCTTATAAAGGATGGATAATTATGGGACAATTTGTCTTATCTAGATGGGCAGTTTATATCAATATCAATTGGCTCTGAGTTCATTGCGCGGGTGTTTTGTGGGTTGAGAATTTACTGATATAAATCTGACTGATAAATTACAAGCCTCTAGAGTTTTGATTTTACCAGCACATGGGGATTTGTGACAGCTAACCACAGTGGGTGGAGGGCCAGGCCACAAGAGGACAGTGGCTTGGGGACCATGGAGAATCTGATGGGGGGAGGGGGGAGGCACAGGGTGGGGAAGGAGAGATGGCGATACTAGAAATTAGCCAGCGCTAATGTGGGTGCCTTGTCTTTTAATATATTTCATGCAACATTTGAGAATCTCTCACCTCTCACACACCTATAACATATTTTAATAATAATTTTTTTAAAAAGATGTATTTACTTATTTTATGTATATGAGTATAGCTGTCTTCAAACATACCAGAAGAGGGCATCGGTTCCCATTACAGATGGTTGTGAGCCACCATGTGGTTGCTAGGATTTGAATTCAGGACCTCTGGAAGAGCAGTTAGTGCTCTAAACCACTGAGCCATCTCTCCAGTCCAAATTTTTACTTTTTGAAACTACAATCACATCTTATCTCCCCCTCCTTTTCTTTTCTATCCCTATCATGGATCCCTTTGCTTTTTTTCAAATCCATAGCTTCTTTTTCTTTTCTTTCTTTCTTTCTTTCTTTCTTTCTTTCTTTCTTTCTTTCTTTCTTTCTTTCTTTTTCTTTTTTTTGTTTTGTTTCTTTTTTTTTTGAGACAGGGTTTCTCTGTATAGCCCTGGCTGTCCTGGAACTCACTCTGTAGATCAGGCTGGCCTTGAACTAGGAAATCCGCCTGCCTCTGCCTCCCAAGTGCTGGGATTAAAGGCGTGCGCCACCACTGCCCCGCTGGCTTCTTTTTCTTTAGTTGTTGTTACATATATATGTTAAAGGGACAGTAGCCCCCTCGAGCACGGCTCTGACAGGCCTTACCCGCCCCACCCCCACCCCATCTGTATCTCCTATAACTACTCAATCTTGTTTCAGAAAAGCTGACCCAAGAGAAGAGTAAATATAGGCTTAGGGGATGTGTTGGAAAAGAGGCTTGAGGATGGACTCATGTGAGGGGTCTAGAGAGAGCATGTTTGTATTGACCTCACTGATGTCCATAAAGGAAGACTGACTACAGGAGATGAGGTCAGCAGCTGGATTAGTTACTTTCCGAAATACTGAGACAGAATGCATGACGAAATCAGACAACACAAGGACGGAAGCACATAGCTCACAGTTGAAGGGATACATCGTGATAACTACAGCAAGGAGGCAGGTGATTCCTATATATCAGTCTTCCTGTGTTGTACAATGACCCTGGAACAGAATACCCCTTGTATCAGAGATGGAAGTCATGAGCAGTCCCAACAGCTTGTGCCCCACTCCACTGCACCATATTTTCCTTAAATAATGGTGTAATCTAAGTCTGATCTAAGCTTCTAGAACCAAATACCAACTGACATAGAATACAAAGAAAACAGTAGAGAAGAACATTATCCCAGAAGAAGCCATGTGTGCACACTCCTGTAATCCTTATTACTAGGAGGATAAAGAGTTCAAGGTGAGTAAACCAGGCAGTGGTGGCACATGCCTGTAATCCCAGCACTCGGGAGGCAGAGGCAGGCGGATTTCTGAGTTCGAGGCCAGCCTGGTCTATAGAGTGAGTTCCAGGACAGCCAGGGCTACACAGAGAAACCCTGTCTCAAAAAGCCAAAAAAAAAAAAAAAAAAAAAAAAAAGAGTTCAAGGTGTTCAGCTGCTGTATAGCCAGTTCAGAAAGTTCGAAGTCAGTTACTGTCATGGGTTACATGACACTGTTTCAAACAACACTAGAGGAATGCAATCAGCAAACGAAGGGGAACTCCATGGGACAAGTACCTGAGTTTTCTCAGCAGTTAAACTGCAAGGTAAGAAAGGAGCATTTGGATTTAAAAAACTAATCTTTAAATGCCTCTCACGGGGCTGGTGAGATGGCTCAGCGGGTAAGAGCGCCCGACTGCTCTTCCGAAGGTGATAAGTTCAAATCCCAGCAACCACATGGTGGCTCACAACCATCCGTAACGAGATCTGGCGCCCTCTTCTGGAGTGTCTGAAGCAGCTACAGTGTACTTACATATAATAAATAAAATAAATCTTTAAAATAAATAAATAAATAAATGCCTCTCACACTAGGAACAGTAGGGGGCGCATGCTTGGTTAGAAGACAACTTGTCGGAGTCAGGTTTTCTCCTTCTACTATGTGGGTCCCAAGGATTGAACTCTGGTGTTCTGGCCTGGTAGCAGCTGCCTTTGCATGAGGTGGCCTCTCACTAGACCCGCCATAACACTGTCACCTTTTGTATTTAATCAAGTCTCCGCCTGAAGAAGAAAACGCACGTGTGGCCCTTCACCCTTTGCTTTCAGGTTTAGGGCGTGACGTTCTGGGATTCCTTTCTCTACTGTGTTCTCATTACCACCTCCCACCCTCACTGAAATCCAAAACAATGGAACACTGAATTCGGGTCTGAATACTCAAACTATGAAATAAATAAGCCTTTTTCCTCATAGGCTTTTATAGGTATTTATTTATCATATTTCCTTGTGTGCCACATAAGAAAAAAAAAGTTCACTTGTCAACGCCTCCTCCCAACTCCCAGATCATCATGAGAGTAAAATCTACACAATAGGTGTGAAAGAAAAATGGAAACACTAAAATTGCTAAGCAAATTACACTGAAGTAGCATCAAACCTTGACCTTGATTTGTACTAGTGCATAAAAGTGGAAAATGTCTCACTCCCGATGGAAGCCGTTCTGGACGCCTCAGGTAGGGCTCTGTGGCTTACAGCAGTTCTCAGGGTTAGGGAAGACAGGAAGGCTTCAAGGCCTCTTTCTCTAAAAATGCTTTCTTGATTCAAGCCAAATTAAGATGTCCCCTGACCCCAAAACCTACACCCCGAGGCTTACATGGGCCTGCTTCCTACACAGGGCTTCTTCACATGCTATCAGCCATGAACGTATGGGTTTCTGATTGTGGGGAGCACAGGCAAGCTGAGTGTGGTGGTGGGGGAGAGGGAATCTAGGGCAAAGGAGAGTGCACTGCAGCTTTTGTATTGTCTCTTCTAATCATCTGGCTTTACTTCCTGTCGCCTAGTCCACCATGGTTGTGGACTGTTGAGGATTGATGATGGAAACTGGAAGTGACCAGCAAGTTCCCGTTTCCAATAAAATTCTCTCTCCTCACTGTCTCTACAGCATCGAGCCAATGAATATGGGGAAGTGTTTTTCTGCCATATGTTTTCTTGGATCATAATATATCTTAAGTACTGTTTTATTGCTGTGAGGAGTCACCATGACCAAGGCAACTTATAAAAGGAAGTATTTAAGTGGTGGCTTGCTACAGTTTCAGAGGGCTAAGTCTGATTTTCATGGTGAGAAGTAGGGCACTGGGCAGGCAAGCAGGCATGGCACTGGAGCAATAGCTAAGAACTTACTTACATCCTCATCCTAAGGCAGGAGGCGGGTGTTGGGGGTGGGGCTGGGTCTATCATGGGCTTTTGAAATGTCAAAGCCCATCCTCAGTGGCACATGTTATAGAGTTTGTGATCCTTGGAAAAAGACCGTAGAATCAACCCAATTATAATTAAAATATTTAATGATTAGCTGTTGTAATGGCTATTCCTGGTTGTCAACTTGACCACATCCAGAAATGGAGGACACATCTGTAATCTAGATCTTGAGCCTGAAAGACACAGCCTTTTGATCTGGATCTTGACATGGGTTGTCATATGCTTTTGATCCTGATCTTGAGGTTTAGTGGCCATGAAAAGCTTAGGCCCAGGCAAAGCGGTCCATACCTTTAACCCCAGGAGACAGAGGTAAACAGATCTCTGAGTTCAAGACCAGCCTGGGACAGAACAAATTCTAAGTAAAGAACAGCTTAGGTCCAGGCGTGGTGGTTCACATCTTTATTCTGGGCCACCCCTTCTGCTGGAGGTCTACATAAGGACAGTAGAAAAAGGAAGATTTCACTCTTCTTTGCCTGATTGCACTTAATTGCCAGCACATCTGTTGAAACCTACTTCTTTAAGATTCCAGAATATATAGAAGACCAGCTGAGATATCTAGCCAGCCCCATGGGACTGAGAAACTATTAGATTCTTGGGCTTCTCATTGTTGGGTTAGTTAAACTTCAGACTGTAAGTTATTCCAATAAATTCCCTTAGTATATATAGACTTCCCTTAAGTTCCGTGACTCTAGAGAACCCTGACTCATACCGCTGCTAACAGGAGAACAGCCTTAAAGCCTAATATCAGGCATGTTGTGAAGAAGGAGTGTGGGGATGGTTTTTTGTTTGTTTGTTTGTTTTTTTGGTTTTTCGAGACAGGGTTTCTCTGTGTAGCATAAGAGGACCTTCAATATCTATGCAAGCAAACAGAAACTGCTCTGTTCTGCCCAGTTAAGTGGTTAAGGCAACTCAAAACAACCTTTGGGTGTCTACATAAGCAAGTTACAAAAACAAACAAGCAGTTAGTCATATCATAACAAGTAGATAGTCACAGCTCTACCTGTCACTGAGAACTTATTTTCCAGGGATTGGAGTCAGAGATAAACAGCTGGTGAATACCAGGATGGATGCCTAGCATGAAAAGGACTTTCTTTAGCCATCACGAAGCACATCCTCCTAACTCTTCCTAAACAGTCCACCAACTGGGAATGAGCCTGTTAAAGTCATTCTCACCCAAATTACCGCATAACCTTAATTGACCATGCTCAAAAGAGTGTTAACTTAAATTGAGCACATGCAGGAACATACTCATCCTAAAGCGCCTCCCACATATAAATATGTATAGGCTTCCCTAATAAGTTCCGCATCTTTTCTCTGTTTTTTCTAAAGAGGAGCACTGTGCCCTCCGTTCTGCAGCTGATAAAGCTGTTCATCGGATTTGTCTGCCTCCTGGGATTCTTGACATTGGGTTGGAGTTGTTGTCCCATTACATGACTTCTCAGGTTTAGGATTGGAAACTGTTCCAGGCTGTTCATGGTGTACTCTCCTCCCCTCCAGGCAATCACTGACAGTGTATTCTCTCGCGCTCCACACGTAGCTGGTGCTCTGAGCCTGTGTGCAGCATGCCTTTGGAGCATCCCGACACTGACCCGGGGGGGTTGACAGAGTATTTCAGGTGAAGAGGAGGTTTTGTTGTTTAAATTTAAATCTGTCTAATCCCGCCTGTGACAGCTCACTGTGCACGTATTTCTCCAGCCTTGGCTTGAATGCCTCCTTCATGGGTGATTTATTCTTCACTGAGCAACCCTGGCAAGCCTTCAGATAATTATTGGAAAGTCTCAGCCGAGGCCAAGCGTGTCACCTTCAAGCTTCCCTTGCTTCTTCCTCTGCCTCCAGGGGTTCTGCGAGTAATTTTAATCCCTTCCCCACATGTGGCCAGCGCAGCAGGTGCGAAGCAGTCTTGCAGTGAACCTGTCCCCACTACTTTTCTCCTATCTCTGCCTCTCAAGTAGCCTTCCAGCTACTGACAACATTAGCAGTCGCAGTGACCTGCTTTCGCTGGGTGCCAGGGGCCAAAAGCTAGCTTGACTGATTTGGCGTTCCTATTTCTAGCTAAAATCTGAGTTATGATTTTTAACCTCTTAGCTTAGAGGAAACTGCCACAGAGATGATGAGGTTGAGAGCCCAGACTTACTCCATCTTGGGACCGGACTCCATCTTAAAAGAAAAAAAAAAGAAAACCTGAGAATTTGATCTGTAGCTGAACCCAAGCGGCACCCAAGTTCCAGGAAGGACCCCGTGGCTTGTCCTTGGCCCATACCCCAGAGTTACTTCCTAGTTACTTCCTAGCAACAGTCAACCAAAGATCAGTCTGATTGTTTCAGATGTACTTTCAGACCGTTTGTGATTGTTCATGGTTTTCCTTCAGAGCACCCACCTGTCAGCTTACAATCGTCATACAATTAGATGCTTGCCAGGATGGAACTCTGTCGCTTGCTCCCCATTTCCTATAAAACTTTGTCTCATCCTTGTTGAGGGCTTGGGGCTGCTTCACCAACCTGTCCTGCTGAGGGCCCGCAGTGAGTAAGCCCGAGCTCAATAAAGAGATCCTACTGCAATTTGCATCGCCATCGGCTCCCCAGTGGTCTTTTGGGGTTCACAAAATGAGCACAAGCCTGGTGTGGTGGCTCACGCCTTTAATCCCAGCATTTGGGAGGCAGAGGCAGGTGAATTTCTAAGTTCAAGGCCAGCCTGGTCTAAAGAGTGAGTTCCAGGACAGCCAGGACTATACAGAGAAATCCTATCTCAAAAAAAAAAAAAAAAAAAAAAAAGATGAGTACAAGATCATCAGGAAAAATTGGTAAAGGAGGAAAATACCCTCTCCAATATCCTCTAGCAATACCCGGAGCTGGAAGTCTGAGTCAGGGCATGCACTTGACAATCAAAGGCTTCTACTTTAAGGAGGCATCTCTCGGGATGCAGCAACGCTCTGGGGACTATGACAGACGCACACAAGACCTAGCTCTGTAGAATAGTCAAGAAAAAGGACCCAGGATTAAAAACTGCAAGTTGCTCACATGTGTTGTGGTTAAAATAGGCTGGGGTTACAAGAGGGATTAAGGTTAACATAGCAAGGTCTAGAACCCCCAGGAAGATGAGTAAGACAGCTGTAGTTGTATATGAAATAACCAGGCTAGACAGAGAAGAGGAGGCACAGGGCTCTAGGCCAGCAGTAGTTGGATCAATGTCTGTACACACGCCCCTAAAGCTCCTGCAGGATGTGTGTAAGTCAATACCACCCTTTCTTTATAGTCTTACTTCTAACGCAGCTAATTGTAACATTAAACTGTAAGTAAGGATGGCTTCAGACAGGAAGCTTCTACCTGGGAGACCATCTCAGACAACCCCACAGACAAGGAGCTAAATACGAGGTAATCAAGAAAGACGGCAGCTCTACATCTCGGTGGCTGGGACAGAATTAACTCGTTGTCATGGTAAAGGTACAAGCTGATTATGAAAATGTGAGAAAGAAGAGAGCTCGGTGTAATTTAGTGCACTTGAGACACTTGAGAGGCCAGCCGTTGAGGTCTGGTCTATTGCTACCAGAGACTTCTCATGCTTTTGTTGTGCAAACCTTGTTCCTTGATTTAAAACTATTGGTTAAAATAAAATTGGCTACAGCTAATTACTGGAGGGATTGGAGGTAGGTGGGTTTGAAGTGACCTGGCTAGAGGAAGAGAGACCAGGAGGAGAAGGATGAAGAAGAAAGGAGAGAGAGAGAGAGGAAGCCGCCATGAGGGGAGATGGACAAAGACCACATGGTCAGGACAAACAGCAAGTATCTGGGGTGCACCGCTAGGGAGGTAGCCGGGCCTGCAGTTAGAAGAGTAGATTAGGGTTTACCCCCCAGTAATTGTCAAATCCAAATAAGATAACCCCAGTCTGGGTCTCGTTTATTTGTAAGCTAGTCCAGGATAAGCTTACATTGGTTGTACTACAGTCAGCAGGCAGTGACAGTCACCCAGTGATTGACAGCAACAGACCCTCAAGGTTAGTAACTAACAAAGCCAGAGCGAGAGACAGACAGAGGAGTTTGACCATGCCTAACTGGGTAGTCAGCATATGAACACTGTAGACTATCTCCCTGCTTGGATCAGGGTTATACTTACAGATTGAGGGTGAAGAGCTCTGTTGGCTTGGCCCATGCTGGCCCAGAGAATTAACCAATTGCAATAGATTTTCTCAGCTTGTGTCCAGTTTTTGCCATCGTGCTACAAACAAATAAAAGATTCAGACCAAAGCATCGCACATCCTTTTCCTCTCTTGGAAATCCTTCCCCCCTGGGGAGTTTTCTCTAATTTTTTTTTTGTTTGTTTTTGTTTTTGGAGACAGGGTTTCTCTGTATAGCCCTGGCTGTCCTGGAACTCACTTTGTAGACCAGACTGGCCTTGAACTCAGAAATCCGCCTGCCTCTGCCTCCTGAGTGCTGGGATTAAAGGCGTGCGCCACCACGCCCGGCTCTAATTTTTTTTTAACTTCTCGCTTTTCTGTAATTCTTTTTTTTACTAAAGCCTGATTAATTCTGCTTTACATACTGCTAGGAAGGTCTGCACCTATCTATAGCTTTCATCTGGGTGAGACAATGAGCTTAAAGCCACTGTCTCAGACTGACCTTTGGGGACAATTCAGTAACCTGGCACCTTAGGACCCTAGGTCATGCATAGGGCTAAGAAAGGTTCTGTCATACTCAAGCTCTGTACCTGAGGAAAGAGTCCTTGTACCTACAGGGTGCGGGCTTGGGTTTTTACTAACTTTAGTCTTAACCCTTCCTTGCTTGGATATCCTTTACCCTGTAGGAAATTCATGGCTGAGATGTGGAGTGGTGTGATTGGTGACTCATTAAAGTTCTTTGAGGGTCATCGAGATAGCTCAGCTGGAGAAGGCACCTGTTGCTCAATCTAATAACCTGAGTTTGATCACTGGAACCCACCACGTAAAAAGAGAGAAGTGACTCCTGCAAATCGGCCTATGACTTCCACACATGAGCTGCCGTATGCCTGTGTGTGCATGTGGTATAAAAATACACAGATGTAATTTTTAAAATTTAAATCCAGAGAGTGGGCTGGGGGTGTAGCTCAATTGGTACAGTGACTGCCTAGCACAAAGACCTAAGTTTGATCCTCAGTGCCCCATAAAACTAGGTGGGGTCGTATAAGAAATAAGACCCCCACTCTGTAAAAAGTAGATTCTGTACTTACAGGATTGGGGGCAGATTCCGGGGAGGGGGGAGAATTGATGGGTCTTCTCTTCCCTTTGAGATTTAGAAGACGCAGCTGAAACCTCAGATGCATCCCGTTACTGAGGCTTACACAAGGCAGCCAAGGTACTACCTCCAGAGTTCAGAAATCCCTGAGAAATCTCCACTGCCCTCAGTGAAGGGTTCAGCCTCTGCTCAGGACCCCCAAGACCAAGTTCTCAGCACAAAGGAGATTTACTCACCCCAGAGAGATGAAGGGTAGAGAAAAAAGATCAGAGAGAAGGGCAAGGGACCAAAGGAGATGGGAAGGGGTATTTGTCCAGGAGAAGGATGAAGGAGTGCTTCTAGTCAGAGAGGAGGCAGACATGGCCCACAGGCAAATGGCGATTTATAAAGGTAAAGAGGGAAACTTGTGTTAGGATGAAGCGTTTAATTTTAATTGGGCATGTTCATTAGGTAAGCCAAAGGGGGCTTTTGGTTGCTGGACTTAAATATTTTGATAGCTTGGCCCTAGTCTCAGAAGAAAAAAGTGGCTAAATAAGGGAATAGATCTTGGTGGCCAGCTTTAGGAACGTAATCTAACAGTTTTTAGCGAGAGAACATGGGAGAGAAGGGCCATGTTTGCCATGCTTGGCTAGGCTGGCCAAAGTCCCTTCGATCAGAGCAAGGCACCTCCATCCATCGGATTGGCTCACACACTCAGTGTGTTGGTGCCTAGTATATGTCCAGGGACGAGCCAGACACTCAGGACATAAAGAAACAAGCCTTGGACCTTACCTCCAAGGGATTCTGGGTAGGACAGTCATGACCACAATTACATCCAGCATCAACAGGTGTGACTAGGTGCTCACAGTTCCTCTAGTTGAAGTGCCCCCCCCCCCCCCGCCATGGTTCTTCAACCCCACCCTTCCAACTCCCTTACCTGTATCTTAGGCTTCCTTTAAACACAAGTTAGAGTTGGACTAAGAGAACTCAGATAGTTCTTTGTGAGTACCAAGTGCTGGTATCTCCTAAGAAGCTGGGGCATAAGGGGAGAAAAGTCTGTGGTGCTTTTAGTGTCCTGTCTCCTGTGGTGCCCTGCTGACACTGGTGAATGTGATGACCTGTCTAGTGTCTCTTTAGAGCATGTTTGATGACACAGTGCTGGTCAGGGTTTTTAATTAATTTCTTTATTTTAGTGAACTTACAGAAGCCAGGATTGTCTGGGAAATAGAGAACCTCTACTGGAAAAAAAAAGTTTCTGCCAGATTGGAATAATAAATAACAAATTTCATAATAATTAATATGGGAGGGGCCTGCCTGCTCTGGGAAGTGCCGCCCCTGGGCAGGTGGACCTGCGTGGTATATGAAAGCAAACTCAGCAAGCCAGCAACCAGTGCTTCTTCAAGGCTTTTTCAGCACATGCCCCGAGGTCCCTGCCTTGAGTTCTTGCCCCAACTTTTCTTGAGGATGAACTCTAAGACGAAATAACCCCTTTCCTCCTCACGATGCTTTTGATCAGTGTTTCATCACAGAACAGAGAAGCAAACCGGGACAGATACCTTTTGGCAAGAAGGGTACACACATTTTAATGCTTTCTGGACTGTATATGATGGATTAATCTCCTAAAATCACCTTCACCAAGTCCTGCCCCTACTAGGGACTCAGTGACTGTCTGGGCCTCCACCCCACCCCAGGAGCCAGTCCTCTTCAGGAAGTGGGTCCTGGAGTGCCCGCCCCCCCCCCCCCCTGCCGCCCAGAACAGCCGGGGGCTCTCAGGAAGAGCTCCGCTGCTTAGAGGATGCTGTACCTCCACCAGCGTTTCACGGGAAATCTGGGCGCAGAAGATAACATAGTTTCCTGCCTGATGGAACTTGCTGCTGCTCAGATTGGCCGGCGAGCTTTGGTTTCCAGCCAAGTCCATGGTGGGCTCCCCTGCTTTGATGTGGTTTCGCAGGAAAAACATCCGCAAATGAGCAACAACCAACAGGACTTCTTTTCTCTTTTAGCCCACCTTGAGATTTTTGAAAGCGGTGCTAATTAGTCTCAGGGTTGGTCGGGTCCTCCAGTGCCAGGGGAATGTGTGAGGGACTCAGCACTGAACAGGTAAGCACGTTAAACTTAATTTAGGATTTCTATGCAACTACTCAAGCCTGTGCACTGCTGGGAGGGGAGTTTGAAACCAGGAAACCATTCGTACTCTACCACGCTGCCTCAGTATTAATAGTCTCCCATGAAATGATGCCTGCATAATCAATAAATCACTGTTCATGCCAATGACTAGTCATGGGGAAAGATCGGTTCCAAAATAAGACAAAGAAACTTATATTAGAGGCAAAGCCTATTACTTGAAGGATTTTTGTTTGCTTGTTTGTTTGTTTTTAAACTATATTTTGCTATGTAGCCCAGGCTCATCTCAATCTTTCAATTCTTAAAAAAAAATTGTTTGTTTGTTTGTTTTAATTTATTTGATGTGTGTGTGTGCCTGAGTGTATGTATTTTACCTCATGAGTACAGGTGTCTTTGGAGTCAGAAGAAGGCATTGGATCCCCCAGAAATACAGTTGCATTTTACTATGAGCAGCCTCATCTGGGTGCTTGGAACTGAACCCAGGACCTCTGCCAGAACAGCAAGGACTCTTAACCACTGACTCGAATGTCTTTGGTCTCTATATTAAAATCCTCCTTCGTCAGCCTCCCAAGGGACAATAAGTATGTGCTCCCATACCCAACTCAACTGGTTTTTTTAAGACTTTAAAATGTACCAGATATGGTTTATATCACAGTGGCAATAACAATATTACCTATAAAATTAATTGTAACATTAGAAATAGTTTGGAAGAAAAGAAGCAGAGAAGAAAATTCACATCATAAAATCTGGCACTTGGGTTGTACAGAACAAGGCAGTGGTGCTTAACCTCACTGTTTTGGGTTTTTTTTTTTTTTTTAACCTCACTGTTTTTTGACTTAACATTTTGTTGTAGACCCTGGGCACTGAAATAAAAACGAAGAGAAAAGGAAAGAAAGGGGCACAAAAAAAAATTAATTAAGGCTATTGTCTCAGTCTGTTTGGACTCCTACTACAGAAAATTAAATGAAACAAAGCAAAATAAAGAGAATAAGGAAGATGTGTAGTGGGTAAGAGCACAAGTGTGGAGACAAGCATAGACCCTAGCAGCAATGGTAAAGGCTCGCCCTGGCCCTGCACAGGTCTGCAGTCGAGCCCTGTGCGGGGAGAGGACAGGAGGATCCCTAGTGCTTACTGACTGCTAGACTAGCCTCAGGTTCACTTAGAGACCTTGTCTCAAAGAAACAGGATGGAGGGGAGAGTTCTCCCTCTTAAGTGATCTCCAGCATGAGAGAGGCTCTAGGTTTGGATCCCAGCAATGCAAAAACAATCAAAGACCAAATCAACTAAAGAAAATTCACCAACAACTAGAAAAAGGTAAAATAATAATAGTAATAAAAATTTTTTAAAATGTATGGTGAGTTAACAAGTTGGTAACCTGCACAAAGCAAGACACAGCTATCTAATCTCTTGCCCGACGTCCTCTCTTGGTGCGATGCTCTCTCTACAGGTCTCTGTAAAAGGCTGTCTCAGCAGCCAATCAGCTCACAGTTTTTGGGGTTTTTTTTGTTTTGTTTTCTGGTTTGTTTTGTTTTGTTTTCTTTCTAATTGAGGTGTGACAAAGTTCTAGGTTCAGTTGAAGTTCCTGATGAAGAAACACAATTGAGATTTTTTCAGTGATAAAATCCGCATATTTGCATTTCAATAATGCAGCTAAAAACTTGATGTAAATTCCTCCTTTTTTGGCTTAATGAGTATCATTTATATGATAATCAGTATGAAATCTTTATACTATATGTTCCACATGTTAAGAATAAATGTACATTAAATCTTGATTTTAAAAAATTTTTAGGCTGGGCGTGGTGGCGCACGCCTTTAATCCCAGCACTCAGGAGGCAGAGGCAGGCAGATTTCTGAGTTTGAGGCCAGCCTGGTCTACAGAGTGAATTCCAGGACAGCCAGGGCTATACAGAGAAACCCTGTCTCGAAAAACCAAAAAACAAAACAAAAAAAATTTAGTTAGAGACAGCAAGACCAGCTAACAACAGAGATAACCGCATGGTGAGGGGCAAGGGCAAGAGCATAAGCAACAGAAACCAAGGCTACTTGGCCTCATCAGAACCCAGTTCTCCCACCACAGCAAGCCCTGGATACCCCAACACACGAGAAAAGCAAGATTCTGATTTAAAGTCACATCTCATGATGATGATAGAGGACTTTAAGAAGGACCTAAATAACTCCCTTAAAGAAATACAAGAGAACACAGGTAAGCAGGTGGAAGCCGTTAAAGAGGAAACACAAAAATCCCTTTAAGAATTACAGAAAAACACAATCAAACGGGTGAAGGGATTGAATAAAACCATGCAGGATCTAAAAGTGGAAATAGAATCAATGAAGAAATCACAAAGGGAGACAACCCTGGAGATAGAAAACCTAGGAAAGAGATCAGGAGTCATAGATGCAAGCATCAACGACAGAATACAAGAGATACAAGAGGGAATCTCAGGTGCAGAAGATACCATAGAAAACATTGACACAACAGTCAAAGAAAATGCAAAATGCAAAAAGGTCCTAACCCAAAACATCCAGGAAATCTCGGACACAATGAGAAGACCAAACCTAAGTATAATAGATATAGAAGAGAGTAAAGATTCCCAACTTAAAGGGCCAGTAAATATCTTCAACAAAATGAGAAGAAAACTTCCCTAATCTAAAGAAAGAGATGGCCTACAGAACTCCAAATAGATTGGACCAGAAAAGAAATTCCTCCCATCACATAATAATCAAAACACCAAATGGACAAAACAAAGAAAGAATATTAAAAGCAGTAAGGGGAAAATGTCAAGTAACATATAAAGGCAGACCTATCTGAATTACACCAGACTTCTTGCCATAGACAATGAAAGCCAGAAGATCCTGGCCAGATGTCATACAGAACCTAAGAGAACAAAAATACCAGCCCAGGCTACTATACCTAGTAAAACTATTACCATAGATGGAGAAAACAAGATATTCCATGACAAAACCAAGTTTACACAATATCTTTTCACAAATACAGCCCTATAACGGATAATAGATGAAAAATGCCAACACATGGAGGGAAACTACATCCTAGAAAAGCGAGAAAGTAATCTTTTTTCAACAAACCTAAAAGAAGATGCCACACAAACATAATTCCACCTCATACAGCAAAAATAACAGGAAGTAACAATTACTTTCCCTTAATATCTATTAACCTCAATGGACTCAATTCCCCAATAAAAAGACATAGACTAACAGACTGTATATATAAACAAGGCCCACCATTTTGCTACATATAGGAAATGTACCTCAGTGTCAAAGACAGATACTACCTCAGAGTAAAGGGCTGGAAAACAATTTTTCCAAGCAAATGGTTCCAAGAAATAAGCTGGAGTAGCCATTCTAATATTGAATAAAATCAACTTTCAACCAAAAGTTAAGGAAGATAAGGAAGGACACTTCACACTCATCAAAGGAAAAATCTGCCAAGAAGAACTTTCAATTCTGAACATCTATGCTCCAAATGCAAGGGCACCCACATTCATAAAAGAAACTTTACTAAAGCTCAAAGCACACATTGTCCCTCACACAATAATAGTGGGAGACTTTAATGCCCCAGTCTCATCAATAGGCAGATCATGGAAACACAAACTAAACAGAGACAGAGTAAAACTAACAGAGGTAATGGGCCAAATGGTTTTAACAGACATCTATACAACATTTTATCCTAAAACAAAAGAATATACCTTCTTCTTAGTACCTCATAGTACCTTCTCCAAAACTGACCATATAATCAGTCACAAAACTGTCCTCAACTGATACAAGTAGATTGAAATAATCCCATGCATCCTATCAGATCACCACAGACTAAAGCTTGTCTTCAATAACAACAAAACCAACAGAAACCTCACATATACATGGAAGCTGAGCAATGCCCTAACTCAATGATAATTTGGTCAAGGAAGAAATAAAGAAAGACTTTTTAAAATTTAATGAAAATGAAGCCACAACATACCCAAACTTATGGGACATAATGAAAGCAGTGCTAAGAGGAAAACTCATAGCTCTGAGTGCCTCCAAAAAGAAACTGGAGAAAGCATACACTAGCAGCTTAACAGCACACCTGAAAGCTCTAGAAAAAAAAAGAAGCAAATACACCCAAGAGGAATAGACTGAAGGAAATAATCAAACTCAAGGCTGAAATCAACCAAGTAGAAATAAAAAGAACTATACAAAGAATCTACAAGGGCTGGAGAGAAGGGTGGTTAAGAGTACTGACTGCTCTTCCAGAGGTCCTGAGCTCAATTCCCAGCAACCACATGGTGTCTCACAACCATCTGTAATGAGATCTGATGCCCTCTCTGGTATGTCTGAAAACAGCTATAGTGTACTCACATACATAAAATAAGTAAATAAATCTTTTTTAAAAGTTTAAAAAAAAAATCAACAGAATCCTGAGCTGGTTCTTTGAGAAAATCTTCCCTCCCTCCCTCCCTCCCTCCCTCCCTCTCTCTTTGTTTTTTATCAAATATATTCTAACAAGAGTCAAACTAAAAAAGAAAACTTCAGTTGAAAAAATGTCTCCATCAGATTGGCATGTAGGGAAAGATCATTGAGTATTTTCTTGACTGATGATTTACTATTGCAAGAGCCACCCCTGAAGAACTGTAATGCGAAATTAATCTGAGCCGAGCGTGGTGGTGCATGCCTTTAATCCCAGCACTTGGGAGGCAGAGGCAGGCGAATTTCTGAGTTCGAGGCCAGCCTGGTCTACAGAGTGAGTTCCAGGACAGCCAGAGCTACACAGAGAAACCCTGTCTCGAAAAAACCAAAGGTGGGGAAATTAATCTGTACAAGAAAGAAATTCTATTTCTTTGCGACCTCTTCTTCAGTGCCTGCCTCCAAGTTCATGTTTGATTTCCTGTCCTGACTACTATTCATAATGTACTGTGAGATATAAGATGAAATGAACTCTTTCATCGACAGAAAAAGAAAAAAAAAACCAAAAAGGTGTTTCTCCTGCTTCAGACCAGATTTCTGGCCTGGAGCACATGGACAACTCCCCACATAAAGAACTGAGCACAGAGTTCTACATGCTAATTAGGTAACTAGATGGGCCCTGAAGGTTTAGCCAATAAGCTTCCCTACCCAGACATTTCTTCCTGTAATGTGTTTAATTTCTGGTCCATCCTGAGGAAGTTGTATATACCCATTTTCTACGATGAACTACTAGGGTCTCCTGGCTTATGGTGAATCTGCCAGGATTCACCACCAGAGAATTCAGATTTAACATGGCTTTCAAGATTAGGATTCTAGTTGTTGCGCCCAGTAATTGAATTACCATTGTTTCTGAACTAAGTTTGTGTGGCGTTTTCCTTCATGTGGCAGCCTGACTGGGTTCAAGAGAGAAAGGTACATCGGCAAAGCGGGGGTTTGCCTAAGGCACACCACAAAGGCTGTGGGGGATGTGAGGCATGGGGCTAGCCTGGTAGCGACCCACTAGTGGGAACTTAGGGAGCTGGGTGGAGACGATTTGGCAGCTCCAAGCCAGAGAGCCTCCATGAGATAAGAACAGGTCAGCCAGCCCGCTGGAACAGAGCTGCCAGCAGTAGCACAAGAACTTGCCGTCCTTTTTTTATTATTTCCCGAAACAGGGAAGATAAATGGCTTAGTGGACATGAGGGCTTACTTTTGCGGCAGGAGTTAGGTTGGCTCTAAGTGCACAGTAAGGGGAAAGACCTCATAGTAAAAGCTGCATGTTTCCCATGTATACTAGAGTGGGAATGGATGTAGGCATAAAAGGAGAACGTAAGATCAAAACAGTGAATCCAGGAGCACTAAAGATGATAAATGAACGAAGTCTCTGGTAGCCGAGTATGAGCTAGCCAGGCAGACCTGACAAGAGAAGAACAGGATCTAAGAGGCAAGGCCAGCGATGGCAGGCTGGCTAGTAGCTTCCATGAGAGATTTCCTACTTAGAGAAACACTAGGCACTACCATTTGTAATATATTCTTGCTTTTAATGTGCTGCTTCTAATGTAGCTAATGATAATAGACTAAGCTGTAAGTGAGGGTGGTTTCTAACAAGCCTGTCTCCATTTTTGGAAAGAGACCCCAGGCCGTGCCATGGATATTTGGTGGCTGTGGAAACAGAAAGGGCTGAATATAATTAATAAGACGTGGGACGCTTGCAAGGGTGAAGGTAGCAACACTAGTTAGTAACTAGCTACCAACAGCTAGTCAGGATCAACAGCTAAGGAAGCCAGCGTCAGAGGTGAGCAAAGTAGCGCTTCAGTCGCCCCCTAGCTGGGTGAGCAATGTGTAAACAGCATATGATCGCATCTGAGGGGATAGAACGGAGTCTGGGCCCTCCATTGGCTTAGCCCATGAGAACCTAGAAAATTAACCAGTTTCAACAGAGATGACCTCAGCGTGTGTCCAGTTTCTACCTTGGAGCTATAAAACTCGAGGCAAGAGAAGTTCAGCAACTCCTTTTCCTCTCCTGGAAACCTCACTATTCCTAGATTTTACACTTTTCCACAATTTCATACTCTCCTATAATAATTTTTAATGAAGTCTGTTTCACTTTGAAAACTTTCCAGAGAGTCTGTGTCATTATTTCCCTTAGTGTGAGCCACTGCTCAGCATCAGCTATTAACAACTGTGAGTACCCAGCACCTAGGTACTGTCACCCTCACATTTTTAATACCAGCACTCAGGAGGCAGAGGCAGGAGGATCCCTGAGTTCAAGGCCAGCCAGATAAAGTTCCAGGACAGCCAGGACTACACAGAAAAACCCTGTTTGGGTGGGCGGGGGGGGGGGGGGGGTTACATGTACTTATGACACAGTGCTGGGAAACTGGGAGACATGATGATTCATAGGCTCACTGGCCATTAGCTGAGCATAAAAATTGGCAAGCTGCAGGTTTGATAAAATGGAATAAAGCAAAGGAACACAGGGTGTCCTCCTTTGGACTCTTCGTGTGCACAGGAATACATGTGCATATAGCACACACACAACACCACACTCATAGACATACACACATATACAAAAGAAAAGAAAAAAGATTTTTTATAAAATAGAAATAATCATTTATGGGTACTTTAAACGATATTGATGGCCAGACGTGTTGGCAGTTTATGGGGATTGATTCTCTCCTATGTGAGAATCTCATATTGATTCTACTATGTGAGTCTCCAGGATAGAACTCAGGTTATCAGGCAAGTGCCTTTAATCAGTGAACCATCTTATTGGTCTCATCTTATCTTTTGGGACAGGGTCTCTCATAACCTAGAACTCTTTGATTCAGCTAGTCTGGTTGGCCAGCAAGCCACAGCAATCTGCCTACCTGTGCTCCCCAGTGCCAGGATTATAGAAGTGCCTTCCTGCCTTAAGTTTTTTCCTAATGTGGGTTCTGGGATTGAACTCAGGTCCCTGTGCTTACATGGCAAACACTTTACTGAGTCCCCCAGCCCCCCAGGAGGCATGTTCTAGCCCAGGACAAGTGAGTTAAGGACATGTCTTTCTTTATGTTCCGTCTGCCATGGTGAAAACGAAAACAGACTTGAGGCTCACCGAATGCAAAGGACAACTGTCTCCTTTAACGAGGACTTGGTGTCTGTCAACTGAACAGTCATAACCAATAGAAGACAATCTAGAGAGTGGCCCCACCCAAGTCCTCCGATTTTGCAGTAACTACAATGAAGAGTGCTCAATGTGCAATAAATGAAACTGAGGAGGGGCTGCAAAGTCTGGCTATGGGCCAAAGACAGCTCTTCGTTTCTTTTCCTTTCTTTTAAAGATTTATTTATCTATTTTATCTAAGTACACTGTAGCTGTCTTCAGACACACCAGATGAGGGCGTCATACCTCATTACAGATGGTTGTGAGCTACCGTGTGGTTGTCGGGATTTGAACTCAGGACCTCTGGAAGAGCAGTCAGTGCTCTTAACCACTGAGCCATCTCTCCAGCCCCACAGCTCACAGTTTCTGTATGGCCTGCAACCTAAAAAAAATTGTTTTTTTGTGTGTTCTTAATGTTTAGTTTTAAAAAGAAAAGAGTATCGAGGGCCAGTGAAATGGCTCAGTGGGTAAAGACACATGCAGCCAAGCTTGACAACCTGAGTTTCATCCCCAGGACCTACATGGTAGAAGAGAACCAAGTCCCAGAAGTTGCTTTCTGACCTCTCAGAGCACACCATGGTGTACATAGGAACACACACACATACACACACACACTTAAATAGTGTCATAAAATGTATAAATCAAAAGATTAATAATACTGTATGATGTGAAAATTATACAAAATTCATGGGGTTAGACATTGGCTCATTGATTAAGAGCACAGACTGTTCTACAGAGGATCTGGGTGTGGTTCCCAGCACCTATGCTGTGTGACTCACAAACGTCTGTAACCCCAGCTTTTTAGGGGTTCCATAGCCTCTGGCCTCCATGGGCACTGTATTTATGTACACAGGCTCACTACCTCTCCCCCCTACATGTGTATAACTAAAATTCTTATTTTTTAATTATACAAAATCCAAATTTTATTTTCTGTAAAAAATGTTTTATTATAACTGACTCCCTTTTCACATGTTGTTCACAGTTGCTTTGACACCACAAAAGCAGAGCTGAATCGTTGCAACAAACGCCCACTGGATCGATAAACCCCACTGTGTACTCTCTATGCTTTTATGGGAAAAGCTGATTGACTCCCACAGAGACAAACTCAAGATAACCCCAAGATCCCTGACATTCATCACTATGCTTGGGTGCAAAAACCTGTGATTTTTAATCCATAGAATCCAGTGAATAATATTTACTCTCGTGATTATTTTACATAGGATTGCAACTTCTGTTTTGCTAATTGACTGTCTTTTTGTAGCATTGACAAAGCCAGCTACTGTGTTGCAAGCAGACCTAGGGAGAAGCCCAGGTGGCAAGAGAGCAGCTTGAGAGGACAGCCAGCCAAAAACTAAAGCCCTTTGTCTGACAGCCTGCCAGGAACTGAAGGCAGCCAGCCACCACAGGAGCCAGGAGTGGATCTTTCTACCACCTTGCATGGATGAGTCAGACAGCATGCACACTTCTCCTGCGAGTTCACATGGCATCACCTACTCTGTTTTCAAAGCTCTGCCGAATTCTATGAAATGGCTGGTCCATCATTTTAACCAATTTCCCATTGATGGACTGTCAGATATAAGCAACCACTGGCAAGCTATTTAGGTAGAAGCTATACAGTGTGACCATTGCCCTGTTCATAAAGCTGCTCTTTCTTTTTTTATTTATTTATTTTTTGGTTTTTCGAGACAGGGTTTCTCTGTGTAGCCCTGGCTGTCCTGGAACTCACTCTGTAGACCAGGTTGGCCTCGAACTCAGAAATCCGCCTGCCTCTGCCTCCCAAGTGCTGGGATTAAAGGCGTGCGCCACCATGCCCGGCCTGCTCTTTCTTTTATAAATGTTCCTGCCCCATACAATCATATAAATGGATTTGAGGGATTTTTGTTTTGTTTTGTTTTGTTTTGTTGGGGTTTTTGTTTATTTGTTTGTTTTTTAAAGACAGGGTCTTATGCAGCACAAGGCCTGCTATCTTAAGGATAACCTTGAACTTCTGATCCTCCCTACTCTACCTACTGAGTGCTGAGATTACAGGTATGAGGTACTGTGCAGTACTTGCAATGGAACCCAGGGATTTGTGTATGCTAGGCAAACACTAACAACTGAGCTATGTCCACAGCCCCGAAACATTTTTTTTTCCTTTAAAAGAAAAGCTTGGTGTTGGTTGTCATAATGAGCTGTAGTAGAGAGAAGATGAATCCCAAAGTCAGCGGTCCCTGAGGTAACAAGCCCCACCTCCCACTTGTGGGTGACCTTGGACAAATCTTCTGGCTTCTCCAGTCTACTTTCCAGTCTATAACACGAGAATAATAGTCCCTCATGGGCTATCCTCGTGCACACTTCTCTGGGTGTTGGGAAAACACAGGAACAGCAGAGTATATAAAAGAATGTGAAGTGCTTTGAAGGTGGGGGTGGAGGGTGGGGGTAAGCTTTGGTATTACATCTTGGGTATTTAAGCATGGTTGGAGTTATGAAATTTCCTCCACGATTTAATTAACTTTAATTTTAGATCCTGCCAACATAGTCTAAGGGTAGTGATGGTTGCCCAGAGCCATGGACTCAAAACAAAAGTGAGACATCGCTGGCCCAACTCCAGTGCTTGTGTGTAAATACCTAGAGGGTGATTGGCCTGGGCTTAGCATGTGACTAGAGAGAGACCAAAGATACAAGGTCCCAGGAGCCTGATCCTGACTTGCTCTGCAGAGCGATTTCTAACAGTTTGGCCATCCAGTCTGTGAGACTTGACCCAAAGAGAGGAGCTTCGGTGGCTGGAAGTGCATGGATGGCAGAGGGGAGCCTCAGAAGGAATGTTGAATTCCCCCAGGGACCCTTGTCAGCGGGAGTCCTCAGATCATTCCATTTCTCCTCTGAGAGTCGACCCTTCTCAGCCCAAGGTGGACTTGAGGCTCAGTCTGGCACCTGAGGGCTAATGCCACCCTCACCTTTTCATCAGCTGGAGCCATGTTGTCATTGACCCTACTCTTGGTGACATCTGTTTCTATAATAAATAAGTAAATAAACCTCCCTCCCTCCCTCCCTCCCTCCCTCCCTCCCTCCCTTCCTTCCTTCCTTCCTTCCTTCCTTCCTTCCTTCCTTCCTCCCTTCATCAGTTAGTTAGCTCTGTGCTGTGGATCAAGCCCAGGGCCCTGTGTTTGCTTGGCAAGCACTGGATCACTGACCTACATCCTCAGCCCATAAGCCCTTCTTCATTGTGAAGTCAATGTGTCAGCCTTTTCAAGAACAGGCCTAGGGGCTTAGGACCTAACCTTGAAATATCATTGAACTTTACAGGGAGCACTTTGGATTCAAACCAGAGTGAAATCCCTGTGTGCTGTTAGATTGGGAGTAGGGCCTTGGTAGAACAAGTTGTCAGCGCATACCAGCTTCATTGCTTCCTGTGGCCACGGTGGAATGTCCTGCAGAAGCAGCAAAGATCCCATAGTGAAGCTGAACATGCTCTTTCTTCCCTGGAGATGGAGAAGCAGTCCAAGTGTGACAGCAGATAAATGACAGAGCAAGAGAAGGACATTGCTCAGTGCCCCTGCCGCTCACACACACTCTGGTGTTTCCTCTCTGCCTTCTTAGGGGTGTCCTGTCATTTACCCTAAGCAAAAACATACACAAAAAGAAATCGTGGACACATTGCAAAGACTCTGGGGTATGTCCTTATCAACTTGGTAACTTGGAAGACCACATTTAGCAAATAAGTGCTGTAACAGATGTTTATCAGATACACAGCTATCACGAATAGCTGTCATATACGACCATACACAGCTATTTCATACACAACTGATAACACACTAAGTTCTTTTCCCCAAAGTATTCAGACTCCCTTTCCATCCTCAGGAGGGCGCTCTTTATTCTTCTAGCCAATTCAGATTCCCTTGGTACCCTGTACCATAAATACTATAAATACTGACACACAAGGCTAACTACTATTAACACATCTTACTCTGGATGGCAAGGGAATGGAAGATGGGTGAAAATTAGTTAACATATAAACAAACATATGTAATAAAAATACCACTGTCTTGTTTTTGCAGCTGGCCTTGTATTGTTAGCTGGGATTTTAAATCATCTTTTTCCGCTAGCTAGTTCTTTTTTTTTTTTTTTTGATGAGATGGGCTTTTCTTCTTGAAGGACCTGGACTATATAGCAATTGTGATTGAATTGGGTTGTGGTTTTCACTGGATTTTATCATAGGGTGTAGGCGTCTCAAGAGGTGATCCAGAGGTCTCATGCTTCTTGTTCCCAGACCTGATTTCTCTGTGAGAGGAGGGCTAGATTGCAATACTGTGACCTCTTTGCCCAGTTGATATGAGATGCCAGTGTGGCCAGGTGAATCTCGACTTCTCCTCCTTGGACTCTGCTTGGTGTCCTTCCTGTGAAAGTCTTTCCCTTGGGGTACCTGTAGATGAGTAAAACCTGAATTCGGGGAAACAACACATGGTTTGTGGATCACCATGGATAACAGTGAGAGGAAGCCAGTTATATCACTGTGCTTGCTCTCCCAACATGTGCTGTTCACTGACGTAGTCATGGAGACATGGCCCTGGACACAGGTTTAAGGACCACCTCATCTGCTTTTCATCAGGGTTACCTGGAAGGAAAGATGCTCATCTTTCTTTCCCTTTGTTTTGGTTTGCTTTAACTTGTTTGTTGACTTGTTTTATAAACAAGAGTAATTAAACATCACATCAAGATGGTGGAGACATTTACCTGCAGGGCTTCTGACACCTAACCTGGTGGTACTTTTTTTAGCCAGCTATGTGTTCTGCCACTTCTGGAACTTTTACCATTAATGGCAGTAATACTTAATATTTGATGAGTGTCTGCTTCAGAATGTGTGTGTGTGTGTGTGTGTGTGTGTGTGTGTAGGGAGTCCACAACTATTTCAGATAGATAAATCAGAGAAACTTGTGTTGAAATGACAAGTACTATAGCTGCCATCCCTTATCCACACAGTGTACACAATCGCACACTCAACAAGAACATTGCAATTGGTGTCAGTCTGCATATATATATATATATATATATATATATATATATATATATATATATATATGATGGTGTCAGACTATAATGGACCTGAGAAGAAATCCTATTCTTTAGTGACATCATAACCACCATAGTGTTGCAGAGCAAGGCATTACTCACACATTTGTGCTGATGCCGGTATGAACACCAGCATCTCGCTGCCAGAACAGCACATACAATTGTACAGAGTGCACACGTTGCACTTGGTAGTGGTGACAGACAGCTGTATAGCTGCCTTGTGTAGCTATGCTTGGCTCCATATTGTCATTTTAGAGTCACTCCTGCTTACAGAACAGTTGGCTGTGAACAGTTGAGTTTCTCCTGGCAGGATCCTCAGGTAGCTCTGTGTTGTCTCATGATTGCATCAGTTTCTCCTGAGCCAGATTACATATTGTGTGGTTTTGTTCACTGTGGTCCTAGAAGCAATAGGCTACCCCACATATAAACACCATATAGCCTAGGTGGAGGGGTGTGGAGATCCAGTGGGCTATATACCATCGAGATAGTGTATACAGTAGTGTTCATACAGTATCACAATCACCTACGAAGGACATTTTCAGAGCTTCTCCTTCCTATTAAATACTTGATGGTGTTTTAATGAGGGAGACAGATTCTGCCAGGGCTTGGCTGATAGTCACTCTTTCAGCTCTCAGCAAAAGCTTCAAAGACCACTCTACAGTAGGTTGTTTCCACCCTTGGTCTTCTCCTCCCTAGTCCTTCTTTGGTCCATAATCTTCCTCGATGACAAACACTGCTGTCCTAAATGATCTTATTTCTATTTCCCTTCTTTTTCCATTTCTGTGTGTGTGTGTGTGTGTGTGTGTGTGTGTGTGTTATGCTTGTTTGCATGTGTCTGTGTGGGAGGGGTGTGAATGTGGATGCCTGAGGCTGATGTTGAGAACAACCCTCCCTCAATTGCTCTTCCACCTTATTCTTTAAACCAAGCTCTCTCTACCAAACCCAGTCTTACTAGACACATTCACCGGGAATCCACTGCTCTGGCTTCCAAGGCTGGGATTACAGATTGGGCTCCATGCCCACCTGGCACTTTCATGGGTTCTGGAAATCTAAATCTTGTCCTCAGGTTTTCATGACAAGCATTTTAACCATTTAGGCATCTTCTCAGCTTCTAGTTTATTTCTTGATTATGTTTAAAGATTTTAGTATTTCCACCCCTTGGAACAAGACTTGTTGAAGATAGAACTACTGTCTACTATCAATTCATTGATAGATCATTTGTATCTAACACAGTGCTTGATGGGTAACATGTACTCAAAGACCAGTTTCTACCCCACCCCCACCCCTCGAGACAGGATTTCTCTGTCTAGCCTTGGAAACAGCTCTGAAGATCAGGCTGGCCTAGAACTCACAGAGATCTGCCTGCCTCTGCTATAATTAAAGTGCTAGGATTAAAGGTTCATGGCAACACTGCCTGACTTCAAAGACCAGTTTCTAAATAAATAAATGGAAGAAGAAAGGAAGTCATGTTTCTTGCTGTCACAGACAGAACCTCTGCTGTGTCCTCTGTGGATGTCAACCCACATCAGTGAGGGACAGAACGTGACTCTTCCCCCATCAACACTTTGGGTGCGTGCGGAGCAATGGAACGCTTAGGTGATGTGGGAATCCAAGATGGGGGGGGCGGTGAAGGTGTGGGTGTTGGGAAGGCTGGTAAAGGGGTAAGATCAGGACCAGCCTGGGCTACATGAGAATCGATGAAAGAAAGAAAGAAAGAAGGAAAGAAAGAAAGAAAGAAAGAAAGAAAGAAAGAAAGAAAGAAAGAAAGAAAGAAAGAAAACAAGGAAAAAGAAAGTAAGGAATGAAAGAAAAAGAAAGACAAAGTAATTAATTTTTTGGCAAAATTGACAAATTATAGACTATTTAATAATAGATTGGGTAGCCAGGAAGTGGTGTTGAATGCCTTTAATCCCTTTAATCCCAGTATTTGGGAGGCAGAGGCAGGTGGATTTCTGAGTTCAAGGCCAGCCTGGTCTACAGAGTGAGTTCCAGGACAGCCAGGGCTACACAGAGAAACCCTGTCTCGGAAAAAAAAATAGCTTGGGTAGAAATACAAACACAAAATAAAGATCAGTGTTGGGGGTACAGTAAGCCATGTAAGCTGACACTTCCTGTGGAGGTGACCACAACATCCATCAGAGCAGTCCAGGACAGCTTGCCTGCATAGGGGCCATGGCCACTGTTGCAGCTACCAGCCGTACCCACTTGTTCCATTTGCAGCTTAGCCCCACAGTCAGGGAAGCAGCATTTCTCCTTTGAAATTGACTTTAAAATAGTTCCTGCCACCTTTCAGGAGCAGCTCAAACTGAAATTTGTCTCTAGATGCTGAGTCCCTCCAAAATTTAATTCTGAGTTCCTGTCCTGCTAAAAGAAAATGCTTTTGTTGCTTGATGATTTATTTATAACCGAGTCTTATGGAGCCTGGGCTGGCCTTGAGTTCACTGTGTAACCAAGGATGAACTTGGAACTAGAAGGAGGCTTCTAAATAATTTATTTAGAAATTTAAAATATTTTGCAAATTCATTGGTTGGCAGAATGTCATCACATGTGTGCTGGCAAATGAGTTTAAGAAGTGTTGTTCACAGTTTTCTAAGACCACATAACATACTACAGAGGATACACAGGGGTGGGAGTATTCACTGGCACTTTTAAGCATCCAGCATGGTGGGATAGGATATCTTGTGTGCAGATAGAGACATAGAGAGGCAACCTGCCTCTCTATGAAGATCAGTGTTGGAGACACTAAGGCACAGAGATGGATGGCAAGAGTGCCTGCTGCCTCCAAGTTCACAGTGGACAGGAGGATACCGGTCTAGAAGCAGTCTCTTGGGAACTGTGGCTGGCTACATCAGGAAGAAATTTAAGTTCCGATTAAGCCAACGATGAGGGAGCAGCTGCCACCACCTAGAACAGGTGGAGCAGAGGGAAGATTTGAAAAGTCAGCAGTTTTTCACTGAGTGTTGAAAGGTAGATACATTTACATGACAGGAGGAGCCAGGGCAAAGGCTGGCAGGGCTCTGTATTTGCTTGGGTAGGCAAGGCCTCAGGCATGCAGTTGGTACATAGTTAGCAGTAGAGATACACAACCAGCAGGTCCTGGTGGTGGTGGGTGAGCATCCCTGCTGGCTACAGGCATCAGGAGAGCTAAAGGGCCTCAGATGGCCTCAACTTAGGCCTTGGTGAGTAGTGCTATGTTAAGCGACCAGACTGGAAAGACCACTCTAGCCCAGGTTCTCTAGGGACATGGGACTGCAAGGCTCACTCCAATCCCTTCCTTCCTCACACAATCCAGTTCTTTGTTCTAGCTAATCCACCTCCTGATACCACTTTCTTCTTTTTTTGGCTGCAGTTTCTTAGACCTCCACCAAGTGACTGCGTTTTCTAATCTTCCAGATCTTCCAAAGTCATCTACCCAGAGAGCTGCTCCACTTACCACTGCACTGAGAGATGAGCTGGACTCACCCCAGCATGTCTAGGTTCTAACAGCTCTTTGAGGGGACCCACAAGTGGCCATCCTCTGATTCAAGGTCTTCAATGGTCCCTTGTTGGGTGATGCCCTGAAACATTTTTGCTGACTCTGGAAAGTAAAAGTGAAACAGCTTGTTAAAGGTTATGGCTGAATGGGGAAGGATTGCATACATTTTCCAGATGACATCACTGAACCTGGGGCGGGCAGGAAGTCATCCAGCCGAGACATGCTCTTCAGTCCTCAGACTCCAAGGCCACTACTCTTCCTGTTGAGCCAAATGGAAAGCTCTTAATCTGACTGGCCTTGTCTCTTTGCCTTGTTTGATGCTCCTCCCTGGAAGAATGTTCTATCGTCAATACTCAGAAAGGGAGAGATTTTTGTGTGCATGCTTATGCATGTATGGTATGTGTGCAGATGTGTGTGTGCAAGTGTGAGCCTGTGCATGCTGAGACCGTGAGACAACCTTAGGTGTCATTCCTTACTCACCAGCCACTGTTTTGTTTTATTTTTTGAGACAGGGTTTCTCACTGGCCTGGATCTCACCCATGAGGCAAGTCTTGCTGACCAGTAAGCCTCAGGGACCTATCTGGTGTCCATCTCCTCCTCCCTAGGACTATAAGTGTGTTTACTGACATGCTTGGTTTGGGACTTTACAAGGATCCTGAGGATTGATTCAGGTCCTCGTGCATGCAAATCAAGCACTTTACTGACTGAGCCATCTTTCCATTCCCCACCCCAAAACAGGGACTTTTTTTTTATGTGACAAATGGGAAATTGAATGGGCTGGCAGCACAGAAGAAGCAAACTGACTATCCCATTAAGATTGGGTTGTGTGCATGTCCTACCTGTAGTAAGCAGACTTCAGCAAGCAGAGCAGAGTGTAAAATATCTGTAGTTACAGAGACAGGTAATTCTGAGAGCCACAAAGGTGAGTTACTGGGTAAAATGCCTGCTGCCAAGCCTGACAACCAGATGGCCTCTGGCTTCCTCATGTATGTTCACACAGACACATATAGACGTGTATGCCTGTGAACACACACATGCACACAATACATTTAATTCATAAATGGGGGGGGGTGGAAGACTGTGGACAGACTGTCCTGAGGACAGGATATAGACTAGTCCTTAAGACCACTGGGCCAACTGCATTTCTGTTTCTTATGATCAAGGTCTTCTGTAGAAGGTATCCATCTTCATGCCTGGCTCCCTCACCAGTTTGTTCCCTTGCCCACATAGCCTTTTCTTGTTGTAATCTCCATTAATATTCTGGTCTGAACTGCGTCCTGTGAGGAGGCAGCAGGAAACTCTGGATGGATTAGCCAGGCAGAGTGAGATGCTCAGGGACAAAAGACATCTAAATCTTGCAGGTGTAGGCTGAATCCCAAGCTTATATGGTAGGAGGGGAGCCCTGGACGTCTCCAGGGATATATCTTTCCTCTCTTCTCCCTTCCTGTTTCACATAACACACACACTCACAAACTCAAATGTAAAAATCTTCCCTGGAGACTTGAAAAGTCAGTTCCCCATGGCCATAAAGAACTATATCATATCTCATCAAAGAACGTAAGTTTCTACTCCTTCCTACATAGTCTTTGCTGACTGGGTGACAAACTGGGTAAGAACAGTTCATGACACTGAAGAAGGCATTCTTGATTCTTTGGCATCATGCGATCTCAGCTTCCTGCCTTTGTGCTCATAGAATATGAACCCTTTGTTTCTCCGAGAGTAACATTCATTATTTGTGAAACAAAAATAATATTAATTTATCAAGCTGTTGAGGTTTCAAATGGCACACTTATGAAAAATATGGTAAGTTCTAGTATTAATGAAAATGTGTTCTGTGAGGGTATAGTAACAAAGAAGATAATAACGAAAGAGAAGGATGATGTTGGTACTACCAAACCACAGGGAAAGCAAAGCCCTACCTCGAATTCCAAATAGAGCCCCCAGTGTCAGGCATGGGTTGCATCTTGTTAAATTATTCAAAACTCACAGGTTATCACCACAGCTATTGGCTGCTGTCCATAACCTATGCTAGAGCTTACTGCTGAGGACACTTGCCTATGTCATTAAACATGAGAAGTCAAGATGGGACATAACTAGAAGGTTCACCCTACTGACCACTGTTCATGGAACAGAAAGGTATTCTGCTACTTAGAGAAAAGTAATCATCAGTATCACCCAGCTACAAACCCTGATATACAGGATATTCAGGATATACCTACAATATATATACAGGTGCAATAATGGCACAGATGTTATGGCTGGAACCTACTACTTTTTAAAATTTTTTCACTTAAGGCTTCCTCCATGAGATGGAAGTTATACCTAACACTGCTACAGTGGTCAAGATCATGAAAGTAGACAGGTCATGGGCCTAGGGGAAAACCTACTACTATTATTCTGCTAAAGAAATATAGCAATAAAAAGACTCTTGATTACATACTGCTATACCATAGATCAGTGCCTTGCTCAGCCCTCACCCGAGAAACTTCTTGAAGTAGATGGGAATTAACACAGAAACCTACAACTGGACAGTGTGCAGAGAGTGGGGGAATTTGGAGAGCTCAGTTCTAAATGGGATCTTTGATCTGTACAGAAGAGGGAACAAAAAGATCATAAGAGCTGGAAGTGATGGATGCCTCCAGGGAGACAGTACTTCCAGACAAAATGGGATCGATACACATGTGAACTCACAGAGACTGCGGCAGCGTGTACAAGATTTACACAGGTTCAAGCTGTGTGGTTTCAAGATGAAGTCCAGCACTGAGAGGAGAAAGTAGACACTGGGCTCCACCCCTAACCAAGAAGCTATCTGCAGCTGATAGGCAGTGGCAAAGGGAAAACTAGCTGTTTCCAATGGAATCCCACTGGGTATAATCAGTCCCACTACAGGTCAGGTCAGGCCCCATGCCCAGGGAGCTGACCGACACAGAACAAAGTCAGAGATGTATCTGTGGACGCTTTGTTTCTTTTGCTTTGATTAGCTTCTTTTCTTTTCTTTTTTTTCTTTTCTTTTCTTTTTCTTTGTTATTTTGGTTTTCGTTTTTTGTGTGTTTTCTGTGTTTCTTGTCTTTGTTTCTTTTTTATTTGTTTGATATTTTTGAAAGAGGGGGAAGAAAAGGAACATAAAGTTGGGTAGGGAAGCAGGGAGGATCTGGCAGGATTTGAAGGAGGGGAACATATGGTCAAATATATTGTATGAACATATTTCTTCAATAAAACTACTTTAGAGAAAGATGTTGGTGCTGATGCTGAAGACATTGATAAAGAAGATGAGGAAAAATATAAAGAGGGAAAATACAATATGAATGCTGAAATTTGCAGGAAACACTCAAAGTTGGTTTTAGGCCGTTGAGGAGCTGGCAGGGCCACAAAGAATAAATGTAATTTCTCCAGCTTCCAATCAACACAAAGATGCACAGACCTACACACACGTGAAACACCCATACACATGAAATGAAATCGGTTTATTTGGGGCAGTGTAAAATGGTAGCTAGGATTTAAGACCCAAGACCCAGCTTGAGTCCCACTATATATACTTTATAAAAGGACAAGAACAGGGTCAGAGAGGGTAAGGGGCTTGTGTGAGAATGAACAGTGAGTTGGATAGCAGCTCCAGGGACAGGACTCGCCTGTGGATGCTTCCCTCTCTCTATGAGACCTAGCCCTCATTTGAAGATGCCCACCCTGTCTCTCACACGGCAGCTCCTCCACATTTGCTCAAGTCAGTGGGACACTACTGGTCTCATCTGCTTCTACAAGCTCATTGTGGACCTGGTTTCTCTCAGAATCCCAGGAAAGACACCAACAGTGGTGTGTGTTGGCATGCCTGTAATAACTGTCTACCTCAGTGATTTTATTGACACCTCAAGCACAGCTCTGGGAAGCAGACAGAACAGGGATAATTATCTTTTGTTTTTAGATGAAGTAACTGAGGTTCACTGGGTTTGGGGAGCAGTCACTCCCTCCTGTGGGCCTGTCTTCACCAGAGTGCTGATGTATTTTCTGATTTCTGTCAGTAAATGCCTTGACCAGAGGAGCCATGCCATCAGCCCTTTTGTCCAAGTTCTGGTAGACCAGGAGTTCTCAGGTTTTGGTAACATCGTCTCCAGCTCACATGACTGTCGATGCATCAAAAGATGCAAATCTATCATGCTCTCCTTTCTGTAACTCTGTGACAAGATTTTATCTTCTCCCCTTTCCCTGAAATGGTGTGTGTGTGTGTGTGTGTGTGTGTGTGTGTGTGTGTGTCTGAGTGCGTGGGTGAGAAGTCCATAAAAACCAGAGGTTGAAGTCAGCTACCCACTTCTATCCTTTTTGTGACTTAGGGTCTCTCAGTAAACATGGAAGTCACCCATTCAGTAAGATTGGCTGGCCAGCAAGACCCAGGACCCTCCAATCTCTGTCTTCCTGGGCTTACAGCGAGCTGCTGTGTCCATGTGGATGCTGGGATCTGACCTCAGGTCCTCATGCTTGAACAGCGAAAATATCTTCAACTAAGCCATCTCCAAGTCCTAGAATTCCTCTTTTTCTAAGGAAATGGGTCCTATTGGATTAGACTCACCCAGATTACCTCAGTTTAACTTGATGGCGTCTATAAAGACCTTATTGTAAATAATGTTATAGTCACAGGTGACTGGAGATTAAATATTTGACTGGAGGAAGGGATGTATATTTAAATCCATACCCCCCCCCAAAAAAACCTAACCTTTAGGAGATGGAGCAATGGAGAGAGAAGTGGGAGAGGGAACGCTGAGGAGACTGAGAAGAGAAGCCTCCTGACCTGCTCTAGGCCAAACAGGTGCTTAGCTGGCACCTGACCTTACCTCAGGCTGCTTGAGGCTACACCCGTAACCACTGGGCAACGCCACCCCAGCTGCTGTGGTCTCGTGGCCCCTGCTCTTAAGGTTTCCCATGAGGGTGGCTTATAAAGAGGGTTGTGTTTGTACGCTAAGAAGAAGCAAACATGACTGGTAATTTTGTTTTCTCAGCTGAAACGCCAACACACAGTGAGTTGATATTGAGTCTAGCGTCCTCTCCTTAGCTCCCTACGTGGCTGTGGTTTCCCAGAGCAGCCCGCGGCCTAGGGTGAGGTCACTGGCAGGGAGTGGGCATGGTGTGAGTCCCAGGGAACACTGGGAACTTCACCTTCACATTAGGCTTGGGTACTGGAGAAAGCAAAGGGCACGGGTCAGCCCACCATATATAGCTACAGGCCCTTGAGAAGCTCAGCAGGGCTAGTAGGGGCCAGGAAAGGTCTGAGCAGAACCTGGAGATTCAAATAGCCACAGAGCGTGGTCTCTGGCCCTTGTCTGCTAGCTAGCTATGTGACCGAAGACAAGATGCCTACGTTCTCTGAGCTTCATCTGCCCCTACTTCAAAGAGTTGTTACAAAGACACACAGAAACCAGCATTTAGTCTTGAGCTGGCCCAACTAGGCACAGTGACCTCCAAGTGATCTGGGGTGTACCAGAGAGAGAGAGAGAGAGAGAGAGAGAGAGAGAGAGAGAGAGAGAGAGAGAGAGAGAGAATCCCTCCAGGAACATACAAGCAAGAGGTCACACAAGAACATGAGAACATAGCCTCAAATGTTTTGAAAGCAATACAGATTGGATAGAGCTAAGACTTAGAGCAAGCAGAGTAGAAACAGAAATTTCACAGAGAAAAGGAATCCTGAATCAGCCTTGATGATTCTAGAACCTTCTATAGCAGGTGCTCTAGAGACCATGTCCTAGACCCCTTCTGGAATTACTAAGATCTTGCTCTCTCTTCTCACCCTAAAATTAGCCTTTACTACTCCAACACACACACACACACACACACACACACGCACATGCACACTCACACTCATATGCAACCCACACCCACAATCACATGCACACAGTCATATACATACACACACAGCCACATGCACACACTCACGCAGTCACATGAACAGACAGTCACAGTTACATGTACAGACTCACAGTCACATGCACACACACAGTCACATGCACACACAGTCACATGGACACAAACAGTCACATACATACACATAGTCACAGTCACATGCACACATATACACAGTACACACACACACACACACACACACACACACACACACACACACACACTCCACACCACTTTTTGTTTGAAGAATCACCAAACCTGGGTTTTCCCTGGGAAGGGCCTGTCAGTCAAGGAGTGTGTTACCTAGAGCTAATGAGTAACTCAAGAGAGATCAAAAGATAGAAGTGATGCCTTTTATTAAGCTCACAGATTTATTATAAGTGAGTCGGCAGGACCACACAGGTCTCCTGTCCCAGCACAAGGAAGAAGAGTATGCGTGTGTGTGGTCTCCAGTAGTCGCAAGGCAGAGAGATGGCGGGTGTGAGCCTAATAAAGGCTATAATTGGCACCTCTCTTCCAGCAAAACCGACCAACCATCTCCCCGCTGCCAGGCCCTCTCCTTGGGAGAGGGTACTCTGGGGGAAGCTCAACCTCGGGGGATGCCAGCTTGTGCAGAAATGCCAAGGTGGGAGCTATCCACAGAGGTTCATGTCTCCCAAACTGAGACCAGTAGGTGTGGCAGGAATGTTGGTGCGGCAGGCGAGGGCTCTTCTTCCTGGGAGACCAGTTAGGAGAGTGACCAAGAGGAATGCTTTCAGGGGCAACCCTGATTGGTCCCCAGTGCTCAATTACATGTCCCTTTCTCAGGAAATGGACCAGGGAAGCTGAGTCACCTCCATAAACGGGTGCCTAGTTCTTAGAAGTATTACTGTTTCCCTTAATAGACATCATAAATGTTTGTTGCCATAGCCACAGGTTTTTGTTTGTCTTGGTTTGTTTGTTTGTTTTCTTATTGTAAACAGTTGGTTTTGATTCCCAAAGACTCCAGATCCCAAGGTTAAACTCTACACGGGCCTCTTGGGTCTGCCGAGTAGCTGGCCCTGCTTTGACACTTAGACAAATGGGTCAGCGCTTCATTGACTGAAACTTGCCTCCTCTGAAGACAACCTTTAAAAAAGCTGTCCGTAAAAACAGAGGCTCCTTCTCACAGCCTGAGCCCTGTATGTAGCACACACCAAACCTCACTTTGGTCTTCTGTACAATGCAGTCACCTGAGGTTGAAAGTCCCCATTCTTCCGTCTCCCCCACCCCCAGGCCTCCCACCTCCCAGGCTCCTGCCTTTCTTCTAGTATCCCCCTCAATGGCACCGCACCCCCAAGCTGCTCTGGCAAACACACATAGCTGGTGATAATTTGCCCCCAACATTCCTTGGCAAGCTCCCCTTTCCCTTCCTTGGCCAAGAGTTAAGAGCCAAGAGCAGCCGTGAGCTCAGCTCATGTTAGGCTCCAGCCCCATTACTTCAGAAAGACAGCTTCGTGTATTAATGTGAGATTAATTGCTGCTTCGAGGGATTGACTCTAACTTGAACAGTCTGAGACAGCTTAAAAAGAAAAAATTATCTCCAGTCTGGGAGGTTTGACTTTGAAGAGTTTTTGTTACTGGCTTAGGATTCTGCTCCTATGGAAGAGGGGAGGGGAAAAATGAATAAAATAAAAATTTATTGTTGATACCAAGCAATTGTACTCTAAATAAGTCTGGTTTTTGTTTTGTTTTGTATCGGGGGTGGGGGTGTTGCTTTGAGACAGAATCTTACTATATTGCCAAAGTAGGTCTAAATCTCTTTGTCTTAATATTTTAAAGATTTCTTTATTTTATTTTATGCATATGAGTGTTTTGCCTGCATGTTTGTATGTGTACCGCAGCCATACTTGTTTTAAAAAAATGTCTAATCACCTGGGATTGGAGCTATAGACAGACATGAGCTTCCCTGTGGGTTCTGGGAACCAAATCTGGGTCCTGTGCAAGAGCAGCACGTGGAATTAAGCCATTTCTGAGCCATCTCTCCAGTCCTTATTCTGAATCTTGCCACCACCCTCCTGTCTCAGCCTCCCAAGTGCTAGGATTCCAGCATGTGCCATCACACCTGGTATCTAAATAAACTTAGACTGATTTAGCATTGTGAGGGATCGAGAGATGGAAGCCAGGTTGCTGAGACTGTCTTAGAACTCATCTCCATTAACTCATTGCACATCAGGACAATTGGTCACTATTGTTCCCATTCAGCAAATGAAAAGAGCATGTTCCTACAGCAGTGTTCTCCACATATGGGCTGTGACCCCTTTGGAAGGGTCAAATGACTCTTCACAGGGGTTGCATATCAGATATTTATGTTATGATTTATAACAATAACAAAATTCCAGTTATAAAGTAGCAACAACAATAAATTTATGGATGGGGATCACCACAACATGAGGAACTGTACTAAAAGGCCATAGTATCAGGAAGTTTGAGAACCACTGTCTTACAGCTGCCTGAGGGTTTAGACACAGGCCTGTCTGGTTCTAAATACTGGTCTCCCATGGCATCTTCTGTCTCTATTCATTAGAATGGGATTTCTTCAAAGGGCATCCATGCACAGTACTTACAGGCAGTTAACGTCTTCTCTATGGCACCCTCTTGAACCTAATCTTTTGTCTCAAGGTTTAGATCATGCAAGCTGTCTTCTTCATGTACTCAGGGCACATATAACGTTTATAAAATCAGTTCTTGCATCTCCAGGACCTGGCAATGTTTGGCATACGAAAATTACTTAGTACTCCTTGAGCAAACAAATGACTGAGTAGCAGACCATCATTTTGATCTTTTCATGCCCCACCCCCTCTCTATAGAACACAGATTTATTTAAAAGCCAATGGTACTCTCAATCTCAAGGTTTAGACAGCTGAAATATTTAGACCTTAAAGAAAAATCACTCAACAGAATAGCAAGAAAATGCACAAGCGTTGCTGTGAGGAGCAAGCCAACCCAAGGCTTTCTCAGAGGTCTTAATGAAAGGACAAAAGGACCATTAGTTCTATGTCCTTTTTCAGGAGTGGACTTGGCAAGACTGGGTCAGGGCTGAAGACAGTGACTTGAAGGAGTCCAGGTTGTGGTTGCTGGAGATCCAGCTTCCCACCCCGGGATGTGGTTATCAGACCTAAAGGACTTTTACTTCACAATATGGTAATACAACAAAACAACTAAACAAGAAGAAGAAGCCAGATATGGCGGCACATTCTGACAACCCCAGGGCTGTGGAGGGAGGGATCCCTGACTCGATACTTTAGTCTACAGGCCTGTGAGTGACCCTCTCAAAACACTTGATGACTGAGGAATGACACCCAAACTTGTTCTCTGGCCACCACAGACACGCACATATACCTACACTCTCTCATACATGTGTATCTGTGCATACAAGTACATAAGAAAATTTTCCTAGATTAAAATACACTATAATTTCGGTGTGTAATATTTTTATTTATTTGCAAGGGTTTTTTTACAGTAAAGTTTACTAAATAAAAATATACTATAGTGACAAGATTTTTGAAAATATTTTCTTCCTTACAGATATTGTCACATCCATTTCTGACGTTTCTTAAAAGTCATACTTTATAGGATGCTCTGGCACTTCCTCAATCCTATGCAGAGAGGTGGGCATGTGGTTAAGGATCAACCACTTAAGTGCTAGCAAAGGCACGTGCTAGGGAACTACGAGGGAAGAATGCAAGTCTCAGACAGTTGTTGCATGTATTTTCTGGGAATCAAACTCAAGACTTCTGATAGAACAGCCAGTGGCTCTTAACCACTGAGACCTCTCTCCAGCCAAGTGTGCAAGTTTTACCATCCTAGAGAGCAGGTCAGGGAGAGAAGGAGAAGGGAGAGGAGGGAAGTATGGGGGCTTCTTGGAGAGATTTCATTCTTCTTGTTTTGGAAGTCAGCAAACTTCAGCCCATAGCCAAGTCTGGCTTTTGCATATTATGCAAGCTAAACCATGTGCTTAGTTTTTTGTTTTGTTTTGTTTTGTTTTTAATAGATTAAAACATGTCAAAAAATAACAACCTGTGCCCCATGAAAATTCTATAAAATTCATGTTTCACTGTTTACAATTTATTTTATCAGAACAGAGCCCATTTGCTAGTGTATTATCTCTGGCTGCCTTCATTTGCAACGGTAAATGGGCATAATTATATCAGAGACTGTGCCCCATAAAACCTAAAATATTTTCTATCAGACTTCTACAGATAACGTTTGTTTTTTGCTGCTTTAGATAATTTCCACTGGGGTCAGGCTCCTCCCCTTCTCTGGATTCTCATTCCTGCTTCCCCACCATCCCCCATTACCATAGCCATACCTCCAAAGAAGGATAGAAGGAAGGAGTTTCATGGCATGTCAGGTTGCATTCAAACTGAATGCATGTGTATGCACACTTATGTGTGCGCTTATGTTCAATTGGAGATTGCTTCCGTATTCACTTAGGCACTGTGTGACTCGGGTTCTAGCTCACTCATTTGATAATACCAAACAGATAATGTTTTAGTAAACATGTAGGATTTCAGCATCTACCAGATGTGTAGACTGGGGAGAAAGGAAGGAGGCTGGCTGAACAAAAGGTAGAGATGAGTAGTGGGATAATTTGTAATTGAGACCCAGCTCTTTCAAAGGAAGTGGAGGTGAGACCTTCACTGCCCTTGTACAGCACTCCCTGGGAGGTTACAACACCATGGTCCTGCTGGGGCTGGCACAGCCTCCTCTGGGTGACAGTGATGGATGCCACAATTAGAATCTGTGTTAGGAGAGAACTCTTCTTGTTACAAAAGGCTGTGATTGACATTGTGTTCAAACTGCTTTTCTCCACTGTCTTACACCTGATGTCAGGGAACAAGAGCACAGAGGGACAGGTTCAAGAAGGGGGATGGCCCTTCCTAGGGCTTTAGCTTCAGAAAGTGGGTTGCTTCTGGGCCTTCTGGGCCTCATTCTCTGAGTTGTTCTCTGGTAGCCTGGCTTGGATGGTCCATTTGGCTTGGATGACACCCTGAGACACACTCATGCCTCCTATTGTTAAAGACCTATTTTTTCCAATGGCCAAATGACCTCAATGCTTGAGGGTCTTTCTTCCAAACCTCTTCTGCTGAGCCCTCTTCCTTCTCAACCTCTGCAGGCTGAGGAACCTCAAGCCAAGTTTCATCTTCACATACTCACATTCCTCCTGGGATCTCATGCTTCCAGGATTTCAGTCTCCCTCCTATGCAGACGTATAGGTGTCTTTCCCATGTACTTGTTCATATACTCAGTGGTCTTGCATTGAGTGTACCCTGCTCCAGCACTCTGCTGAGCACTGTGGATATTGTGGTGTGCAGGAAGATATGAGCCAGTCTTCTGGATAAAAGAGAGACAGAGACAAAGAGATGGCTGTATGAAATCTCTGACCAAAGCCCCAGAACACAGAATGCACTGATGCAAAACCAAATAACAAAAGAGACTGGGTCCCATTCAGGGGAAGTCAAGGAACTTCTCCAGGCAGGGAAATGCATTCTAAGTGCTGCTAGGGGGTTGGACAGACCACAGAATGGTCACATACAACTTTAATCTTGTATCACTTAGTATGTTGTAGTTATGACTATCAGAAATTCATTTTAGGCTGGCCTAACAAATAAGATGTCAGGCGCAGAGGCTCACACCTGCAATCTGCACCCTGGCTGGTGTTAGCCAAGGATGCCCCTGAACTCTTGATCCTTCTTCTACCTCCAAAGTGCTAGAATTACAGATGAAATCCACCATGTCCCTCTAAATTATAATTTTAAAAGAAAACATAAAGTGTTCAAGGAGGGTTTTTTTAATTTAAAGTTCTTGCATGCATTAGTGCTTACCACTAAATGAGGTTGTAAATATCTCTGAGTTACTCCCTTCTGAAGCTCTTAAAGAATTGCTTAGCAGCTGGAGAGATGACTTGGTAGTTAAGAGCATGCGTATTGCTGTTGTAGAGGACTCAAGTTCAGTTCTTAGCACTGTACCTATAATGTCAGCTCCAGGATCTCCCAGGATTCCAACCAGCTCATGCACTGCACCCCTCCCTGCACATATAGCACACACATACACACACACACACACACACACACACACACACACACACACACACACAGAGGAGGGGGAGAGGGGAGAGGTATACACATACACCATGATTAAAAGTAAAATAAAATTTAAAATGTATGTCTTTTTTTTTTCTTTTATTCTTAAACAAGGTCTTACTTTGTAACTCTGGCTGTCCTGCAACTCACTATGTACACCAGGCTGGCCTTGAACTCACAAAGCTCCTCTTGCCTCTGCCTCCTGGGTGCATGAGTCTTTTTTTTTTAAAGAATAATTTAATTGCTTAGATTTTTTTAAGGAAAAAAACAGTAGGAGTGAAGATGCCATTGGCTGTCAATTCCTTTCTACAAAGCAGCAGAAAGAGGCTGCATTGACTTGCCTGGAAACTTGTGAGATGTAAGCAGAAGCCAGCCAGCCAACTCAAGGAGAGAGGCTGTGAGGAATGAGCTCCCAGTCTAGGTTCTAACTGTGACTCAGATACCTATGAGTTGCATGACTGAGCCAGGTACTGAAGACTGTGAAAGCTCAAAGTTTCCTTACTATAAAGTGTGTGTGTGTGTGTGTGTGTGTGTGTGTGTGTGCGCACGCGCGCGCGCACGCTCATGCACATAGCCACACATATGCAGGGTGGGAGGTCCTGTTGGGAAACTAGCTGCCTGAAGCCCACTGGCTAACACAATACACGCACTCACTAAATGGTAGCCGAATAAGAAACGTTTCTAATGAAATCACCATGGAAACACTACCTTGTTAAAGTAAATTTGCTCCAGGCTAAACGCGTTAAGTATTTCATGTGGATAATTCAAAGAGCCCACTGTGTTTATACTAGGTTTTCTTTTGACTTCAGAGCAGAAATGGGTTTGGCAGTTCCCTTTGCTCCTCGTAGGATGCAGAGTGGCCCTTCAGTGAAGGAAGAAGTCTGGGAGCCCATTCTGGCCCATGTGAGTAGACCCAGGGCCTCTCTGGGTTTTTACCACCTACCTCACTGCCTGGCTCCCGACAAAGAGGCACTGGGCATTTCAAGGAGATCTAGGACCAAAACGCTAGGATCTGGGTTTCTGTTGGCAGAGGTCTCCACCATCTCTGGCCATCTTTCTGTGCTCTCTCTACCCCAAGCCCACAAGCAGCTCCAGGCCTGCCCTCCCTTCCCCACTGTCTGCTTCTCCTGACAGGTTGTCTGTCAGTCTGTGCAACCATACAGCTCGCATAACAGATCGGAAGGGACTTTAAAGTGCGATTAAAACTTGAATTTCTGAAGGCGTTGGCTTGGTTCTTTGAGGGTTTCCAAGCTTACCAAGCTGTTAGTTTTGTTAAAGAAGAACCTGGTTCTTCTCTATTCTCTTCCTCCCTCCTTCCCTCTTTGCTCCTCCCCTCTCCCTTCCTGCCTTCATCCCAGTGTTTGAGGAAAGGTCACATGCTTGATGGTGACTACAAAGAAAGCAAACCAGACTCGCCTAAGATCACATAGAGTTTGAAAACAAGAAAAAGATGGGTCCCTCCAAAGGTAGTGTACCAGAAGAGGATGTGCTCATAGAGGCCTTTTGGCAATGAAGTACCATGAAGGAATTGCAGGAGAAAAGATGCCTTCACCTTCACCTCTCTCTCTCTCTCTCTCTCTCTCTCTCTCTCTCTCTCTCTTTCCCTCTCTTCCTCCCTCCCCCTGCCCTTCCCCTCTCCCTCATGCCTCAGCCCAGCACAGGGTCTGTGAAAGGCTGGGAGAAGAAAGAGGAAATTGACTACATGTGACCTGCATGACTTGGGTAAAAAGGAAGAGCAGAGGAGACATCCAAGCTGGAGTTGGGGCAAGAGGGGATGCTAGGCAGGGAGCTGTCAGGTGTGGGATCAAGAGCGAACTCATATCAGAGGCTGGCAAACACTCCCACGTCTTCATATCTCGTAGCAGATTGTCTACAGACAGCGGATGGGTGTGTTTAGATGTTGCCAGCTACCCGTCTTGCTGCTGGCATCAACAAAATCCACCCCACAGACTTCTTTGTAAGCAGCGCCTTATTACAGGTCCTTCCCTATAATAAAACCTTGAATTTCCTTCTCGTACCCTCCCTCCCTGTCCACTCTCCACCCCCTTAATTGTTTTTTCATAGACCTCGTCAGGACATAGGTATTCACTGCCCGATGACCCTTCTGTCCAAAGTGGTTCACCATTATGATGGTAGTTCCATAAAATGAATTACTTTTTTAAGCACGGTGGGTCCCTACGGTGTCTCGTAAAATAATGATTACCCCGCTCCTCTACGATCTCAGTTGTTCGGAGGACGGACGTGACAGGATATTTTTACATCATGTGGGTCAATACGTGTCACGTATTTCATGCTTTTGTTATTTGAATCGACAAACACACAAATGTTATGATAGACATAACATTAAAAAGTGTACTTCTGCTTATAAAGATGTTTACTTCAAAACAGAATGGCCCGCTATCCAGAAGCAGCCTCATATACCTGACTGCTCTGTCTGCCCGCTGGTCTGTAACTTCTTGAATTGTCTACTATATTGCTAATCTCTGAAGAACTGCATGAGATAACCTGCAAAACTCAACTCACCTGCTCTAAGCACAAAACAGACACAGGCTGGTAATTACAGAACAACGCCTCATGCAGATGAGACCGGTGTTTATGTGTGTGTGTGTGTGTGTGTGTGTGTGTGTGTGTGTGTGTGTGTTAACTCCTTTACCTTGTCCTTCCTTTGTCCAGCTACCATCATTGTCACCCAAGTCTGCTCAGTCTTCCACAATCAAGAAACTTTCTTCACACACATTATCTCTTGCTGGTTTTGCCGTGAAGGAAGTGGACTCCCAGGCCAGGACTGTCCATAAGCATCCATTCCTCTTGCATGATTTCCCTTCCCCTTTGCCTCAAAGGAGAGCCACCAGACACCTGCTGGGATGCAGAGAGAGAGAGAGAGAGAGAGAGAGAGAGAGAGAGAGAGAGAGGTGAACAATGGTGTTTGTCTTTAATCCTGTTTTCTTCCATGACTTGGCCTCAGGTGCAGCTTATGGGTATGGCGGATGAGAAATCAACAGCGTTTGAACTAAATGGGAAACTCTCTGCCAAGCTGGCCCAGCGAAGCTTTCACTTTCCACATTGGAAGTGGTGACTGAAGATTTGGCTTGTGTTTGTTCTTCTGGGAAGCCCTTCCAGGTGAGGGGAGTGGGGCTGGGAACAGACAGCCAGAGACAGTTGTTTGCCAGACTTGGGCAGGTACTCATGTTTTTGTCTTGGCCCACTCAGCAGGTCTTGTTTGATGCCAAGATTGGCCATGGATTGTGGTGCACGTCCGCTATTTAGGTGGAGGATTTGTGGACTAAAGAGCTAGCAGCCAGCCAGGTGTGGCGGGTGTTCTCCTTTGATATCAGCACTTGAGAGGCAGAGTCAGGCAGATCTCTGTGAGCTCAAGGTCTACAGAGTGTAGACCAGTCTGGTCTACAGAGTGAGTTTCAGGACAGCCAAGTCCATATAGGGAGACCCTGTCTCAAAACAAGCAAACAAACAGACAAACAAACAAACAAAGGCTAACAGTTGGTCCTCCATGTCATCACTCATGTTTAATATGCTGGGGCAACTGAAAGTTGAACTTGCTATTCTTGGTGGACTGGTATCTAAAATCAATGTGTCAGGGGCTAGAGGGATGTTCAGCAGTTAAGCATGCTTGCTGCTCTTGCAGAGAACCAGAGTCCAGTTCCCTGAACCCACAGCATCAGCTCACAACCGCCTGCAACTCCTGAGTGAGAGAGTCTCATGATGTACATCTTCTAACCTCTGCCTGTACATATGTGTGTTCACACACACATCCACACATATTAATGTAAATACATGGATAAAATAAATCTAAAATCCATGTGAGTTGAAACAATTCAGATGAAGAGCTATGTATACACCTCCAGCTGGGAACCCAGCAAAATACCTCACGCCTGTCATCTCTCCTTTCTGATTTCCCATGGCACCCTACTTCTATGAACTCAGGCAAGGAACCTCACTTGGAAAACTGTCAAGAGACCGGAGGAAATAGCAGGTAAGTCTGTAGGCTTCATACTCTGATTAATGACTGATGTGGGCAGTCCCACACCTGGACAGGTGGTCCTAAGCTGTATAAGGAAGCAGGCTCAGCACTGTGAGGAATGATCCACTGAGCAGCCTGGCTCCTGCCTCTGCTTCTGACTGAGTTCCTGTCCCAATGTTCCTCAGTGACTGCCTGCGAAGGGAATATGAAAGCCAAATAAGCCCTTTCCTTTCCAGGTTGCCTTTGGTTAGGGGGGTTATCTCAGCAACAGAAATTAAGCTAAGACAGTTATAGTGTGAGGAATGTCTGGACATTTATAAAACAGGATCAAGGGATGAAGAGTACAAACAAACAAACAAATACCCTGGTCAGTCTGGCACCCAATTGTTTCCCAAAGCTGTCCCAGATGCCTTCTCTACCTCTCACCCTTCAGGTCTCCACCTTGCTCTCTATGCTTGGTGATACTCTTGGTTTTACCTTTTTGTTTTTGTTTTTGTTTTGTTTCGTTTTCAGTTTTATTTGAGAAGCCTGTATTTATTTTTAGGTGTTTGTAGGCTGATTTATTTTATGTTTATGAGTGTTTATGAGTGAGGTGGGTTTTTGCATATGTGCACCATATGTGTGCCTAGTGCCTGTAGTGGTCAGAGAAGGGTGTCAGATCTCCTGACACTGGAGTCATGGATGGTTGTGGGATATCATGTGGGTGCTGGGAACTGAACCCAGGTCCTCTGCAAGAGCAACAACTGCTCTCAACCACCGCAACTATCCCTCATCCCATTGGCCATAGTCTTTCCTCTCAGCCTCTGCATTGCCTGTTCACCAGTCCGTCACACAATACTGTTAACTAAACAACAGTGTGTATGTGGCCGGGCACTATGAAGTCATCACTTAAAGCTTTCAGCATCAAAACACTGAGAAGATAAACTTTGACACTCCGATCTTGGTAGACAGGGTCTTCAATGACCTCATCCCCTAATATCTGTTCTCTCAACATTCCTTTGTGAGCATTTGGTGTTTAGGACCTTGCATGGGTGCTGTAATGGGACCCAATTCTTTGCTTGTAGTAAGTAATCTTTGACCTTCCTCTCCGCTCCTGTAGTTCCCATGTCTATGCCTGTCATTGCTCATAGCTTACAACTACTATTGTACCTTCTCTAGCAGAAGTCAGTATCTGTTTCTTACTCATCTTTGCATTCCAAGCACATGGTATAAGTGTTCAAAATAGGTGCTCCTTAAACAAATGCAATGTTGGATATAGCCTAGTTGGGCTAATTTGCACATAATATTATACAATATTTAAGATAATTTTTTCTTTACTTTATCATTGTAATGAGAGCAGATGAGTGTGCCATACATGCTGACTACAGTTTGAATGTTTGTGTACCACCCAACTTCATATATTTCTCTGGACGTGAAAGCATACATCTGTGTCCCTAGTATTTGGAGGCTGAATCAGGGGGACGTGAATGTGAGGTCATCCCAGGCTAAACTGGGAGACCCTCTTTCAAAACAAAACAGATAGAATGTGTGTGAAGCCTCCACTATGATGGTTAGGAATTGAGACTTTGATTGGTGATGAAGCTATAAGGCTGGAGCCCTGCTGAGTGGAAGCAGTGTCCTTCTCAAAGAGACCCAGTGACGTCCCTCACCTCTTTCTGCCATGTAGAGGCTACAAAGAGAAAGAATCTGCTATCTGCAACCCAACACAGCTCTTATCAGAACCTGACAGTCTTCCAGAACGATGAGAAATAAATGTGTGTTGCTTAAATCACCCAGTTATGGTCATTTGTCCAGATAGCCCCAACTCAATAAGATAATGATTATTTTACCAATGAGAAAAGAGGTCTCACATCTTAGATCTCTCTCTCTCTCTCTCTCTCTCTCTCTCTCTCTCTCTCTCTCTCTCTCTCTCTCTCTCTCTCTCCTCCAAGATTTCTTACCCTTACTCCAGACCAGACTCCTCTAACTGGCTTCACTCCTGGCCCTACCATGGACTGAATGAGTGTTGGCGTGCACGTCACAGACAGTGGGCAGTGTGTTCACATCACCCACTGCTTACCCAGTGCCCACAACCCACAGTAAGCACTCAGTATATATTTGTTGAATTGATTATGTCCTGAGTTAATAGATCTTAACTCAAGGCCACATTTTATGAGTTGGAGTAGAAGCTGAGCATCTGGGAATTTAATAAGGACGTGTAGAATTGACACCAGAGTGCTCCTTTCCAAGGAGAAAAAGAACTACTTTCTCTAAATCCAGATAGCAGGATGTCCATGCAGTCCCTGAAGCCAAACCCCCCAGAAATTCGTCGTGATCAACAGGAGAAAGGAAGTACTACTGGGCCAACAGCTTCTACCTCCCCAGGAGAGGGCTTCTTGGAAAGGTCTGTCATTTCTACCCTTCTGAAAAGGGAAGGAGCTCATAGCCTTCCAAGAATGTGACTGACGGCAGCAAATTCAAGTTCAAAAGAAGATTAGATTTCAAGGCAACTGGAAGCTATTCAATCAAAGCCAAGTTTTACAGGGAGAGTTTCCGTCTCTCTCTTCTCCTTCTCCCTCCAGGGCAGCCCAGGGCTTGTTGGAACCCGAAGAAGAACCGACAGTGTCTGCCTTTCCCTAATTGGGGAATGGATAGATGCAAAATCAGGCTCTGGACTTGTTTCTGTGTCCACGGAGGAACCGAGGCAATGATCTCTCAGGTGCTCCCAGGAGATAGTTTATAAGACTAACTCACAGTGGCCAGAGGTGCCTGGGCTCATCCTGGGCACACATGTCCATCACTCAGCAACTTTCCTCTGAAGGAGTCCCTTATCTTGCCTTCTCTGCCCCCAATCAAAGAGTAGGCACTAATAACAAATTAGAGTCTTGTGTCTATACAGAAATTTTAGATTACAAAGATTTCATTCCATTTTTATCTTAATCCCACAGTGAAGAAGTTAGATGCCACCAACACAAGGAAGAAACCTGAGGCCAAGATGTGCTCAGGGATTGGGTCGTGGTCATACATGGTGTATAGACTAGAGTTGGGTCCTTGATAAATGACACCTCCACTGTCCCTGGAACAGTGCGAAGCAGTTTCATATGTTGGCGATGAATCTTTAGTGACTATGGAGTAGATGCTGCTTTTATTCCCATTTTGATTGATGAGGGAACAAGCTCGGATATGTTAGGTAACTTGGTTAAGACCACAAAGCTGTTGGTGGTGTTAGACCAGGGCTGGCTACATAATAACCACTGCATGATTCTGAATATGGAAGCTCCAGTCAGGCTTGGCTAGTGATTTGGTTCTGTAGTCACAGCTTCTCAGGAGTCCATAGCAGGAGGATTCAAAGTTCAAAGTCTGCCTGGGGTACAGGGAAATTTCAAGGCCAGCCTGAGCAATTTTGGTAACGTGATGGTAACAGGCAGTCCTCGACACTGATGAATAAGTAAATTTCTAAGTTCTTAAGAAAACCTCATCCATGGGTTTTGGAGCTTGGCTTTTTTTCCCCTGTGGGGTGGGGGATGGGTCCATGTGTTTAAAGTCTGTCTGAAGAGGTGATCACAGCTGCACCACTGTCTATTCCCAACCAATCCTTGCAGAGGCAGCCCTTACATGTACCTTACAGCAGGCTGAGGACCCTCAAGGAGGAGTGCAGACCTAAGGTACCTGAGGTACCAGACATTCAAATGCAAAAGCCAGTGGTTGGAGGGCAATCTGATGACTAGAAACCAAAAATGTACATCTCTGGAAGTCATTCTGACATGGTCAGATTGCAACCAGAAAATGTGAAAAGAGAAGACGAGACTGAAGACAAGTGCTGTGTCCAGGAAGCACATATCCTATTTCCTTAATTTTAAATGTGTTTAAATGAGTGATTATTTTATGCACTGTCCTGACAAAAGTGTGATGTAGTCTCCATCAATGTTTCAAAGAGTCTGTTACCACCCAGAAATTCTACTAAAAGGCTAGAAAAACCTTCTTATCTCAGACTGTCTAAACTGTCTCTGCCTGTCTCCTGTATCTCAGGCTAGCTTCGAACTTACTTTATATCCAGGAATAAGCTTTTCCTTCTGATCCTCCCGCCACTCTTCCCAAGGGTTAGACTTGCGTGAGTGCACACCCATGTCCCGTATGTGAGGTACAGAGGATGGAACCCAGGCTTCATGCATGCTATGTGGGCACTCTACAAACAGAGCTGCGTCTCCAGCCTTCACGGTGCTCTAAATTCTAAATCAACATTATAAGGTCCCAAGGTTTTCTTCACTGATGATCCCTCTTGGTTCAGTCGGAAACCCACAGCTATTTAGCACCAAAGATACTTCACAGGGAGGCAAAGCAACCTAGCTTACAACACTATCCCAGAACGGATGAGAAGCTGACATCCATGGGAGGCAGAGCCCTCCCAAGTTCATCTTCACACGTAGTTGTCAACATCAGGTGAACTGATGATGCTTGGTTTGAATAGAAAAGTGGAATGTTCCAGGCATAGGAAGCTCTAGATATAAAGCACTGAAAACACAACACAACACAACACAACACAACAAACAAACGTGGAAGTAATTTTTCATGCCCTCATTAGTACTAACTTTAAAACATGGATTAATAGCAATAAAACAAGTTTACTTAAAATAGACCCCTCATTATGAAAGAGGAGGAAATGTCTGCTGCTCAGACCCTCAGCTGTCGGGGAGCGGGGACATGCCTTGGAGTGAGAGCCGTATGAGCCTCCAACCACTTAGTTAATTAGAGTTAATCTTATTTATGATTCTTCCTGGCCTTTCTCTGTTTATGTTTCTTTCTGGCTGAAGCTTGTCCCTTTCCCCCAGAAGCACCTGCTGGTCTTTCTCCTCTCCTAAAGCTCCTTTGAGTCCTCTGAAGGGAAAAAGAACAACAACAACAAAAAAAAAACTTTCTCTTTTTCTTCTCAGGTCTGGCCCAAGACACGCATCTAAACAGGCAGAAGAGCTTGGCTAGCTTTGCCAGCAGACACACAGGCAAGGATATCACAGGCAAGGATAGAGCTGCTAATTCCTATAGCCAGTGTGACGGAAGGCACCGGGCGAGAAGTTCCCAAACATTCTGTGTTCACTGAACCCTTAGTATCTCAGGCTTTTTTTTTCCATGATGCCCCTTGGCAAAAGAAATACCAACACTTTCATTTATGAAGCAATTATGTAATTAGGCCCAAATGACTTAATAAGTGTTTGTGGCTTAAAAACTTGGTAGCCATTTGAAAACTTAACACACAAAATCTTGAAAGAAAATGTATTTGTATTTCATTATTAATTAATTACAGAGACTTGTTTATGAGTACTGCATGGTTCTCGCCGTGGAATCGGACTGATAGCACCCACCGTCGCTTCCTGTGTCACCCTGATTTTTCGTAAGGATCGTTTTTCTTCTTTTATTGCAATAGGAAGTGGACTTGAGGGGGGTGGTCACCAAATAGATTGTGGTTCTTGAGATCCATCCGAATGGTAGGAGACCAGGGACCCTGCTCTTCTCAGCTGCAGGTCTGGGAACTGATTGTAGTAGCTCTTAACCAACTCTGCAGTCAGATGCGGAAATCCAGTTTGTGTTAGGTCCATAGGGGAATAAGATTGGAATGGGGAATAAGAATGTAAAATTAAATAGAGGGATATGAATATAAAAGAAAAACAAAGGATATGATACAATCTCTAAGATTAAAAGTACACATTCTCCAGTGAGGGATTTGGTTTTCTTGGAGAAATATCTAACATATTTTGAGATATTCTGGGGGCCTTTTGATGTCAATCCTGAGCACCTGGGAACATGATTTGAGAGTCACAGTGCTGTAGACTGAGGGCATCGAGCGTTCAGAGCAGGAGCGGACACTTCCCGCAACATGATTATTGGAGGTGTTATGGAGGAGAACCTGGAGCCTAGTTTGTTGGCGTGAGAGAAAAGGACGGAATGGGAGCTTGCTGAAATGGAAGAGATACCTGTACAGGACTCAGTGGAAGCCAGTACAACACTAGACTGTCAGAGAATGGAGAGCAGGTTGCAGCCTGTGTCGAGGGGTCGTGGAGAGTCTTTAGTCTCCAGCTATTTTCTGAAAGTCTCCCTGTTTATCAACTCAACTAGACTAAAGCTATCTGCACAGCCTTGCGTTCGCCACAACAAGAAGCTCAGAGTTTTACACAGGGATGTCTCCGTTTGCAAAGTGCTTTTGACACAGTCTTGAGAACCCGAGGTCAGGTTCTACAGTGTAACCTCGGCGTTGGGGATGTGAAGACAGGAAAATCCTCGAGCTTCCTGGCCAACCAGTCTAGTCAATTAGCAAGCTTCAGGTTTAATGATAGACTGTGTCTCAAAACTAAGGTGGAGAGTGATTAAGGAAGATGCCCAAAGCCAACCTCTGGCTTCTGCATTCATGTGCACACACTCTCATAGTCACAGGCCATACTGAGCGCTAATGCACAGAGCGAGGCAGACCATCACCACAGGAAGTGATGGCATTCCTGCGCCAGAGTGAACTCGGAGACAACTGTGGAGAGTCCTGCTTTACCTGCCCATCTGGCCAGCTTTTAGAGAAATAACAGGTGAGCAAGTAGCCCTGTGCTGTTTGCAGAGAGCAGAGAAAATGTGCATTTCCAGATCTGTTGCCTCTCCAAGTCTTATCAGCCAGGCAGATCTCAGCACTCCCAGCCAGCCGAGCCTCCCAACAGGACTGTTCCCACGCAGCAGCCCAGATGCCATCGACAGTAGCTCTTCTGAGAGCTGTTTGTATCTCTCGTATTTACAGTGTCAACAGCACTTAGACGGCAGCTTTGGAAAGCCTCTGTCTATTTGTTCGGGTAAATCCATGGCCCTGGATGTGGTTCTGTGCAAGATCTCAAGCCAATAATGCACAGGAGGTTTGCAGCAGCTTCTAGATTGTTCGCTGCCAACTGTTACAGGAAGAAGAAATCGGTTGGCTTTCCTTGCTTTCGCACCTATTTTGTTGACTTACATGTTAAGCAGACTGCCTCCTCCAGAGAAGAGAAGGTACCTGCTCTTCTACACGCCTGCCCCTCCTTCTCACATATGATTTATCACACAGAAATTTGAGTCACAATTTTTTGGGGAACATGGTTTTATAACAAAGTTTCTTAAAAGTTCAAAATAAGGCATTTTTTTATTTATTACTTTCTTTTTTATTAGATATTTTCTTTATTTACATTTTAAATGCTATCCCGAAAGTTTCCTATACCCTCCCCCCAATAAGGCATTTTATAACTAAGACCTGTAGGGCAGACTATATGGACAGCTATGGATCAAAAAACAAATAAAACAAATTCCCAGTGTTTTAGCAAATTCATGAGTTGGAATTTCCTGGTGTCTTTACAAAAGTAGGCATAGTTGTAATTAGTGGAGTCCTTCACTTTCCAAGAATCCGAGTTCTACCAGGGGTAGCTCATACTAGATTCTGTTTACAAGGAGAGTCTATAGTTTTTGTCTTAATTTTCTTTACAAATTCCCTCTGCTTCTCATGCTTCTGAGAATCTGGATTTTTTTTTTTTCTTCATAAAGTAGCAACCAAAAGTCCTTCCAATTCCTTTCAGATATTTTGTCTTCAGTTAAAGAAAATCACCACCCTTTGGACAGTAATACTTCATGACTCAAGCAGCCAAGCTCCTCATGAGGCCCCTGTCCTGGTGAAGTACACATAATTCTTTAACTGTGTCTTTAAAGGTGGCAATAAGTTGATTAGATGCAGCTTGGTGGGTGGTAGAGGGCTTGCTGAGCATTGAGTGGTGCTCCAGGGGAAGGGAGGAGGGGAGGAGGGAGACAAGGAGGGAGAGAGAAGAAAGGAAGGAAGAAGGGAGGGAGAGAAGGAGGGAAGGAGAGAAGGAGGGAGTGAGAGAAGGAGGGAGAGAAGGAAGAGAGGAAGGGAGGGAGAGAAGGAAGATAGAGGGAGGAAAGGGAGGAGAAAAGGAGAAAAGGAGGGTGGGAAGGGAAGAAAGAGGGAAAGAGGAAGTGAGGGAAGGAAGGAATTGAGGGAGGAAGGAAGAAAGGGAGGGAGAGAAGAAAGGAAGAAAGGAGGGAAGGAAGGAGGGAAGGAAGGAAGGTAGGTTGGTTGACTGGTGTCTGCCTACATGCCATGTTTCATTACCCTCCCTTCTTCCACTTAAGATCTCTTCCTTCCCTCTCCCGACCTTCGTTCTAGTTTCATGACCTATTAATACACACACATACATGTACAAATACACATACACAATAAATAAATGTAATTTTAGAATTAGAATACATAAACTAGATTTGGTGGCACGAGCCTTTAATCCCATCACTCAGGATACAGAGGCAGGCAGATATGAGTTCCTGGCCAGCCAGCCAGATTTACATAGTAAGACCTTGTCTCAAAACAAACAAACAAACAAACAAACAAAAACCAAAATAGAAGAATAAAGAGGCAAACCTCTAGTATCTTCCTGGGTACTGTCTACCTCTTGAGACCCTCTTTGGAAATCACCAGTTTGGTAATTCTTGAGCCCAGCTATCCTCCTTTCTCTGGTGCTCTAGCACTGGGATCACAAGCTCATATCACCAGGGCCAGATATTTATTTGGGCACTGGGGACTGAACACAGGCAAGCTCCTTACCAAATGAGACATCTCCTCAACTTCTGGTATCCTTTTTCTGTCTAGTATTTTTGTTCGTTTGTTTTTACTATTTTGCTTTGAGATAGAGTCTCATGCAGTCAGGGCTGGCCTCAAAATCACTATAGTTGAGGGTAGCTTTGAATTCCTGATCTTCCTGTCTCTAGCTCCCAAATACTTTGGTAGCAAGCATGCGCAAGCACGCCTGGCCTGACTGGTGGTTATTAATAGGCTATTGGGACATCAGAGACACTGGAAAGACATAGCAAGACTTCAGCAAGTCTGGGAGAAAGGCCTCTAAAAACATCACACACACACACACACACACACACACACACACACACACACAAGCATCTTGGGCTTGGATTTTTACCCTCCAGAGCAGTGGGAAGTAAAAATCTATTGTTTGAGACACTCTGTCTGTGGTGTTTTGTTATCAAAGCCCCAGTGACTAACACGCACATCCCATCAAAGTGCATGGGAGATGACACCCATGACTTTCCTAGTAGGGACACTGCTTCCTAAGGCTTTGTTGGAGGCTTCAGACTGGTGAGGACACCCACAAGTGGTTATTCTGCCTGAGCAGCAGGGGGAGTAACAGAAGACAGAGGGGAGCATGGGAAAACTCGCAGTGGCTTGAAGCCCCTCTGGTGATACATTAAGTCTTTTCTATTGCTTCAACAAAACACATGACCAAGGCAATCTAGAGAAGGAAGGGTTTGGACGGGCTGACAGTTCCCTTCACCATGACGAAGGGGACACATGGCAGCAGGCAGGCACAGTGACTGGAACAACAAACTGAGAACTCACATTTTAAACCATAAGCAAGAGGCAGAGAAAACAGAATCTCAAGCCCATCCCAGTGATGCACTTCCCCCAGCAAGACCACACCTCCTAAACTTACCCAAATAGCACCATCAACTGGGGACCAGGTACTCACTTATCTAATCATGTGGGGGACATTCTCATTCAAACACCATAGGAAAAGGGGGGTTAGTTGTTGCTTTTCTCACAGAACCTTATCCCATGAGCCCCAGGCAGGAGACCAGGGAAAGAAGGGGAGCTGGGGCCACTACTGTGAACAAGTCTGTCTCTCTGTGGGACTGAAACAGTTGTGTCTTATCTCTCATTTCTCTTTATCTATTGACAACATATTATCTTTCTTCATCAAGAACACATTTATTAAGTCCAACTTTGTGATCAGCACCATGCCAGGAATGAATGCCAGACAGGTTCCAAAAGAAATAAAGGGTAGGATCCTAGTTGCCTTGATTCTCTAGGGAGATAACACATGGCGATATGGAACAATAGACAATATGGCATGACTGAAGGCAAGTGGTGTGGGCAGGCAGCCCGTGACGGCAAGCGGTAGGGCCTGGGATGGACATCAAAAGGGGATCAGGAATGAGGATGCTGGACTTGGACTTGAAAGTCTGAGGCATGGTAGATCATGCCTGTAAATTCCTGGTAGATAGAAGAGGCAGGTGGATCAGGAGTTCAAGGACATCCGTGGCTAAATGCAGAGTTGGATGGAGGCTGGTTTGGGTGACATGGGAGCCTGTCTTGAAAACAAAGCAAGGGGCTGGAGAGATGATTCAGCACTTAAGAGCATGCACTGCTCTTATAGAAGACTGGGGTTCAGTTCCCAGCATCCACATGGAAGCTCACTAACATTTTTAACTGCAGTTCCAGGGGATCCAACCCAGTCTCTGACCTCTGTGGACACCAGACACACATGTGCTACACATGTAACTGTGGGCTTTTCCTCCCTTGCCCCAGTTCCTGAATAAGGACTGGGAAGCTTATTAATAAATGCCTAGGCCATAAGGTAGGTTTGGTCCCAACTAGCTCTTAATATATATTAATCCATTTATACTATTCTATGTCGGCCACATGGCTAGTTACCTCTCCTCATACTTCAGACTTCTTCTGAGCCTGGGCAGAAAATCCCCACCCCCACTCCTGTGTCTGACTAGCTCACAGAATTCCTCTCTCTCTCTCCTCTCTCTCTCTCTCTCTCTCTCTGCCAGATGTTCAGATGTCCCACCCTCTAGTCCTGCCTCAGTTTACCAGTTTATTGGTTATCAGATTTTTATTGACAGTGACGCTTCCATACAGTACACAAGAGATTATCCCTACTTACACATACACATATTTAGGCAAAACACTCATACACATAAAATAAATCTAAATACAAAACAAACTATCAAGATAACACTTTAGAGAAAAGAGCAGGAAGAATTGAATCTCAGTCTCACAGAGGACAAAGGCATTGAACGCCAGGTTTATAGAGTTATAGCTGGATTCTTGACTACTGTTAGATTTACTTTAGTTCTATTAAGGTCATGTTTGTCAACTGGGAACAATAACACCTCCAGCATGGGCCATCATGGAGAGTTATGGAAGATTATAAGCACCTAAAACAATGGCAAGTATGAAAAGTGACCCTTTATTATATCCAGCACCCTCATCTCCTAGACCTGTAACTAGAGAATTGACTGTTGGTCAATCTGGTAAAGATCAGTTAGCAGGATGTGAACTCTGTACATGGTGTGGTAGATGAGAACTAACTTGCACGTTGACATAGTTCTTCAGCCCATGACAGCGAGAAGAGCTTGCTGGAGATAGTCTTCTCTGTAATGTCCCTCAAAAAAAAAAAAAAAAAAAAAAAAGACTTTCTCTCTGAAGACATAGGCAGAGTGACCCCCTTCCCAAGGAGAACCTGAATGTTAAGGGTTTCTACCAACATATACAATCTGAGAGTCCTCTCTCTCCTCCCCTCCCCTACCTTCCCCACCCCCCATAGTGCAGCAGGAAGGCTTTGAATTTGCTATGTAGCCAAGATGAACTTAACCTCTGCATCCTCCTGCTTCTACCTCTTCACTACCAGGATTGCAAGCATGTAGCACCATATCTGCAGGGTTTATGCAGGGGTGTGGGGAAATGAACTTTGGGCTTTGTGCATGCTAAGCATCCCCAACCCCTGGGACCATCTCTGAAGCCCTCCTGGCTGCCATGTTTCTGCTGGTCTCTTTCGGCTGAGGAACGTACCAATACCAGCGACTTCCTAAGCTTTCTCACCACACACAGGACTCTACCAGCCAATAAATCAGCAGGAAAATAATAAACAGATGCTGTCACTGTCCTGCCAGAGAAGGCTTGCGCAATCCCCTCACAGATGCTGCTGCCACAGTTCCTGCCAGGGACAGGAGACAGCTCAGGAAGAGGCTGAGGAGGAAAGCAGGTCCCAGGAGACAATGAGCCAAGTCTCAGAGGGGTGAGCAAGGTGCTGGAGGCGGTGCCTGGGGCAGCCACCTGACTTCGATCTGCTGGCTCTGTTGAAATGGAGTCTCGGAGTCTCGTGTTGGGCCTAGGGGGACAAAGCTGTCTGCAGACAAGCCCTGGGCTGGAAGTCTGGGTCAGGATAGACTAGCCCTGAGAACAGCCTGACTGCTGGGAGAAGCAAGGTCTGGACGTGCTTGCTTTGCTTGTGGCTTTGGCCCCCAGAACAAGGCGGGGGTGAGGAGAGAAAAGAAGTGTTGAAACATTAACGCAGAGGCAGAGGTGATTCTCAGGGTGGCCACCTTGAGGTGGCAATGGAGGTAAGAAGGGAGTCACTTAGGGTCTGAGAAGAGATGCTTTTCAAAGGCCACTAAGGCAGTGGCTTTCCAGGCCCATAGCACCTCAAAGAGATCCTCAAGAATGCCCGAGGTTGAAACATCTTTAGCCACAGTGTCACACTCCTTTAATGGCAGCAGTCAGGAGGCAGAGGCAGACTAACTTTTGTGAGTTCGAGGACAGCCTGGACTATTCAATGAGTTCCAGCACAGCCAGAGCTACATGGTGAGACCCTGTCTAACAACAAGCAAACAAACAAACAAACAAACAAACAAAACAAAATCTCCTTTAACTCCTGTCTTGCAAGTTGGGATAATGAACCTCAAAGAGACCCATATGGACCAAAAGTCCAACAGCGAATGAGGGCAGAACCTCTCAGGTCTCCTAGCTGTGTCAATTACATCCATCATGCTGCCTGACAGGACAGGACAGGACAGGACAGGATTCATAGTTACACACACACACACACACACACAGAGAGAGAGAGAGAGAGAGAGAGAGAGAGAGGGAGAGAGAGAGAAGAGAGAGAGAGAAGGAGAGAGGGAGGGAAGGAGGCAGAGGGATGCATGCACATACATTTGGAAAATTTAACTAAGCATCATTTAACTTGAGGGGTAATTCTTTTTTATTATTTATTTATTTATTTATTTATTTAACATGTATGTGTGTGTGCCTGAGTTTATGCACATGCACACAAGAGCCCGTCGATGAAGGTGTTTGAGCCCATGAAACAGTAATAGTTGTTGTGAGGCACACTGTGAGTGCTGGGAACCAAACCAGGGTCCTCTGTAAGAACAGCATCTTACTGAGCCACCTCTCCCTTTGAATGGTAATTCTTGGTCAAGGTGGGAAGAGAGGCCTAAGGAGTACCTTGCAGGAGCTTCTCAGAGTCTACTGCCACTGCTCCCTCGCACGCTGCAGGGCCAACCCCTGAGAAGCCCTTGTTTCTGGCAAACCATCCTTAATGGTACATCACAGAAGAGCCTAGAGGTGTTACTTAAGGTTTCATTTGGCCAATTCAAGAGGTAATCCACTGGCATAGCTTTGAAGTGACCACAGAGTCACTGCTTGGGCATCTGAATTATGGTGGGATTGTACGGCCCTGGTGTGGAATCATCCTAAAAATTGGGGAGGGCATAACTCGCTAAGAGATGTCAACCAAAATGGATGTGCTGCATTCTATGACTCTCTAAAGGAGTTACACCTGGGCTGGACATGATGGCTCACCCTTGTAATCTCAGCACCGGAGAGGTAGATACAGGAGGCTGGCAAGTTTGAGGGCAGCTTGGGCTGTTAACATAGCAAGACCCTGTCTCAAAAAAAATGCTTTTAAAGTTACATGTGGTATCTTACTTCTTTGAGAGAGTGGAGGACTGGCTCCAGGGGACAGATCAAAGGAGGCTGGGATGGGACAGACAGGCCAAAAACCTATACCACAGCCAGCTACCAGGGACAGACACCACAGGTGGCCCTGTGGGCACTCACTGCACATTTGAGCTACAGTGATGCAGTGCCACCCCCCTCCCCAGCTTCCCCGCTGCAGGGACAGGGGCCATAACTGTTTAGACTATGAACAGAAGGATGCGCTGCCTGATGGTTAGAAACCCATGGACGGCCCAGCGGCTCAGAGTGCAAGCTGGTCTTCCCAAGGACTGGAATTTTGCCCCTGGAACCCATGCTGGTCAGCTCTCAACTCCAACTCCAGGGGACCTAAAGCTCTCTTCTAAACTCCTAGGGTGCCTGGACTCATGAACACAAATCCATCTACACATAGACACAGATAGATGCACACACACACACATGCACGCACACTCACACTAAAAACTAAAAAGTAATCTAAAAAGAAGGAGGAGAGGAAGAGGAGGAGGGGAGCAGGAAAAGGAGAAATAGTTCAGACTGCAGAACCAGGCTGCTTGATGGCATTCACTCTACTCATCTGTGTGGTCTTGAGCAGGTAGCCTCGTGCCTCCCTCCCTGTCCCGTAGAGCAGTTGCCAAGAAGAACAGCACCATGTCTGGCCAGGACCTAAATAACACCTAGTGCCTACATTGTGACTTGTATCTCCTTTTCCACTTCCATCTTATTTTGTCTGTTTTATAAAATGGAATGGGGGGGGCGGTAAATTAGTAAAAGGGTTCCCTTTCATTCATCCCTCAGCAAGTGACTGTGATTTCCCCCACTTCCCTTCCCTCTCCTACCCCCCCCCCCCTTTTCAACCATGACTTATACTGAACAAATGAATTACAGGAGAAGCTTTAACTAATTCACCTCATTACAAGTATGCCCTTGGGTCTCCAGCTGCTCCAAACACACCCATAATTGTCCCAGAGTGCTTTCTGAAAACAGGTAGGGCACCTCTCCCAGTAAATGAATGGCAGCAGCCTGGCACGCCTGGGTCNCTTTGTGTGGGCCCTGAATGCCCTGTCAAAGCAAACATCAGGCACTTCCCCACCTGCTTCTTCCAGTGCCTCTCTGCTCCTCTCTCCTCTTTCTCTGCCTCTCTCTTCCTTCTCTTCTCACTTTGCCCTGCTTTGTCAAAATGTCACACTGTGATAAAACCACCATCCAGTGTTAACTCCATCACAATTCCAAACCAAAAAGGCAGTGGGACCTTTTTTCTTTCTTTCCTCCTTCCCCTCCTTCCTTTCTTCCTTTCTTCCTTCCTTCCTTTCTTTCTTTCTTTCTTTCTTTCTTTCTTTCTTTCTTTCTTTCTTTCTTTCTTTCTTTCTTTCTTTCTTTCTTTCTTCTTTCTTTCTCTTTCTTTCTTTCTTTCTTTCTCTTTCTTTCCTCCTTTTTCTTTCTTTCCTCTCTTTCTTTCTTTCTTTCTTTCTTTCTTTCTTTCTTTCTTTCCACCTTTCAAAGTTGGTGATAAGATTTTCTATATGACTGAATGACCCTTTAACAGCATGTTCAAAAGCCAGGCCCTTCACTAAGACTGTTTAGTTTGATATAGCTAATTTAATCAAACTGTCTGATAATGTAGCAAAATAGATATACTCATATGTATTTTGCCAGTTAAGAAAGGCAAATATACTCTAGGGACTGGCAGCTCAGGTAGTAGTGTTTGCCTAGCATGTACAAGGCCCTGGGTTCAATCCCCAGCACCATATGAAGTACGCATGGTGGTGCGTGCCTATAATCCCAGCATTGCCAAGGTAGTGGCACTTCCCTAAGTTCACTTCACCCTACTACATAGTGAATTTAAGGCTAGCATGGGATATATGAGACACTGTCTCAAAACAAACAAACAAACAAACAAACAAACAAACAAGACATAAAAGGAAGCAGGTTCCCAGTATCCCTCAACTACTAAAAGGTAGAAGAAGTGCTGGCTAGTTTTTCCTTTCCTTTTCTTTTTTCTTTTTGCCCAAGACAGGGTTTTGCTGTGTAGCACTGGCTGTCTTGAAATTCACTATGTAGACCAGGCTAGACTCAGACTCAGAAATCTGACTACATCTACCTCCCAAGTCTGCCCAGCTTGTGCCACCACTGCCTGGCTCATGCTGGCTAGTCTTAATGTCAGCTTGACACAAGCTGGAATCATCTGAAAGGAGAAAACCTCAATTGAGAAAATGCCTCTGTAAGAAGCCATAAGGCCCTTCCTTCCTTCCTTCCTTCCTTCCTTCCTTCCTTCCTTCCTTCCTTCCTTCCTTCCTTTCTTTACTTCCTTTCTTCTTTCTGTCTTTCTTTCTTCTATTATGAGTTATTTTTTGTTTTGCTTGTTTGATTTGCTCTTTTTTTGTTTTTTTGAGACAGGGTTTCTCTGTGTAACAACCCTGGCTGTCCTAAACTCATTTTATTCTGCCTGCTTGTGTATCAGCATGAGGGTGTCAGATCCCCTGGAACTCGAGTTACAGACGGTTGTGAGCTGTCATGTGGGTGCTGGGAATTGAACCCAGGTCCTCTGGAAGAGTAGATAGTGTTCTTAACTGCTGAGCTTTCTCTCCAGCCCCCTAAGGCATTTTCCTAATTAGTGATTGATGGGGAAGGCCCAGTTCATGGTAGGTGGTGCCACCCCTGGGCTGGTGGTCCTGGATTTTATAAGAGAGTAGGCTGGGCAAGTGATGGAGCTCAAACCAGTAAGCCGCATTCCTCTATGACTCTGCATCAGCTCCTGTCTCCAGGATCCTGCAACGTTTGAGTTCCTGTCCTTTCTTCTATGATGAACATTGCCGTAAACTGAATACCTTAACTAACACAATGTGCACAGTACTTGGGGACACTCATGAGAAGCAAACTCACTCCATTTCCTTGAGACTCCACCAACCGAGCTACATCCCCATCTTCCAAAACTCCTTTTTAGTCAAAGTTGAAACCTAAGGTGATGTAGGCCATAGAAACCTAGGAGTATTCTACTCCCTTTTTCCCTCCTTTCCTCTTCCTCCTCCTCCTCCTCCCCCACCTCTGGATCCAGTCAAGCTAGGCAAGAGCTTTACCACTGTACTTTATCTCCATCCCAGTTCTTCTCTCTTAGGGCTCTATAATCATCATCATCATCATCATCATCATCATCATCATCATCATTTCTCTATGCATTCAAAGGTGAAATGCTTGGAACTCCAGATATCTTTATCTTCCCAGAACCATCTCCAGCTCTCTTAGGGCAAAGACCTATTGGTCTCTAGCACTTGGTCTGCAGTGCCCACATACTAGGTCCTCAGCACTTGCTTTTTGGAAGAGTTCCTAGGGCCCTGAGATTGCAAGTTGAGCTTCACTGATCCAGACACCAGTGTGAGCAGTCTGCATGTTAAATCTCTGGTGGTCTTGCTTCTAAAATTATACATATTCCTCCTTTTGTCATACCCCAGAGTTTCCAAATTTTGGGGGATATAGTGGATGAATAAAACAATCTTCCCAATTAGATGGAATCACTGTTAGATAGTTTTAAGACAGGGTTTTAAAGGGAAACCGGGTACTTGTGCAGTCTCTGAGACAGAGCATGCAGACATCAGCTCTCACGGCTCCTGCCTCTTGTCAGCATCACAGTCTGCGCAGACCACGGCTGGCAGAAACCGTAGAACACTTAGTCAGTTAAAAGCCAGGTGTGGAGCATGTGCTTGTAAACCTTACACTTGGGAAGCAGAGGCAGGATGAAGTGGAAATTTCTGATTTCTGTGGAGACTTCGCTGAGTTACATGATTTTTTTTTTTTTTCTGGAAACAACGTTCCTGAATTGGTTTGCCTTGCAAGGCTTTGCTGGTCTTCTCTGATCCGCGCTTGTTGTGTGACTTTGTAGAGAGAAAATGCACCAGAAAATTCCTCAGGATATTCTGGCTGCTTCTTGTTGCTTTTGCAGACTTGTTTGAATCAGCAGAGCCTCTCTGCTTCTTCTGGATCAAGCCGCTGCTACTACTGAGCTGTGTTTGGTGTTTGCCGATTGGACTGGACTCCTGCTACTGATTCCTGTTTGATGTTTAAGACTGTATTGCTGATATCCCAACAATGGAGTTTGGAATCACCCCAAAGAACTACTTTTAAACAGGTCCACAAACCCCGTTTCCTATTAACTTTTCTCTTCCCCTACCCCTAGTAGGTGGCTGGAAGGGAGGTTGAAACATTTAAGAACCCTTGTTAAAGTAGGTTTTGAAAAATCTAAACCTATAGTAGGATGATGGCTGGATGTTTGAGGCTAAACTGGTCTACCTAGCAGGTTCTGGGCCAGGCAGCACTATATTTTAAGACCCAAAATGAAAGAAAAACAAGCCAACAAAAAGATTGAAAGACCACACTTATTTAGCTCTCCTTTTTAAAATGTGTTTGTTTGGGTAGCGTTTTGTTTGTTTGTTTGTTTGTTCTTGCACCTAGGGAATTATTTTCTTCATGAACCCCTTCCCTCTTTGTAGTTGAATGAGTTTTCTCTGATATCTACAAGTCTAGCCTATGAAGAGGGAAAGGGAGACAAGAATAAGTTGTGAAACTATTAATATAGTGATGGGTGGGAACTGTGAGGGACACAAGAGTTGGAGCAGAGGGAGGATGAGCCCTGAAGTAGGAAGAACAGACAAGATGAAGAGAGGAGATACCCAGGGTGGAAGAAACTAGGAGGGAAGCCATGTATGATGGCATATGTCTGTTATCCCAGAATTTGGAAGGCAGAGGCAGGAGGATTGTGAGTTACAGGTCAGTCTGGAATATATAGACCCTATCTCCAACAACAACAAAATATAAATAAATAACCAAACACATGCTAGCTAGACAAACAAATAAACAAAAAATGTAGATTCACCAAGCTACACACTGAAGACACAGATCCAACAAGTCTAAAATGAAATCATGAAATTGTTTTTAAAATACAAGTCCCTTTTATTTGATTGTGGTGACACTCATCTGTAATCCCAGCACTTGGGAGGTGTAGGCAGGAGAATCAGGAGTTCAAGGCTAACCTAAATAGAGTTTGAGGCTAGCCTTGGCAACATGAGACCCTGTCTCTATAAATAAATGAAACGTGTCCCAAGCATTCCCAGGCCTTACACTGACTTTAGAGTCCAATGTTAAAACTCCGTTTGCAGGACAGTGGAATCCTAGGGACACCAGAACCTACTTGTTGGGGAATGCAGTGGGCCTTACACTTCAGCATAGCAAAAAGATGCCCATGTGTCTGTGATTATCCATTTGGCCTTAGATTCCTCCCCACACCTTTTAAAATCAGAGTCTCACTATTTAGCCCAGGCTGGCCTTCAACTTGAGATCTACTTGCTTCTCCTGAGTGCTGGTGTCACAGGCCAGCTGTACTCTCATGCTTTGGTTGACAATCATGTGTCTGAGCATGAGGACGTGGAGGGAGTCCCGGAGGAGGGAGCTGCAAGCTTCCAAGGAAGTTGTCCTTGTGAGTCAGAAGACAGCAAGGGTACAGAGTGTGGAGCCGGAATGCTGAGCCTGGCCTCTCAGCTGGTACTACAGACAGACGGCTAAGTACAGAATACACAGCAAGATCCAGCACTATGTGTACCTGGTGGTCCAAACGCTAGCTCCAGTACTGACCAACCAGGTTGCATTGGGCACTGCTGAGCCTTGTCCATTTTGTGCTCCTCTGTAAAACTGGAAAAGGGCCATGAGAGTAAGTGAGTTAAAACCCAGTGCATGATTGGGATCATGTCTCGTTTGCTGCCCTTCTAAGTTTCTATCACAATCTGCTCTACAGCAGTGATCCTCAACCTTCCCTTAAATACAGTTCCTCATGCTGTGCTGACCCCCAAACATAAAACTATTTTTGTGGCTACTTCATAACTGTAATTTTGCTACTGTTATGAATCACAGTATATCTGATACACAGTATATCTGATACACAGGATATCTTATAGGTGACCTCTGTGAAAGAGTTGTTTGACCCTCAAAGGGATTGCAACCCACAGGTTGAGAACTGCCGCCCTAGGGGAAGACAAGAGGTTTTGAACCAGCAAGGATGTTTTGTGTAGCCTGGTGCCCCCTTTCTCTGTGGGCCAGTGAGAGTCACAGGTTGGAAAAGTGCGAACTACGCCACACATTCTAGTTGCTCTTCTTGACCTACCCGGGCAATGACTAACTCTTTGTATTGCCTGACCCTAGTAGGAATCAGCTGTTCCCAGCAAATGTCATGCAGATGACCGTCCAGTGACACAGCAGAAACTGATAGTCAATCAGCTGTACCTCTCCTGGGTGTTACCCAGAAGGACTTCATGTCATCGCACCTTAGAGATACTTGCACATTGGTAGTTCTTGCAGCAATAGTCACACTAAGTAAACTATAGAACCGGGGCAGATGTCCATCAACAGAGGGATGTCTTAGTTACGTTTCTATTGCTGTGATAAGACACCATGACTATGAGCAACTTAGAGAGGGAGGATTTATTTCAGCTTACAGTTTCACGTGACAGTCTATCATCAAAGAAGATCAGCGCAGGAACTCAAGACCAGAATCAGAAGTCAAACACTACAGTAGGAGCCTTGGAAGGATGTTCCTAGTTGGTTTACTTCTCATGACTTGCCCAGCCTGCTTTCTTATACACCCCAGAGCTCATGCCCAGGGCTGGCACCACCTACCTGCAGTGGGCTGGGCCCTCCCATGTCAATCATTAGTCACAGCCTTGCCCATAGACCAATCTTACAGAAGAATTTTCTCTCTTGAGGTTCCCTCTTTTCACAAGACCCTTGTTTGTGCCAAGTTAACAACAACAACAACAAAGCTAACCAGGATCAATGTTCACATACACAAAGGTTTGGGTTTGTTTGTTTGTTTGTTTTTTCACAAAGAATGAAGTCATGTTGTTGTAAGAAAATGCAACTAGAAATGATTGTAAATGAACTAAACCTGATTAAGAAAGACAAATATTGTGTGCCTTTTCTCATTTGTGATGCCTAGATTTCACATAGATTAAAAACATTTATGTGTGGTATTCAAGGAGAAATGACCTCATGTAAGGGACAGAGGGGAATAAGCAGAGGGTGGAGAGCAGGAAAGAGTGAGCAGGGAAGAATTTGCTCAACATATAACTTATGCCTGTATGAAGACTTCAAAATCTAGAAAGAACCCAGTAAACCCAGAGACATGGCTCAGTATGTACTGCTCTTGCAGAAGACCCAAGTTCAATTCCCAGTACCCACCCTGGGTGTCTTACACCTGCAAGTAACTCCAGTTCCAGGGGCTCCGGTGCTCCTTGCTGGCCTCCACAGGCACCTGCATTCATGTACACAAACTCACAGATAAGTCTGGAATAAACTAAATTTTAAGTGGAGAGGGGAAGATGGCAAAATAGCTCTTGTTGATTAGGCCTGATGACCTGAGTTTAAACCCCAGAGCCTATAAAAAGGTGGATAGAGAAAATGGACTCTGCAAAAGCTAGTCTCTAGCATCCATTAGCATGCAAAGGCGCATATGCACTTCTCTCTCTCTCTCTCTCTCTCTCTCTCTCTCTCTCTCTCTCTGTCTCTCTCTCTCTCTCTCTCTCTCATTTCATACCCACAAGGAATATAATATAACAATAAAACAAAGTTTTAGAAAGAATCCAGTGGGGAAAAGTGGAAAACTGCACACTGAGGATTAAGTATCTAACACTTTAGGATGACCTAATTCTTTCATCATATGCAACAGTTACAAAGAAAAGGAACCAGCTACATGGAGCAAGTGACTACCCTACAGAACCTCAGGAGAAGCACGTTGAATGGGGAAATGTAAGATTATTTTCTCTCTTCTCAGAGTAGGATATCTCCTGGCTCCTGCTTTGTCCGCTTTGTCCGTTGGGAGCACTTCCCGACAGTGCTGGAAGGAGGGGGGCATCTTTGCTCCCTGGAAAGCCTTGTAACATTAAACTGGATTACTGGGCATTCTTACCCCTAAAACCCTGAGAACACTGTCGGGAACACGGAGGAGAAGACGACAGAGAGGTGCTGCCTGCCATGCTACACACATTTCTTAAATCCCTAATCTTCAAATAAACAGCTTTGCGCTTTCATCTTCTCCGGATGACACCTCCTTTGTTAAAGCTGTCAAACTCTGTGAAACCTTAAGCCTCACTAGCTACATTAGCAGG
>LR750006.1:1030102-1137766 GCA_902729485.2 Mus minutoides
AGTGCTGTGAACTGAACTTGGATCCAGAGAAGAGCCTCTCCAGTGTGTGGTATATGTGTATGAGTGCATATATGCATCTGTATATACAAATCCAATGAAAAGTGGTAGAATTCTAGGGGAGGCATGGGAGGTTTCCCTGCCATTTTGAAAAGTTTCAGCAGATAACTCAGTAATAGTAGGTCAAACAGATAAACAAAAATAAGCAAAAGTACAAAAGTTTCCAACTATGTAATTAACAAACTTGAACTAAAGGACACATGTAGAAGTCTATGCTAAACTATTAGAGAATACACATTCTTTTCAATCATAAACATAACATCTACAAAACGTGTCTGTAGCTGGCCACACAGTAAGTCTCCAACAAATTGAGAGGGATGGGGGTATAGTGTAGACAAGTGCTTCTTCACCAATGGGCACACAGGAAATGGGAATTATAGTTCAAGGCGTTTGTGATGGACCCTGGGGTTCAGCTTTTTGTGCAGACTACACTTTTGGGAGCAAGGATTAGAGTCAGTGTTCTTCTGTCTCAGTTTGAGTTCCCCTAGAAATGAACCCTAAGGCCAAGGTTTAAGACCCAGTGTGTCCTTTATTGGTGAAAGCAGTATCAGCTAGGACTGAGATAGTAAAATGGAACCAGAAAGCAGCCAGGAAGGCTAGACTCTTAGATATTCTCATTTTAACGGATTGCAGGGATGGCTCACAAACCATTGGAGGGATGAGTAAGAGCTCTGTTACTCTTACAGGACCTAGATTGGCTTCCCAGTACTCACATGACAACTCCCAGTTGTCTGTAAATGCACTTTAAGGGAATCTGACTTCTTCTTCTGGCTTCGGAAGGCAGTGCACATGTTTGTGATGCATATACGCGCTTGCAAGCATTCATAGATATGTATAAAATACAAATACTTTATAAAATGGAAGGAAGGAAGGAGGAAGGGAGGAAGGGAGGGAGGGAAGGAAGGAAGGAAGGAAGGAAGGAAGGAAGGAAGGAAGGAAGGAAGGAAGGAAGGAAGGAAGGGGACCAACAAAATGGCTCAGCAGGTAACTGACTGAGCCATCTTGTTGGCACCTAGATGACTAAGCTCATCCTGGATTCCCACACAGTGCAAGGAAAACTAATTCCCTAGAGTTGACTTCTCACCTCTGTGCAGGCAGGGCACATGGGCACACACAAAACAAGTAAATAGAAACGTAAATTTAAAAAGGAAGGGTTTGTTTGGGTTATAGTTTAAGGGGGTGGGGAGGCGGCAGCAGCAGCGGGGAGAAGCAGATCACACTGCATCCACAGTCAGAAAGCAGACAGACAGAATGTGGATCCAGGGTCTTGATCTCTGCACTTATGATTAGGTAACTGTGCAGACAGCACCCATGCAAGGATGCTGTTAGCAAACAGATGGCCTGCTCCCAGAGACATAGCAGCTGCTGATGTCATTACCTGCCACTCCAGGTACGCCAAGTGTGTGCTTCGGATAAAACGGCCCCCAGCAACCCCAGATTTCTCTCTGCCCTTCTGTCTTTTCTGTCTTCTCTAGTTTATCTCTGTCTTCGTCTCCTTGTCTGCATGTCTTTATCTCTCCCTAATGTGTCCACTCCTCTGCCTTCCCCCAATACACCTCTTACACCAGACCTGTTGCGCGTGCTGTAACTTCTCAGGAGTACACCTTGGCACAGCCTGCCAAAAGTATCATCCCCCTGCTCCCATGCTTAGCCTGCCATTTGTACAAAGTATTAGCACTTTCCACATATGTATGAATGCTCGCATATGTGTTTATCTTGGGATCCCTCATTATTCAGCCTCGAAACTTTATTTATTTGATCGTTATCTGCACCTACCAAGGGCACCTGGCCTAATGATATCCTACCTTCTTCATTTTATAGCTGAGACTCGATGATTCAGAGAGGCCAAGGGCTTTAACCAAATCCTCTGCAGGCACCCTATCCCAGGCTCTTACAAGCTACATCTGTATTTTTCTCTTCCCCCTCAGCTATGGTCTAAAACTTTGTTTATTTTCATCAAAATGTATCTCTTCTGGTTAATATCGGTCAAACACCTTTGTGTTAAGACACAGAATTAAAGCGATCAATTTAATGAGTAAGCTGTGTCCTCTTGAGGTTGTAATGCGAACCCCCAGGGAGTGGGACAGGAGACCCCATCACTGCTGTAGGTGTTTGCAGAGGAACCGGCTGTGGAGGGAGAACGGAAGGGATCAGGTCACTTAGGGATAAGCCTTCCCGATGCATCCAAAGGTCCTGCTTTGGAGATCGTGGGGGTCACTGGGCCCCAGGCCCGGTAGGCCCTCCTCCCTCCCTTCCCTTCCCCTCCTCTCCAGGAAGCCCAGTCCTCACCTAGACAGCTCTGATACCCAATACCTAGCCCAGAGCAGCCAGCTCCCTGGCGGATGGTGTCGGTGATCTCAGGAGGGTGAAGGAGATGAGTCACTCAGTCCCACAAAGACCTTCTGGCCTGCAATCTGAGAATGGGTTTAGGAAGAACAAAGGGAAGAGGAGCAATGTAACCAAGAACTATCTCTTTATTGCTTTTGGGTTGTTTAAGGGGGTTTTAAAGGATTAAGGCTAAAGAAATGTTGACTGTAGGGAGAGGAGAGGGTGTCAGTTGAACAGAATAGGCCTTTGTGCTGACTAAGAGGAGCAGCACATTTAAGAGAAAATCTCCATGGCCAGGGCAGCTCTCATGGGGAGGGGCTGGAAATTAAGCTGAATAGAAATGCCAGGTTCCAGGCCTGTGAGAAAAGGTAAGAGAGAGACGGGAAGGCGCAGACTAGACCCTGGGCTCTTTTTCTGGTCAATCTCCTTACAGTCTTTCTGTCACTTATTGTTATTGCGTGTGTAAGCTAGGGGGAGGCACATGCGGATACCACAGAGCCTGTGTAGCTATCAAGAACAGCTTTGTGGAGCCATTTTGACACCAAGAGTGGCTGTGCCCAGGAGATCAGAACTCACTTAGATACATGCAGAAAAACTGAGGGGTCAGAGTGACTCCAGGCCAGGTCTGGTGGCTAAGGTTTACCTCACAGATATGAAGGAGGCTGAGGCAGGCGGATTGAGAGTTCAAGGTCTGCCTGGGTTACTGAGTGAGTTCAAGGCCAACATGGGCAATTGAGTGAGACAAGGTATCAGAATAAAGTCTAAAAGGAGGGCTGGTGATGTGAGAGACCCTACATTCAGTCACTATATTCTAAGACAAAAAGACAGTTCCAATAACTCATAGAAGACCTTCCTAGCGTAAATGTAACAGTTAAGTCTTGGTCTCTTTTTTCTTTTTTCTCTTCTGATTTTGTCATTTCTTCTTCCCTGTGTGACTTTCTCTCACTGCCTGAGCCTGCATCCCTCTGACTCATTACCCCGGCCTGCTTCTTCTGCATTCATATATTGCCCTCTTATCCTCTGGAGATATCTCCTCTTATAGATAGATGTGCGTACAATCCCCAACACCCCCCATGGATACAGGACCAGGAGGGGATTTCCACGGAGGAGAAATGTCCTTGCCAACCCCTTCTCCGTCCCACCTGCTTAACACCCACAGTCAAAGACATAAGAACAGATAAAGGCTCAGGGCAAAAAAATGATTTATGCTCTTCTTTCAAGTGAACAGCCTCAAAAAGCCCAATAATACTTTCTATTTTTATTCTTTACCAGATGGTATGTTACCATCCTTTTTGCAAGCCTGCCAGGTGTATTTCCTCTGTGGGGGAATCTACCCTAGGAATTGAGGTGGTAGGTTTTGTGTGTGTGTGTGTGTGTGTGTGTGTGTGTGTGTGTGTGTGTGTGTGTGTGTGTGTGTGTGTGTGTGTGTGTGTGTGTGTGTGTGTGTGTGTGTGAGGGGATGCCTGTCCACATTCATCCTTCTTTAAAAGCTATATAGAGTGTTGGGAATGTGGCTCAGTTGGTAGAGTACTTACTTAGCATGCACAAGGCCTTGAGTTCAGTCACTAGCATGGCATAAAACTAGTCATGGCAGCAAATGCCTATAAACCAGGCAGTAGGGAAGTAAAGAAAAAGAGGAGCAGAAGTTCAAGGTCACAGGTCATAGGCTGGGCTATGTTCAATGGGGAGAATGCTTGCCTAGTAGGCCATGGACCCTGGGCTTAAACCCCAGTGCCACACAAACGCAGTGTGGAGACACTGACCTATGATCCCAGCACTAAAGCAATGCAGACAGGACAATAAAAAGTTCAGGGTTCTCCTCAAGGATGGAGTAAGCTTGAGGTCAGCCTCAGCTGTATGAGACACTGCCTCTAAGGACAGGGAGTGGGAAAAGACAAGGGAAGAGGGGAGGAAGGGAGGAGAGAGGAGGAGGGTGGGGAGGGGAGGAAGAAGGGGAGGAGAGAGAGGGGAAGGAAAGGGAGGAGGAAGGGAAAGAAGAAAAGAAGGGAGGGGAGGGGAAGGGAGGACAAGTACATTTAAATCACCAGGAACGTTTTGGTGATTGAAATAATCTATTATTTTTAAAATGTGTTATTGTTGTTATTATTATTATCATCATCAAGAGAGTGTGTGTATTTGAAGGTGCACATGCACATGTAGAGCTCAGAGGACAATTTTTAGGAATAGGTTTTCTCTTTCCACTGTGAGTTTGGAGATTAAGCTCAAGTAGGCTGGCTTAACAGCAAGCACTTTTACCCACTGAGCCACTCTGCTGGCCTAAAGCATGGGCTCTTACCCAAGATGCACACTGGAATCAGCCAAAGAAATTGAAAAACTTAATTTCACAGAAATACCTTTCCAGCCTGAAAAATTCTGATCCTATAATTTTGAGACAGAGCTCTTATTTTCACTTAACTCCAGGGATGACTCCTGATTGATTGACAGATCCACTGGCATAGATCTCCTGGCTCGTATTGCCAATACAAAGCAAAATGGATGGATCTAGTTATTATCTTATTATTAAGTTCACCCGAACAACCGCAATTACTGAAGAGGATAAGCCCTGACAGCAAAAAACGAAACCCATAGACTCCCTTCATAACCTGATCTGCTCCCAGAACAGGGGTGAGGTTTCAAGTTGCCGCAACCCAGCGCCAAAGACAGTCTGCATTCAAACACAGAGGGTTTAATTATCCGCTGCAGCAGAGGTGGGCTTTTGTTTTGTTTCTGGTTGGATGGTTGTTGGGATTTTTTTGTTTGTTTGTTTGTTTTGTTATGTCTTTTCTTTTAGACAAGGTCTCACTGTGTAGCCCGAGCTGAGCTAGAAATTGCTCTGTAAACCAGGCTGGCCTTGAAGTCACAGAGATCCACCTGCCTTTGCCTCTGTTTCTGCCTCCTTAGTGCTGAATAATAATAATAAATAATAATAATAATATGTTATTTTCAGGAGCCAATTCTGGCCTTCCACCCTGATGAGGCAGGGCCTCCCTTGTTTCTGCTGCCACGGTGTGTGTCAGGATAGCTCTCCCACAGACTCCCAGTGATTCTTTCTTCTCTGCCTCCCATCTCACCCTAGGAGGGCTGGGATGGATCACAGATAACTGCCCTACATCTACCTTTTTCTATTAATTCCAGGTACTGGACTCAGACCATGGCTTGTGTGGCTAGCACTTTTATCTCCTTAGTTACTTTCCTGGATCCTACAGAATATGTTTTAAAAGTACAAACCGTGGAAGAGGACTTAGCTATAGCTCAGCAGCAGGGCACTTGCCTAGAGTATGAAAAGTCCTGAAAGTTAAGTGAAAATAAGAGAGAAAGAGCTGAGCTCTGTCTCAAAATTATAGGATCAGAATTTTTCAGGCTGGAAAGATAATGAGTGGGAAGAAAGGGAGGGAGAGAGATGACAAGGAGAGAAGAAGACACAAACAATACAAAGGGGGAGAAACCACTCGGTATAAGACACAAGCATGCAATCTCTCAGCTCTGTTCGCCCTCTGTGACAGTCGTCTTGGGATTCCGTAAGAACGGTGGCATAGGTCTAGAACTGAGGTGGATGGAGGCAAGCTGAAGGAGCCAGATCTTCAGGATCCATGGCCATCTTAAAGAACAGGCTACAGATTGAGGTGGGGATAGGGAGAGCTTGCTCTCAGCTCACTGTGGCTGAGACTGGCAGGAGACATTGAGATGCTGAGCGTTCGAGTCTGTCCCATGTATCCCCTTGTTATGAAGCTCTGAGACACACACTGATGAATACATCAACCTTAAGAAGGAACTTGAAGAGAAAATTACTGGGATGGTATGGAGCCCAACAGAGGAGTCCTCATTTAGGATGGGGCCCGTAGGCCTACACGTTTTGTGTTAGGAAGCGGCAGAGGAGTTAATACTCTGGTTTGTCTCTAAGAAAGTTTAGTTTTGTTTTACTGTGTTCTGAGTGTTTTGCCTGCAGTATTTATGTGCACCACTTGCATGCCTGGTACCCATGAAGGCCAGAAGAAGGCATCAAAACCCATGGAACTGCAGTTGCAGATGGTTGAGAACTGCAATTGGGGGCACAAGGGATTGAGCCTGGGTCCTCTGCAAAAGCAACATTTAGTCTTACCACTAAGCTAACACTCTAGCCCCTCACCCTGCCTCCACAGCTAGTCTGGAAGACAAAAACCACATAAAACTGAGATGGTTGCATGTAACATAAAGAACCGTTAGATACATTGGGTCCTGTTGGTCGCAGTACAAAAGGGGAGCAAAAGTCAGCAGTGGACCCAGCAACTGTTGTCAGCAGGCTACAGCCGTGCATCTAAGAGAAGACATGCAAATCTGCTATAATGCCGGTGTATGCCTGCAATCCCAGCACTTGAGGAGGGAATGCAGAAGGACCAAAAGTTCAAGGTTATTCTTGATTAGTGAATTTGAGTTTAGCCTGGGCTACACAAGGACCTGTTTCAAAAAGAGGAGCATGGGGAGCTGGCCAAATGGCTTAGCCAGTGAAGGTGCTTGCTACCGGGCTAACCACCCGAGTTCCATTCCCAGGACTCACTTACTTAGTAGAAGAGAACTGAACTTCTGCAAATTGTTCCCCACTTTCTCCCCCCTACTTCAAAACCACCATAAACAAATGAATGTATAAAAATTTAAAAGCAAGGCAACACAACAGAAATGGATGTTGGAAATAGCCTCAAAAGCAGTTTGCAGGGGCTAGAGAGGTAGCTGAACAGTTAAAAGCACGGACTACTTCCCCAGGGGACCTAGGTTCTATTCTCAGCACACACATAGACCTGGATGCCTCATCCTACTCAATGAGACAACTGTCTGCTGTCTACAACTCCAGTTCCAAACAACCAACGCCCTCTTCTGGCCTTTGAGGGCAGTACATGAATGTGGTATGGGTACATGCAGGCAAAAAACATACCTACCATAACAAACAAGTGCATCTTTGAAAAATGCAGTTTGCATAGAAGACTTGCCTTCTCATCTTTATCTTTTATTATCCTTCAACATTATTAGCCTCAACTGTGTATGGTTGAGTATGTATATGTGTATGTGTATGTGTATGTGTATGTGTACGTGTATGTGTATGTGTATGTGTATGAACATGCCTGTCATCCCAGTACTTAGAACGTAGAAGCAGGAAGACTGAGAATTTGAGGCTAGCCTAGACTACATGTTGAGATACTGTCTCAAAAAAAAAAAAAAAAAAAAAAAAAAAAAAAAAAAAAAAAAAAAAAAAAAAAAAAAAACAAAGAAAATTCTATACAAAACTTACATCGATATCTACTCCTTGGCCAGCAAGTCCAAATAGCACATGCAAGTGTAGTAGATGTTACCTACAGAACTTAGAAAAGGCCCACGAAGCATCTGCCTCTTGTGAAGTGGAGCTTAGAAGAGCAACTTTATGTGCTTAAGGCACACGGTACAGAGCCTTCCAGAGCCAGCCCTGGACTTTCATGAGCTTTGTGTCCTGAGCTCTATTTGTGTATATGATTAAGTCACCCAAATAACTTGCTGCTTCCAGCTCAACAGATCAGTATATCACCAATAGTGCCAAGATATCAGAGGACTCAGATCTCCTTGGTCTATCTTAGGACACACATGGAGACACCTCATGGATACCTGAAGCAGGATTGTGAATGTGTGCCATTGACCTTGTGAGAGGCAAGCAAAGTGGTGCTTCTGCGCCTTAAAAATTAATGTGGAGGGATTTTTTGAAACTGTGTCAGTAGCTACATACTAGATGTTAGGAACTACATAGTCACCTTTCTGTACCCATGGGGTATTGGTTTCAAGACTCCAAATGGATACCAAAATCACTGATACTCAAGTCTCTTGTGTGCAATGGAGCACAGATTGCATATCACTGACATACCATCTCCTCTGTGCTTTAAATCATCTCTATTTTGCTTCTAGTAAGTGCTGCTTATATAGTTTTTATGCTGTATTGCTTATGGGATAATAACAAGAAGAAAGGGACTGTGCATGTTAAGAACAGTGCAGACACTCTAGACCTACCTATATAATTTTCTATTCACATTTATAGGGGGGGGCACATGGGAGTATGTATAGGTCACAAAGTCAGGTCCTCTCCTTCCACCATATGGGTCTTGGGAATTGAACTCACGTCCTTGGGTTTGGTGACAGGTGCCTTTCTTCTCCCTGAACCATCTCAATGGCCACTAACTACATTTTTTACCTGTGGCTAGATGAATCCACAAATGAAGAACCTATTGTTATAGGAGAACCACTGCATCAATTTCCATTTTTTATATAATTACTATTTCTTTTTTTTAATTATTTATTTATTATATGTAAGTACACTGTTGCTGTCTTCAGACACACCAGAAGAGGGCATCAGATCTCATTACAGATGGTTGTGAGCCACCATGTGGTTTCTGGAATTTGAACTCAGGACCTCTGGAAGAGCAGCGAGTGCTCTTAACCACTGAGCCATCTCTCCAGTCCCATAATTACTATTTCTAGAACCAGAATGTACTTGGATTCACCATTTGACAAATTGTATGGAAATTTATAGCCAATACCCAATATGTCTGCCTTCTTCATGGGCAAATGCAAAATGATGTAGGGTTTCACCAACCCTGCAGCTTGTATCCATCTGCCTGTCTCTGCCTCTAGGTATTGGGATTTGAGGTGTGTATGACTCTACTGAAGTCTGTAGAGGTGATTCTCATAGCTACTTCTCCAGGAATGTGGTATGCTGGTAGAGAAGGTAAATTTCATTGGCTTCCATTAGGTCCATCTTGGTCTTTATCCGATGGATCAGGCAGAAGGCAGTTTTAGTGCTCTTCCAGTTATTAAGAATGTCTACTCATTAGCAGGGAACTACCTTCATGACTAGGAATGTAACTACACACATGACCCATGCATGTATCAGCTGTGAGGGAAACTGACTTAAGACTGGATGTTATCACCAGCCCTATACCTTTTCTTCTATCCCCCCTCCTCTTTCTCTTTCCTTCTTATTTCTTTGTTTCTTAAAGATTTATTTATTTTATGTATGAGTACAATTATAGCTGTCTTCAGATACACCAGAAGAGGGCGTCAGATCCCATTACAGATGTTTGTGAGCCACCACATGGTTGCTGGGAATTGAACTCAGGACCTCTGGAAGAGCAGTCAGTGCTCTAAACCACTGAGCTATATCTTCAGCCCTTTCCTTCCTTTTTCTTTTGATAGTTTTAAAAACATATTTTAAAAGATTTGAACTTGCCTTGGTGCGGTGGGTCACAACTTTAATACCTACCACCTGGAAGACAGAGACAGGTGGATTTCTGTGAGTTCGATGTCAGACTAGTAAGTTTCATGCTGGCCAGGGCCATGTAGTGAGACCCTAAAGGAAGGAGTACCACATAAACGAGGCCAGCACCAGTGAGGGGAATAGAGGAGGCAGAAGTGGGTTAGGGAAATGACTCAGTAGGTAAAATGAGCCATGGATTCATGAAGACCTGAATTATCCCAGCATCCACAAAAAAAAAAAAAAAAAAAAAAAAAAGCTAGGTGTAGTGATTTGTATCTAGGTCTAAACAGGCAGATCCCTGGAGCGCAAAGGGGAATCAGTCTAGCCAAATCAGCAAGCCCCATGTTCAATAAGAGATCATGTCTCAGAGAGAGGGAGGGAGAGGAGGAGGGAGAGAGAGAGAGAGAGAGAGAGAGAGAGAGAGAGAGAGAGAGAGAGAGAGAGAGAGAGAGGAAGACGCCTGATAGCGATCTCTTGCCTCACACATGCAGGAACACGTACCCACATGTGCATACACACAAGTCAAATTTTAAAGGAGTTGTTGTTTGGAGTCATTCCTCAGCTAGTTGAGTTTGAGGCTAGCCTGATCTACTTGAAACCCTGTCTCAGAAAATAAAAAGATCTACACAACACTGCTTTGCAACCCAGCAGCTAGGAAAAGGCAAGTATCCTTCACAGGAGCCTCAGTTTCTTCATCCAATATATGATTAACTAGGAAGCAAGAAAATGAACCGTGAGCAAGGTTTAGGTCGAGAGGGCAAAAGCATGCTGTGGTCCACCCCGGTCTGAAATCCTTTCAGAAACTGGGTTTCTAGAAAGTTTGTTTTTTTTTTTTTTTTTTGTCGTGGGCCCGAAGGCGTGGCAGAGGCAGAAGCTACAGGTGCGGAGATGGGGGTGGTGTCGCGGAGCCGGGGAGCCCGGGACCCGGGGAGCCGGGGAGCCAGGAGGAAGCTTTAGGGGAACTTCAGCTTCGTGCTGGCGCCGAATCTCCCCCGGTGGCCGCTCCTCCTGGAGGTCTGGGCGGGACGCTCCTCCCCAGGGCACGAGCTGCCAGACTCCCCTCCCGGTGCCTGAGGCCAACCCCCGGGGAGACTACAGAGCAGAAGGGATTCAAAGGAGCCTTGTCAGGTACAGGTGTGTGCATTCCGGGCCTGACAGCCGCCTCCCCGCCTGCTCTCCTGGCCGTTTGTCCGAAGGCGTTCTGCTAAAGAAAGCCGCCTTGTTTAGCGCAGTTGCCAACCCGGGCTTCCTGCCCGCTTTCCGCAGGAGCTCGAGCTGGCCGGGTCTCTGTGCCTTCAAGCCCATCGCATCCTTGTTGCTTCGATGAGACTGGTTAGACCTATAAAAGGCAGCGGAGGGAAAGACCTCAGCCTCTGCCCACGTAAGCCTGAGTCCCTAGCTAAGGGCAGTCCCCAACGTAAAGTCTGCTCCAAAAGCGGGGGACCCCAGCCAGCGCGAACAGAGGAGGGACGCAGGCTTGGACCATCCTTAGGCAGACGAGTTTCCCATCCAACCTCTAGGTGGCAGGACTCTTCCCGAGACGGCAGAGAGATAACGCTGGGCATAGATAGCCCTCAGAGTCGGGCGTTGGCAGGGGATGCCTAGAAAACAGAGAACATTTTAGTTCATTTCCAAGTTGATCAAGTTCCCACAGGAGTTTAGGGCTTAGCATCTACGGAAGGCATCGCAGTGGGGCAGAAAAGCCATGGTCCCAAATCAGGATTCAAGCTTCCAGCTAGTGTTAGCAGGCGCTCTCCTCCCAATTCATTCAATTCTTAGGGCACAACCCCCTTTCTCTTTCTTTTTCCCTTCTCTCTTCCCTCACTTTCTCAATCTTCTATAGGGGTGAAACTGCCTGCATAAGAGGGAATGCATAGATGTATAAGGAAACATCATCTCTCCCCTCCTCCAAATACACTTCTCCAACGTGACTCACAGCCTAGCTAAGAAACCCCTGCTCCCCCACCCCCACCCCTGTTCTCTGGGAAATGAATCGTATAAGCAGAGAATGAAAATATAAGTGCTCTATGGTTATAACCCCGTACTAAGTTTTACTAAAGCTCAAGGAAAGTAAGTCTTCTGGGAAAGTTAAACGAGGTTTCATGGAGCTATTGGGTCCTGAAGAAGCAGGTTTTCGAAAGATGCTGGAAATTTCCAAAAGTGGAGAGAAATGTAGACCACCAGGCTGGACCGTATTTGTAGAAGAATATCGCTGTCTTCTACAGTGTGAGTGTCTACACCGACAACACAAAAGAATCATCACAACACTAGAGCTAATTAGAACAGATTGTAAAACATAGCAGAGAAGTCTGGTCAAGTGGATCCTTGAGTAGAGCGTTTGCAAAGCACAAAGCCCTGAGTTCTGTCCCCAGCGCTGCCTAAACCACAGGCAGTGAGTGGTGCATGTAGTAAGAACTCAGGAGGCGGAGACTGGAGGATCAACCAAGGAATGCTGAGGCCTAGAGAAATAGTCTTCCCCAAGAAAAAGCACACTAATTGTTTGTGCCATACCAAACATTCATGTCATCCCTGAAAACATACATACAAGCAACATGCAGATTAAGCAGGTTATATTCAGGCATGTATAGATACATATATGCACGAAACAACAATAGAAAAGCCCACACCCACAGTGACACACTTACTCCAACAAGGGCACACCTCCTAATAGTGCCACTCCTTGGGACAAGCATATTCAAATCACCACAAATAGCAAAGAACATTCTGGAAAGACACAAAACCACATAAACTTCATTATGTAAATGAGTCATGTGTGTATCTTGAATGCAGAGCAGACAAAGCACAAGGAAAACAGAATGACTATCTGAGGTAATCGCAAAATAATGTTGCTGTCATACTCCAAATTACAAAAAAAGCTCCATTTTTTTTTCTTCCAGTCTCCCTTGTAATTGTAATAGCCCTCCCCACCATTTCCCCCAAGACAGAGTTTCTCTGTGTAGCCCTGGCTGTCCTAGAACTCACAGAGATCTGCCGGCCTCTGCCTCCTGAGTGCTGGGATTAAAGGCATGTGTCACCACTGTCTGGCATAACTGTAATTTAAAAAATAATTTGTTTATCTTAAAGTATCAAAAATTCTCTCTCTCAAAGGCTGGTCACCTTTAATTCTAGCACTTTGAGGCAGAAGCAAGTGGATCTCTGTGAGTTTGAGGCTAATCCAGTAAATTCTGGGCTAGTTATGACTTCATAGTAAGACCCTCTTTCAAAAAAATGGAAGGAAGGAATGAAAGAAGGTAGGTTGAGATGGAGAGATAAATCCGTGGTTTAGAGCACTGGCTGCTCTTCCAGAGGACCTAAATTCAATTCTCAGCATCCACTAGTTGCTCACAACTGTCTGAAACTCCAATTCCAAAGGATCTGATCCCTCTTCTGGCCGCTCTGGGCACTGCATGTACATAGTACACAAACACATGCACAGACATCAAAAAATAATAAAATGAAATAATTTAAAAACCCTCTCTCGCTCCCTCCCCCTCCCCCTTCCTTTCTCTCTGTCCTTATTTAAGGAGTTGACTTATCCTATCATGTCCTTAGACCAGAGTCTGGACTAGAATCAAGGTTGAAACTGCAGCGGCACGTGGTGGCACATTCCTACAATCTGTGCCTGCTAGAAGGTAAGAAAGGGAAATCACAAAGAGATCCAGGCCACTCTGGGCTACTTAGATAGTTGTCCCAAACAACAAAAGAAAAAGCAACAGTAGCAACAACTCAACAGATATTAGATACATTTAGCCCAGGAGCTGGGGAAGAGAGAAGGGAGAAAGGAAAGGAGGGAGGGAAAAAGGAAGGGGGAGGGAGGGAGGGAGGGAGGGAAGAAGAGAGGGAGGAAGGAAGGTGAAGGGGAGGGAGGGAGGAAGGAAAGGCGGAGAGAGGGAGGAAGGAAAGGGAGAAGGAGGGAAAACAGACTTTGTCCTGAAATCCTTTACTCCCATTTCTGCAGAATGTGACAACTTGAGGAAAGGGCTATTGCAGATATAATAGTCTAAGCTAAAAGGAAGTCATTGCATTACACTAGGTCCTCAGTCCTGATGGGTGACTTTCTAAGAACACCATATGGGGCTGGAGAGATGGTTCAGTGGTTAGGGGTGCTTGCTGCTCTTCCAGACGACCTGTGGTAGGTCCCAGCTCTAGTGTCAGACAGTTCAGTGCTCTTTATCTCCAGCTCCAGGGGATCCAACTCCTTCTTCTGGCCTCTGGGCACACACACACACAAACATGACATGCAAAAATAAAGATAATTGTGTTATTTGATTGGTTTTGGTTTTTGAGACAGCGTTTCTTTATGTAGTCCTGGTTATCCTGGAACTCACTCTGTAGACCAGGCTGGAGTTGAACTCAGAGATCTGCCTGCCTTTTCTGGGATTAAAGGCATGCACCACCACTACTCAGCAAAATTAAAGTATTTTTGTTTTGTTGTTGTTGTTGTTGTTGTTTTCTTTGAGACAGGGTTTCTCTGTATAGCCCTGGCTGTCCTGGAACTCACTTTGTAGACCAGGCTGGCCTCGAACTCAGAAATCCGCCTGCCTCTGCCTCCCGAGTGCTGGGATTAAAGGCGTGCGCCACCACGCCCGGCAAAAGTATTTTTTAAGAAGACAGCCAGGGGGCTGGTGAGATGGCTCAGCGGGTAAGACCACCCGACTGCTCTTCCGAAGGTGATAAGTTCAAATCCCAGCATCCACATGGTGGCTCACAACCATCTGTAACGAGATCTGGCGCCCTCTTCTGGAGTGTCTGAAGACAGCTACAGTGTATTTACATATAATAAATGAAATAAATCTTAAAAAAAAAAAAAGAAAAGCACTTGTTAAAAAAAAAAAAAAGAAGACAGCCAGGCAGATACATACACGCATAATACACACACACACTCACATACACACACACTGCTTACATTAGTGTGAACAATGGCGGTGGAGTGGTACATCTAGACAGCAAGGAACCTAAAAATTTCTGGTGACATCAGAAGCTAAGAGAAAGTCACAGGACAAAATCCTGTGGTTGGGCAACTCCCTCTGCTATCCCCTTCATTTTGGATTTCTATTCTTCAGAACTATGTGAGGAAAAATGTCCAGTGTTTTTGTTTTGTTTGAGGCGGTGGAGATGGGATCAATACATACACGGTTTGAATGATTCCATTAAATATTGTATTCTTGTATGATTGTAATCATTGTATGATTACAGGTGCATACTACCCTAACCAGTTTATGTGGTGCTGGGGATGGAACCCAAGGCGCCATGAGTGCTAGTCCAACGCTCTCCCAACCAAGCTACATCCTCAGCCCACAAGTTGTATTTTTAATGAGAAGGCTTCTGGTAGTAGAGGTGGGCATGTCTCCTGGCAGACACTTGAATACTGCTGAGCCCTCCCTCTCTTCAGCCCCTCGCCCCAACTTGTACCCTGGTTTCCCCTCAGAAGACCAAAAGGCAACTTGGCTGGCGTCCCAGCCAGCTGCCACCCCAGGGAAAGCCACCCAAGCTTGCTTGTTGCTTTGGAGCTGGGCTTAGCAGTAGAAGAAACCAGCCCCTTCCCCAGGAGCACCAGAAAAAAAAAAAAAGAAAAAACAGGACTGGGAGGACGTGGGGTTTACTAGCCAACCAGCTTGCTCACTCTGACTGAATTTACAAGGCATCAATCTGAGTTTGTACAGAAGGACATGAGCTTTGAAGGGAGAAGGCCCTTTATCCTTATTTTATTTTGTTTATTAAAGAAGTGACCAAATTACACAGAGGTCAGAGGATAAGTTTTAGGAATTGTTTTCTCCTTCTGCCTTATGGGTGCTGGAGATTAAAATCAGATAGTCAGGCTTGGTGGCAAAGAACCGTATCACACGGAGGCATCTCACTGGCCCCTTGCTGTTAGTTTATAATCGGCCTTAGGATGAAGGGGAGACTGGGTAGGGTGGGGCACTCCTGTAAACCAGCACTTCGGTGGTGGAAGCAGGGGAATCACAAGCAAGGAGTTATCCTCGGCTACACAGAGTTCTAAGCCAGCTTGGGATAGAGGAGGCCCTGATTGTAGGGAGGGGACATCCGCATGGTAAAATCAAGGACTCAAATTCGGCAGGGTGCTCTTTGCTCCAGCCAGCCTCGTCTCTCAGCTGCCTGGAGCAGCTCCTTCATCCTGGAGTTTCAGTTCTGCCACTAGGGACTCCTCCTGGCTCCCGACCTGGACCAGCTAGAGGAACTCTCTAAGCAGTGTCCCATTTTTTTTTTTTCTGCCCCAAGTTCCAGATAGAGGATACTTTAGGGAAACTGGGACTCGAATGTATTCATTCAAACTTTGCAGGAATAAGGAAATTCTTATTTCTGCCCATTGGAGAGTTTCACCCTTCAGAAGAGTGGAACTGGGTGGGCTGGCAAAAGGAGCAACAAAGACAAGGAAAACAAAAAGCCCACAAAGTAACAAAAATCAGGAGGGGGCAGGCAGTGTGCGAGAAGCGGAAACTGGAGGAGACCGCTGCTGGAGCGGAGGCTTCCTTGGCCCCAGGTGCTAGAGGATGGACCCTCAGCCTGGAATCTATAAAGACGCTAGTTCAAAGCCAAGAGGAAGATTAGAGACCCCTTTTCAAAGCTGGACCTCTGCCAAAGGCCACACCTTAACGAAAGAGAGAACTAGAAGAAAATCCCATACAGGAGGAGAGAGGAGGTTTCTGGGAAAGAGATTATTCCGGCCCTGGCTCCCGGTAGCATGAAGGCATTTTTTTTCCAATTTAAAAAACCGTATGTGAGTGTGTGTGTGCTGTATGTATATGTATGTGGTGTGTGTGTGCTGTATATATATGTATGTGGGGTGTGTGTGTGTGTGTGTGTGTGTGTGTGTGTGTGTATGCTTGTAAAAGTCAGAAGCCAGGAGGGAGCCCCACTCCTCCACCATAGGTTCCAGGGATGTAATTCAGGCGCCTCTGTATAAAGAGCCATCTTAGCATCCCGGTTCTGAGAAGTCTTATCAAAAAATCCCATAGCCAAGCTCAACCCACGTTTCTCCTTCTCTCTTTCCTTCCCTTCCCGTCCCTTTGTCTCCCTCCTCTAGTCTCCTCTTGAGTCCAGGGCTCACTGCATTGTCCATGCTGACCTCAAAGCCCCGCTCCACTCCCAGCATAAGGGGTCGCCTGCCTCAGCCTCTTGGGTATAGCTGGGACTACAAGCACTCCCTAGCAGCTACCACACTGGCTTTGCCTTTCTCTTGAGATAAAGAAAGAGCTGTGCCCTTTACAATGATTTGAATAGGAGACCCACAGAGTAGAAGCTCAATCTCCAAATTTGTGTTAATGGAATTTAGAGGTAGGATTTTTTAGGAGGTCATTAGCATTAGATGAGCTCATGAAGGTGGAACCCTCATAAAGGTGGAATGGTGTTAATGCTTCTCTCTCTCTCTCTCTCTGTCTCTCTATCTGTCTGTGTGTGTGTGTGAGAGAGAGAGACAGTCAGAGACAGAGTCAGAGACAGAGTCAGAGACAGAGTCAGAGACAGAGAGAGACAGAGAGAGAATTGTAAGGATACTCAGAATACAAAAGAATATGTGTAATATATAGTATAAGACTACATGAAGAAGGCCAATGAGGTGGCTCAACAAGAAAAGGCACTTACAGCCAAGCTCACTTCAATCCTGGAGTCTACATGGTAGAAGGATAGAACTGACTTCTGAAATCTAACCTCTGACTGCCATGATTTGAGAGTCTACACCTCAAGATAGATAGATAGATAGATAGATAGATAGATAGATAGATAGATAGATGCATACATAGATAGATACATAGATTTAGATGATAAATAGGCAGATAGACAGATAGAAAAACATTTTAAAAGAGTTCTCTGAAGGTAGCATCCAGCTTCAGTGAATTTTAAGTTATAGGTGGTATCTTTTGTCTATTCCTTTACCCATTTCCTCAACCTCCACTTTTTAAAGCAAAAAAACAGCAATTGTATCAGTTTACTTGTAAATATGTTAGTAGTAAAGGTCGGAATGATTGGGGTGGACTCCTTTTCTAGAGGTCCTGAGTTCAATTCCCAGCAACCACATGGTGGCTCACCACCATCTGTAACGGGATCCAATGCCCTCTTCTGATGTGTCTGAAAAAAACAACAGTGTACTCACATACTTTTTTTTTTTAAAGATAGTGATGATCAAGCTGTGCGTGGATGCAAAGGCAGTTAGGAGACAAGAGATAGAAGGCAGAGTGATTCTGAGGTGAGCCTGGTCTACAGGGTAAGATCCAGGCCATCCAGGGCTAAATAGAAAGATCTTGTCTCAAAAAACAAACAAATAAACAAATAATAAAATAAAATGTATTTCTCCCCCCCCCTTGCCCCCTCCCCTCTTTTGAGACAGTATCTCACTCTGTAACCAGGCTGGCTTAGACTCAAGGTTGACCCTCCCACCCTATAGTTTCAGACACCATGATCCTGAGTATGAGTTGCCCTGCAGGTCAAATTTCACCAGCCTTCAATTCTCTTTCCTTTCTGGATTTCCAATGTTCCTTCCCTGCTTGGATGATCATTCCCCTCCCCAACCACCTTTGAACCTTCCTTAGCTCCCAAACTTAGCCTGCTTAGAGGTATGAGCTGCTATGAGACGTACCCCAAAGGAGTTGTGGCTTCTGGCTGGAAAAGCATGTTTACTACAGTCTTCGGTGTCACTTATAGGAAACATACTGGACCTTGACTAGTTTGGGTTGGCTCAGAATGGTATACAGGGTAACAAATGCTTCCTTCTGTTTTCTGTTGTTTCTGTTTTTCTTAGCATCCCATGTAGCCTAGACTGGCCTTGAATTCATCATATCCTGAACTCTGTATCCTCCTGCCTCTACTTCCCAAGTGCTGTGATTATCGGTGTGTACAATCACATCACTTTCATGGTGCTTGCCATCAAACTTGGGGCTCCCTAAAAGCTAGGCAAGCCCTCTATCAACCAACCCGTAGCCCCAGCCATATTTGTGTTTTCAACCGTGACTAAACGGTATTAGCCAACCTAAAGGCTTGGCTTTGACCTCAGGAGGAGTGTCTGAAGGCATAGAGAGTCCCAGAGAGTTCAAGTTTCCCAATGGCACCAAATCTCCTCATTTGTCCTCTGACTAGGGACATGCAAATCACTCACCTCAGCCAAGGTCACTTCTCTTTCCTTCACACTGGCTCAAGCCTGTTTCTCACCAGCCCCTAACTAGCCTTGCTCTTATCAGCCTCAGGGCTTCCGTTTCCCTTGTGGTCCCTCCTTAGTTTATAGTGTTTTCTCAACTCCTTCAAGGTGTTGGTTCGTTTTTTTCTTTTTATGTTTGTTGAAATTTTGATGAACTCAATCAAACTGTGAGGGATTTTCAATGGACCAAACCAAAACTAAAACCAAACCTAGGACAAACAACCCCCCATCCCCCCCCACAATACTCACACACAATTCTAAAGATCCCTTCCGAGGAAATATTCATATAGTGAATATTCCCAGTGATAGTTTAATATAATGTGTATATGTGTATATATACATAATATAATTATGTATATGTTTACATATATTGTACATTTGTGTATGCATATGTATATATGTATAATGCATTTAGGGGTAAAAAAATTTGCTAAAAATGTAAATGCCCTTCAGGAGTGGAATTTCTGAATGGGGATACTACGCCTCCCTGAGAAAGAATGAAGTAGGTCAGTGAGGTCCAAGGTAACAGCATGTGTGCAGAGAAGGTAGCAGACCACTGTGTAATCTCATTTATGTACAGAAGCAAATCATTGCAGCTAGAGTGGACAAACTTGTTCAGTAAAAGCACTTGTTTCTAAAGCCTGCCTCCCTGAATTGAGTCCTTAGAACCCACTGTGGAAGGAGGGAACCCACGCCTGAAAGTTGTCCTCTGACCTTCACACATGTGCCATGAAGGTACCCATTCCCACACAATCAAACACAATGTTAAATAAAATTAAAAAATTTTTAAATCATCACACCTATGTGGCTGTAGAGAAGGTTCCAGAAGGTCTACAGCAACCAAGAGTCAGAAGACACGAGGCAGTGTAACTTTTTCTCTGTACTCTTATTTTGTGTGAACATTGTATAGCAACAGTGTGGTAGTTAGTGTACTATGCCTTTAATCCCAGCACTCTTGGGAAATTTGTCCATTGTCCCCGGCAATGGACAAAGAGACACCTTGTTGGTGGCATTCTTATATCAGTCAGGGCAGAGCAGTCCTTTGCTCATACTAGCCTGATGCCTAGCTTGGTGGCCAAAGCTGTTTTGTGCCTAGGACAGATAAAAATCAAGTCAACCTTTAATCCCAGCACTTGGGAGGCAGAGGCAGGCGGATTTCTGAGTTCGAGGCCAGCCTGGTCTACAAAGTGAGTTCCAGGACAGCCAGGGCTGTACAGAGAAACCCTGTCTCGAAAAACAAACAAACAAACAAACAAAAAAAAAAAAATTCAAGTCAAATCAAATCCAGGCAGCACACTGTGGGAGGAGGAAGACAGAGACCTGTATTCTGCCATGCCATGTGGTGTGAGCAGAGAAAGACGACCACAGACCTGCTTCAGACCCAAAGCCTGGACAGGCCATAGACACCCAGAGCCCTGCCAATGCAGCATACTGGGGGAGGAGAAAGGCAAAGACCTGCAGACCCTCATGCTGCTCACAGACCTGTCTTCCTGTGCATGGCACAGGTCAGCTGTGGACACTCATGCCCCACAGCACAGCGGGAGGTTATCTCCCAGGGGCTGGCCAGTCTGCAGCAGGAGCCACCACAGTGTACAAGTATGTAGTGGACAGATGGAAAAGAAAGAGAAGGGAGGCAGCTTGAGAATTCTGTAGAAAGATGGAAGTGGAGACTTGTGGGTGGGCAGGAGTAGACTGCTGTGAGTGGCTAGCCTCACCACCTGAGTGATGGAGCCCAAGCTGCCAGGAGAAACATGTCTGGGTCCGTGGCTACATAGTGGCAGGGGTAGGTATGTTGATGTCTGGGTTCATGGCTATACAGTGGCAGGGGTAGGTGTGTGGATGCCCATGGCTCATATTACCACTAGAGAACGTGGGGACATCCCTGGTAGGGGCAGCCGCGGAGGACTATGTGGGTGCTCAGGGACTGTGCAGCACTGACCCTGCCCTTCACTGGCTGTGGCACTCGGAAGAGCTGGCACACTGCTCATCGGTGGCAGAACTTGGGGGGGGGGGATGGGCAGTGGTATAGGTAAGCCAGGCCCAAGGTCATGAGTGTGGGAGAGCGGACCCCACCACTCATCTGTCATGGAGTAGCAAGGGTCTAGAGCTGACTCCACTTCCCCCTCGCAACAAAATGCCGCTGCCCTTGAGGCAAGGCACATATGAGCCAGCCCTGAGGGTGAGATAGCAGGAGAGCGGGCCCAGCCACTCACAAGCTGCGTCACTAGAAAGACTAGGAAGCACAGGGGAGCTGGCTCTGGAGGTAGGTGCAGATGAGTCATCACTGAAGCCACGAGAGCAGAACCAGCCCTTCCTCCTAGTGATGGCGTTATTGGGTGGCCTAGCTGGAACAGTGCAGGAGAGTTCTGCCTAGTGTTGCAGATAAGGGAGAGCTAGGGGATGACCAGCTCGGTCCAGATCCAGATCCAGGGGTGGGGCCAACTCCTGAGCTCACCCCCTCGGGGCTCACCTTGCCCCCACCACCAGCCTCACCTTTGCTGTGCTGCTCAGGCAAGATGCAGTGCCCACTCTCCCAGATCCAGAGTTCGCTCACCCCAAAATCTATATCATTTCTCAACTCTTAGGGTGCATGAAAGGACCAGTCTTGCTGATCCAAAGCTGTAGGATCTCCGCGACACAGGGCAACAGCAGGATAACCGGGATCCAGCATTGATCACAGAAGCCAGAGAACCAGACCAATGAACCATTGCAATGAACATTTTGCCCGGTGAAGATGTGTGGATAGGGGGATATACCGTGGGGACGCTGTGATACACGACAGCTTCCATGATATAAACGGGAGAAGGAGATACCTGAAAAATCCCAAGCCGTGTTGAAGAAGCATTGTCTTCCTAAGTGGTACCAAAGTCCACCTGCTGTTGCTTGAGGCTGGGTTTGGCAGCCGGAAGCTGGCTGCGGTCCCGGATCCCATTATCTGTCAGGAAGCTGATGGAGGGCATTCGCTAGTCTACTGTGTGCATGGAAAAACACGGTGGGAAGACAAGCTTCCTTCTACTCTCAGGCTTGTTCCTGCAGAAGGGACCTTGCTTGGCTCTGCTAGGGTGAGGCGATAAAGAAAACACGATGAAGGGATTTGAAAAAGAAGCAGGAGAACCAATGGAGCGGGAGGATGAGTAAGAGAGAGGAGGAAAGATGAAGGAAATGCCAAGGGGGTGGGGAGACTGTGGAAAGGGCGAGGCTAGAGATGGAAAGGACGAGGCTAGAGATGGAAAGGAGTGGGCATGAGAGAGGAGGAGTGGGGAATAGATTCTTTCTTTTAAAATATTTAGTTTTTAATAATTTTATACATGCAGCGTATTGTGTTAGTAACCATCCCGTCCCCGGCCCCTCCTCCCCACACCCTCCTTCATCTTCATGAGTTCTTATTTTATCTTTTTTAAAAAAACGTGTACGGGTGTTTTGTTTGCATGTATGCTGCGACATCATGTATGTACCTGATGCTGGAGGAGACCAGAAGAGAGTCCTGGATCATCTGGAACTGGAGTCACAAACAGTTGTGAGCAGCCATATGGGTCCTGGAAAATCAAACCCGGGCCCTCCGGAAGAGCAGCTGGTTCTGCTGAACTGACTTTAGTCCTATATTTATTTACCCTTTAAAAACAACCTATGGTTGTGGTTTGAATGAGATATTCCCCATAAGTCTCAGGCATTCGAATACTTGGTCCACAGTTGATAACTTGGACCAAGTTGTATAGACTTTGGAGATGTGGCCTTGATGGAAGAAGTGTGTCACTACAGGGTGAGCACTGAGGTTTCAAATGTCTGGGGCCGTTTCTAGTGCATTCTGTTTGCTTTGTTAACGGTTCCAGATATGAGTTCTCAGCTGTTTTCACTGCCACGCCTCCACTTCATCATCAGGCAGACCCTAACATTTTGGAAACGTTGGCCCCAAATAAATCATTTCTCCTAAAAGTTGCCTTGGTCCTGGTGCTTTATCACAGCAGTAGAAAAATAAGATACCTACTAAGTGTATCACCTGTGCGCCCATGGGGGTAGAGCTATCTTCGGAGCGTGGGCAACTTATCAGAAGCCAGACCCCTAAAGAACACCAACCCTTCCTCTTCCAGCACCCACGAACTGCCAATAACTCCTCAGCTAGGGGTGGGGCCTATTGAGTCCCTTCCTGATCCCTGGTAGAGTGTGTTGACTAGTTTGATCTCATGTAGGTAACCATTGTTGTGAGTTCATGGGTACCACAGCCCCATCCAGACGACGTTAAGTCCTCAGCAGTCCTCTCAGGCCCCTGGCTCTTACACTCTGCCCATCTTCCATGTCGTTTCTTGATGTTCCTCGAGGGAAGAGAACATGATACAGATGTTTCCCTTAAGGCTGGGCAGTCCACAATCGCCCTCCGTGCTTTGCCCAGTGGTGGCTCTCTGTATTAACCCTCTGTTTGCTGAAAATCAGCTTCTTTAATGAGGGCTGAGAGCCCCCGCTAATCACAGGATTTCACGTCTGGAATTTCAGGCATTTGAGACACAGAGAGGAAGGAAGACACAGAGTGAAAAGTCAACCTGGTGATAAGTACTATTTTAATTTCAGAGTCACCTAAGAGGAGAGGATAAACACAGACTGGTTTCTTACCAAACATCCGGTATTCGGGATGCTTTGCATTCTTGCCTGAGCCAAACGCAAAATGTCTGTCGCTGCCTAGGAAGTTCTCCCCAAACATGGCATCTTACATGGAACAGTTATTGTCTCTGGAAGGTTTGGAGACTCCATGAATCCGAGGGCTGCTTGATTGGGTGATTCTGGCTGAAGGTTTCTCATGAGGCTGCTTTCTATAAGGTCATTGCAGGATTGCCCAGTCTATATCCTTTCAGGGTGGCTCATTCTCACTAGCTAGAGACCTTACTCCTTGTAAGCTGAGTCTCACCATGGGACTGCTTGGGAACTCTCACAACATGGCAGCTGGCTTCCTCAAGAGAGCCCAGGGTAGAAACTAGAGTATCTTTTATAACCTAGCTTCAGAGGTCACAGTCACCAGTTTTATCATACTCTGTTGACCCATGCAAACTATCTGTCTTAGGATTTCTATGGCTGTGATAAAACATCAACACCACAAGCGACTTGGGGAGGGTTTGCTTCATCCTCTGACTCTCAGGTCATACACCCCATCTCTGAGGGAAGTCAGGAACTCAAGGCAGGAACCTGGAGGCAGGAGCTGACCCAGAGGCCATGAGGGGTGCTGCTTATTGGCTTGCTCAGCATGCTTTCTTATGGAACCCAGGCTTACCATCCCAGGGATGGAATCACCCACAATCAACCATAATTAAGAAAATGTTCTGCGGGCTTGCCTACAGCCAGATCTCATGGAGGCATTTCCTCAGTTGAGGCTCCTCCCCTCAGGTGACTCTAGCTTGTGTCAAGTTGACATAAAACTAACCAGCCTAGATGCATATCAGCAATTTCTCTCCTAGTTAAATTTAATGGAGACACGTGTACTGATGGGAAAGACTATTTTCAGAAATAGTTTTGGTGATACCCATGTACACCAACATACCCAGGAAAGGCTGGGCATGTTGGCTCGCACCTTTCATCCTAGTACTTGGGAGGTAAGACAAGGAGATTAGGAATTCAAGGCCCCTCAGCTACATAGTGAGTATGAGACTAGCATGGGCTACATGAGAATCCTAGAGACCTAGGTTCAATCTCCAGACCCCACATAAAGGAAGAAGGAGAGAACCAACCCCACAAAGTTGTCCTCTGACTTCCACATGCATGCTATGACATTTGTATCTTCTCTGCAGCCCCCCAAATGCACACACATGTACTGAAAAGATCAAGCACACACACACACACACACACACACACACACACACACACAATTTTTAAGCAATAACAATGTGATGGTTTGAATAAGAATGACCCTTATAGCCGGCAGTGGTGGTTCACGCCTTTAATCCCAGCACTTGGGAGATAGAGGCAGGTGGATTTCTGAGTTCGAAGCCAGCCTGGTCTACAGAGTGAGTTCCAGGACAGCCAGGGCTACACAGAAAAACCCTGTCTCGAAAAACCAAGAAAAAAAAAAAAAGGAATGGCCCCCATAAGCTCATTATATTCGATCATCAGAGAGTAGCACTACTTGAGAAGGATTAGGAGGTGTGCTTGTTGGAGTAAGTGTGGCCTTGTTGAAGGATGGGTGTCATTGGAGGTGGGCTTTCAGATTTCAAAATCCCACCAGTCCCATTGTCTATCTTCCTGTTGCCTGTGGATACCCACCACCACCACCACACATTGGAATTACAGGGGCTATGGTGGAGATTAAACTCGGGTCCATGAGCTTGCACAGCAAGAACTTTATCCTCTGAGCCATCCCGGCAGCCCTTTAAAAGTTTGTTTGTTTTGATGTGTATGCATGTCTTGCCTTCATGTACATACGTGCACAAGTGCCTGCCTGGGGCCTGGGGATGTCAGAGAGGGGCTTCAAATCCCCTGGGAATGGAGTTGTGGATGGTTGGTGTACTGGCTAGTTTTGTGTCAACTTGACACAGGCTGGAGTTATCACAGAGAAAGGAGCTTCCGTTGGGGGAAATGCCTCCACGAGATCTGTAAGACATTTTCTCAATTAGTGATCAAGGGGGGAGGGAGGTCCTCTTGTGGGTGGGACCATCTCTGGGCTGGTAGTCTTGGGTTCTATAAGAGAGCAGGCTGAGCAAGCCAGGGGAAGCAAGCCAGTAAAGAACATCCCTCCATGGCCTCTGCATCAGCTCCTGCTTTCTTACTTGCTTGAATTCCAGTCCTGACTTCCTTGGTGATGGACCAGCAATGTGGAAGTGTAAGCCAAATAAACCCTTTCCTCCCCAACTTGCTTCTTGGTCATTGTTTGTGCAGGAATAGAGACCCTGACTAAGACAGTTGGGAACCACCATGTGGGTCCTAGAGATTGGGATACAAGTAGGAAGTGCTCTTAACCCTGAGCTATCTGTTTAGCACTGAGCTTTTATAGTATATTTTGGGGATGGCTTTTAGCAGTGGATTTAGGACTCTGCCTTAACATCTCACCTTAGAAAACAGATCCTCAACAATGATGATGATGAAAGTTAAGTACACAATGGTGCCTGTCCTCCTACCAGGGTGAGTGATGGGGGTTTGAATCAAGCATAAGGGGCCCAGAGAAGCTCATGCTTGTATTCCCAGCACTTGGGAGGCTAAGACGGGAGGATTAATGTGAGTTCAAGGCCAGCCTAGGCTGCACTACAAAGCTCTGTCAAACAAACTTGGAAGCTGGTACCTTTGAGTCAGTGATGCACCAGGACCCTACAGTCAGGGTGAACCCGGCTGCAGAACATCACATGGTCCATGGCTCTGGCGGCTGAGCCTCTCTTTCTAGACACATCAGCCCTCAAGGAATGTCAACATGGCTCTGCCTCCTGGGTCCCACCCATTGTGTCCAGCCTTTCTGAAATCCTTTTGTCCAGCTGACAGAAGCCATAACTAAACTCGCTGACAAGACTTGAACTATGCTTTCTCTTTCCTTCACCACTCCCCCACCTCAAGTCTACAATGAGTCTTCCAAGTTCATTACTGCAGATGGTCCTGGTCGAGACCCAGGGGCTGGGGCAGAAGCTTATTATCCAACCCCCAGGAATAGTGAGCATTGGCCGGCAGCCGCAGTTCTTCTGACACAGTCACATCCAATTAGAAGAAACATTAAGCGCTTTCCTCTGGAGCCTATTAACAAATTAGTCCTACCACAAACTGAGAGGGACTGGATGGGACCAAATACCTTTTGCCCACTGGATAATCTGATAATTTGGAGAAGAAACAGTGCAGAACACTGGTGTGTGTGTTGGGGTGGGGGGTGGGGTCAAAAGTATGAGTGGCAGGTGATGAGGGGCAGGATCTGATCCTGCGTGTCCATGCCACACAGGAAAGAAAACTTCCTGATATTCAGTAATTCTGTTATTATGTTAGGATGTCAGAGTCATGAAACACAGGAGTAATTTCTTTAATTTAATTTAATTTAATTTAACTTTTTGTTTTGTTTTCTGAGACCAGGTTTCTCTGTGTAGCCCAAGCTGTACTAAAACTCAGTCTATAGACCAGACTGACCTCAAACTCAGAGATCCTCCTGCCTCTGCCTCCCCTGTGCTGGGATTAAAGGTTTGAAGCCACCACTGTCTGGCCTTAATTTAATTTTTAAAATTTTTATGTGTGGGTATTTTGCCTGGCTCTGTCTATGTGCTACATGCATGGTGCGCCCGTGGATGCCAGAAGAAGGCATCAGATGCACTTGGAATTGTAGTTACAGATTGTTGTCCAGCATCATATGGGTGCTGAGAATTGAAACTAGGTCTTCTGGAAGAACAAAAAACTTCTCTTAACTTCTGGGTCATCTCTCCAGCCCCATCTGAGACAAAAAATTAAAACTTTAAAATAATGAATATAGTATATATAATAATATATGGTGTGTTAAATATCATATATATTAGGTGAGAAGCCTCCATGGCACTGTTGTGGCTGTTCTCCCAAACACTAAAGTGGGGAGCCTAGAAACTGACCCATATATGGTCAATGGATTTGCAACTAAAGTGACCAGTCAACTCAGTGGAAAGGAAAACCTTTATAGAATTGTTTTCTTTTACTATTTTTAATCATCTATGTGTCTGTCTGTACATTTAAGTAGAGGTATCCTGAGGCGTCTGAGCCATTGAATGCCTGGACCTGGAGTTATAGGGAGTTGCAAGCCACCTGACATGTTTGGTGCAACCGCTCTCAGATCGTCTGCAAGAACACTGTGTACCCATAACTGCTGAACCATCTCTCCAATCACTAGAAAGGAATTTTTTGGTTAGCCTGGCCTTTAATGGCTAAGCTACCTTTCCAGTCCAGAGGAAAATCTTTTAAACAAATGTTGATGAACAGCTCCATTACCATCTTGTTTGGGGACTTGTTTTGAGACAAGATCTCCCTATACCCATGTTCTGTATTCCGGGGCTGAGGTTAGAATCCTCAATCCTCCTGCCACAGGCTCCCGTGTGCTAGTGAGCTCCAAGTATGCACCATCATGCCCAGCTCTAGTTTCTTTCCTCCCTTTTTAAAAGACATATTTGTTTCTATTTCATGTGTACGAGTGATTTTCCTGCATGCCTGTGTACGTGTACTCTGTGCCTGGTGCATGTGGAGGCCAAAACAGGATACCAGACCCTCTGAAACTGGAGTTAAGTATGGTTGTGATCTGACATGTAGGTGCTAGGAATCAAACCTGGGGTCTCTGGAAGAGCAACCAGTGTGCCTAACGGCTGAGCCATCTCTCCAGCCCTATCTATCTATCTATCTATCTATCTATCTATCTATCTATCTATCTAATCTATCATCTTCCTTTTGTTTTTTTTTTTGAGGTAGAGTCTCTATGTAGCTCAGGCTCTCCTGAAACTCACTGTGTAGACCAGGGAGGTCTCAAACTCATAAGGATCTGCCTTCCTCTGCCTCCCAAGTGCTGGTATTAAAGGTATATGACCATGTCTATATAGTGGCCAACTTAGTTTCTTATAAATTTTAAATATCCCTGTCCTATGACATCCAATTCTAATTAAAACCACATGTCCATAAAACATCTCTCATGCTAGGTGGTGGTGGTGCATGCCTTTAATCCCAGCACTTGGGAGGCAGAGGCAGGCAGATTTCTGAGTTCGAGGCCAGCCTGGTCTACAAAGTGAGTTCTAGAACAGCCAGGGCTACACAGAGAAACCCTGTCTCAAAAAAGACACACACACACACACACACACACACACACACAAAATCTCATATACATTTTAAGTAAGCTGCCATGGCCTAAATGTGTCTGTTAAAGGATCTGAGACTGGGGACATGGCCCAGCAGGCAAAATGCTTGCCAAATGAAGCCCTGGGTTCAACCTCCAGCACTGAATGAATGGCCATGGTAGTACACATTTGTAATTTCAGCAAGCCTGCAATATACACATGACTCTGGGGGGAAAAAAACAGAAAAGAAAGAAAGAGAAAAAGAAAAACAAAGAAAGAAAAGAAAGCAACAAGAAAAACACAACCACCAACCTGAAAAAGAACTAGTCTGTTCTTACTACACAAAAGGTACCTATGTGAAGTGATGGGCACACTAATTACTTGAATGGAGTTATCATTTCACAATGTACACATATATTAAAACATCACCTTGTACACCTTAAGCACATACAATTTTGACAATTATACCTCAATAAAGCTAAAAAAAAAAAAAAAAAAAAAAACCAAAAAACTAAAAAGAGTTGGTATGATGGGACTTTTCTGGCTTAGTTTTATTCATCTGGCTTCCCACCCTGTCCCTTATTCTTATTGCTCCAAATCTTTATTGGTTTCTTTAAATGATTGTAAAGCAATGTGTGCTTGTTATAAAAACAAGGCAAAGATTGGGCATGGTGACTCGTGCCTGTAATCCCAATATTTAGGAGCCAGAGGTGGAAAGGTCACAAGTTTGAAGCCTATATGGATTATTTAGTGAGACAGTCTCAATGATTAATTTTTAAGAGTAATAGGGGCTGGTAGGATGGCTCAGTGGCTGAAGGACAGGCAAGACGTACCACCTGAATTTGACTCTCAGAACCCACATGGTGGAAGGAGGGGACCGACTCCTCCCTAGCTGTTCTCCGATGTCCACACATGTGCCGTGACAGGTGTGTACCTGTACACAATAAGTAAATGAATAGGCACAAATAAGTAAAGGTTAGTTTCTTGAATCACAAGGAAAACAAGGGGACTGGCAGTATTTTTCAATGCTAGAGGGCTTGCTTAGTATGTGTGAAACTCTAGGTAGCGTTTCTCAAAGGGGACAGATTTGTTGGAAGTTTTGTGGTGAGTGAAACAGTGACACTCAGGAGGCTTAGTGACTAAGAGCACTGGCTGCTCTTGCCGAGGATCCAGTTCAATTCCTAGCACCTACACAGAGGCTCACAACCATCTATACATAGGTCTAGTTCCAGTGGATTTGACGTCTCTTCTGACCTGTGCAGGCAGTTCCTACATGTGGTGTACAGACATACATGCAGGCAAAACACCCATAGACATAAAGTAAGAGTAACTAAATATCCCAGAGAAAACACACCCTTTCTGCTCTCACTAGACCTCAGGGCTACGGAGTTTTCAACCTCTCCCGGGACCAATACACCTTGGACCAAACTTTTCTCTTTAAGAGCAGGGTGGGGAAATTTCAGAAAACACAGGTACTTCCTGCGAACTAAATGCCTTTATAGCATCTTTCTTACCAAAACAGAGACTGCTCAAGGTCAACACTGGTAGCATGGTAAGTCGAGTCAGGTGCACAAATCTATTTCAGATCCCTCATCATTTAATCCTAAGCTGGCTGGCCTCACCCAGGAGATCCAGTGTCTTACAGTGACCATGGAGGATGGATTGATTGCTGCCCTGTGGTACCTCAAGTGGGAAAGAGTCTACCTCAAAGTCTATTTAGCACTCTGTTAATGAAGCTCCCTACTTCTTCTCTTCCTTCCCTCTCTCCCTCCCTTCCTTCCTCCCTCCCTCCCGAGTCTTTCTTTCCTTCTTCATCCAAGTGAAACCTGTGGGAAATGCTGGTATCCTTCTGAACTGAAACCTTTCACATTTTTTCCTCTGATTGCAGAGAGGCAAGTGTTGATCCCCCCATTGTCTGCGATTGAACACCACCTCAGACCCATAATTATCTCTTCTCCTGGCAGGCCTTAAGATGAAACAGACAGGAAGACCCGAGCGGATTCTCCTCAGATGCCACCCCTTAGCACCCGGCTTTGCGAGCCTGTTATTTGGAGAGCTGCAGAAGGCACAGCCCCATCCCACCAAGGATCAATGGGAAAATAAGCAGTTGCTGGTGACTAGGTTGTGGTCTCCTGCAGTTGTCAGGCCTCCTTGGTAATGGCTATTTATCTCCCACTTAATTGGTACCTGGGCTCCCCCTCATTCCGTGCAAGCTGGCACTTCCCATCACTGCCACCCTGGGCAAACAGCAGCCTGCAGAAGCGTGACAGGAACTGTCCAACAGCTCCTACCCAGAGACCAGGGATGCTCATGGTGACCTCCACCAGGTTGAGAGCCTGTACTGCCACCTGTGTGTGATGTCACTCTGGTCACCAAGGCTAGGGACAGCTATCCTGGCCTTCAGCCCTCCTTGGCTGAGGATCATGGCCTTTCTTTGGTAGACAACAGTGTTCCTAGTGGAAGAAGATGCCAGCGAACCTCAGAGAGGGGGAATCACTGGCTATCTTGTTGTGTGATGTGATAAATGAGACTGTGCATTGTGTGTCTTGCTCTTTTCTTTTTCCAGACAAGGTCTCACTGTGGCTGGTCTGGTACTTGATGTATAGTCCAGGTTGGCCCTGAGCTTGCAGCAGTCATCTATGCTTCTATGCCTGCCTTAAATATATCCTCTTTCAAAGCAGGATGACAGTGAGATAGCTCATCAGGTAAACGGCCTTGACATCAAGGCTGACCATCTGCATTTAGTTTACAGGACCCACATGGCAGAAAGAGAGAACCCACTCCCACAGCTTCCTAGAACCCTTCCGTTTATACCATAGCCCGCATGCATATACACATGCCTCTCCCTGCCCCCCAATAAAATGAATCAATAATAATAATAGTCTCTGGACATGCTGTGCACTCCACGGTCTGAGACAGGAAGAGCTTGGGTCAGAAGCTACCCTGAGCTACGTAATAAGTTCCAGGACAGCCTTGGGCTAACTAGGGAAATTTTCGACCCCAAAGCAAAAAAGGAATGAAAGAAAGGAGGGAGAAGGAAGAAGGAAGGAAGGAAGAAAGGAAGGAAGGAAGGAAGGACAGAAGGAAAGAAGAAGGGAGGGAGGAAGAGAGGGAAAAGAGAGGGAGGAAAAGAAGAAGGAAAAAGCAGAAAGGAGGAAAAGAAAGAAATACATTAGCACATAAGCAAAAATCACTCACACACACACACACACACACACACACGCACACGCACACGCACACGCACACACCAAAAATCAAAGCAAAACCAAAAGCACAAGCCAAACTAGGTGCTGTATCATAAAGACAGATTATCATGAACAATTCTGAAAAATTACTTAAACTTGGAAAATCAAATTCTGAAATTCCTAGTTTTTTAAGCAAAAACCTAACTAAATGGAGGCACCTGAGATGGGTGAGCAGGTAAAGGAGAGTCTCCACACTACAGGACTTGGGTTGGAGGCCCAGGTAGTGAAAAGAGAGAACTGACTCCTACAAGCTGTCCTCTGACCTCTATATGAGCACAAAGGCATGCATGTGCACACAGAGAAAGAAGGGAGGGAGGGAGGGAGGGAGGGAGGGAGGGAGGCGTGGTGCCAGCCTGGTCTACAGAGTGAGTTCCAAGACAGCCAGGGCGATACAGAGAAACCCTGTCTCGAAAAACAAAACAAAACAAACAAACAAACAAACAAAACAAACAAACAAACAAAAAACCAAGACAAGATAAAACAAAACAAACTAAATATAACCCCCTCAAGTTTTTGTTTTGAATCAAGGTCCCAGGTAGCCCAGGTTGGCCTAATTGCTGTATTTTAAGGCTGACCGTGATCTATTGACCCTCCTACCTATACCTCCCAAGTGCTAGATTACAAACCCAGTCAGACTATGTTTTCTTGTAGGTAGCTGATATGTGGGAACAAAACAGAGGCCAAGCACGGGACCACTATAGAGTAGAAGTGAATAGGTTTTTTTATTTTGTGTTTGAGATCATCTCACTATATAGCACAAACTAGTCTGAAATACCCTGTCTCCCAAATTCTCTACTTTGGCCGACAAAGTGAATACTGGGGTTATAGGCATGTGCCACTATGCTTGGCTTTATGTGGTGTTAGATATTAAGCCAAAGCTTCCTGCATGCCATCCAACACTCTGCCAATTAAACATTCCACATCTTCATAAAGATATTTTTAAAGACAGAACTAGTATAACCAAGACTAACCTTTAACTGATTCTCCTGCCTTCTGTGTTCTAGATCACAGGTATGGACTGCCACACATAGATAGATGGTCATGTATTTTCATATTTGATTACTGTCTCAAGATAAAGATGGATATCTGCTCCAAAGAATATTTTCAATGAAAACTGACTTAAAAATTCATTTCTTAAAAAATGGTTTTGGACAGGTTGAATGTCTAGCTGTTGTAGATTTGTTCTGTTGCTGTGATAAAACACTCTGACCAGATATGAGAGAAGGTTCAGCAATTAAGAGTGTGTATAGATCTTGCAGAGCACAGGGGTTTGGTCTGCAACACCCACCTGAAGCAGCTTACAACCACTCCAGCTTCTGAGGATCCTGTGCCCTCTTCTGAACTCCTTGAGCATCTGCACACACACACACACACACACACACACACACACACATACACACACACACACACCACACACACACACACACCAAACACAAAGCCCAAGTACTGTGATCAAAGAAGCTTAGAGGAGGAAAGGTTTATTTCATCTTGCAACTCCCAGGCCACATCTACCATGTAGAGAAGTCAGGGCCAGAATCCAAGACAGAAACCTGAAGGCAGGAATGATGGAGGAGCACTGTTTGCTGGCTTTCTGACTCACACGGGTTCATGGTTAGCTAGCTAGCATCCTTATATAGCCTGTGACTACCTACCTAGGGATGGTGCCTCCCACAGTGGGTTGAGCCTTCCTGTCAATCAATAAGCAAGACAATCCCTTACAGACATGCTGTCTTAGTTAGGTTTCCATTGCTCTGATAAAACACCATGACCAAGGGCAATTTGGAAGGAAAAGACTTATTTCATCTTAAGGTTTATGGTCCATTATCTGGGGAAATCAGAGCAGAAACTCAAGGTAGGAACCTAGAGGCAAGAACTGAAGCAGAAGCCATGAAAGAATGCTACCTACCAGCTTGCTCCTCATGGCCTGCTCAGCCTGTTTGTTACAGCACCCAGGACCATCAACCCAGGGGTGGCCCCACCACAGTGATCTAGGCACTCTCACATTAGTGATTGCATTAATCAAAAAAGTTCACCATAAACTTGCCCACAGGCCAGTCTGGTGAGGGCATTTTCCTAATTGAGGTTTCCTCAAACTCTAGTTTGTATCAAGGTAAACAAAAAGCTAGCCAGCACACATGCCCATGAGCCAATCTGCTCTAAGCACTCTTCACTGAGAGCTCTCTTCTCAGATGACTCCTGGCTGGGTTAACTTGACACCTAAAGTTCACTGGATACTAACCAAGCATCTATGTATGCATGAGGGGACATAAAACAGAAAAGCATGGGGTTTGCAGGAAGTTTCAAAGATGTGATTATAGCCAAAATGTGGCTATTATTGTAGCAGCCAGAAGAGATGGAGAGATGGATGGATAGTGGATAAACATAGATAAAGATACAGGTGCAGACAGAGATAGAAATACAGATTACTTCAATATGTGTATGGCATATGAGGTGGGAAGTAGGCAGGATGTTCACACACACACACACACACACACACACACACACACACACACACACACACACGGAAATACGAGATCATCACTAAGGTCTAGTTTGCACCATTCAGTTTAATGTGGTGACCATACATGGGGCATATGCAGCAAACCCTGGTGTAGGCACCACATACAGAGTTTAGTAAGTGGCAGGTCCTTTCCATAAGGAGCCCAGAGCCCAGGGTGGTGATGGTCCTGTCCAGGACTGACAGAGCACATACTGGAAATGACGGCAGTAATGACCTTCAGCTTGGCCTGACAGCTGTCCTTAACACTACATTTACATCATCTCTCTTAAACTACCCCAGGTGTGCATGTGTGTGTGTGTGTGTGTGTGTGTGTGTGTGTGTGTGTATAACTTTATGCATGTAGTAATGCTATTGAGCCCATGGTCTCACACATGCTAAGCAACTGCTCTCTCATGGAATTACATCCTGTCCTTCCTCCTTATCGTCTTCCACCTTGAGACAGGCTCTCATGTAGCCCAGGCTGGTCTCTAATTCTCTATGTATCCGAGGATGAGCTTGAACTCTGTCCTCCTGGTTCCATCTCCTAAATGCTGGGATTATAGACAAGTACCACCACCCCAGACATTTTAATCTTTTTGTGAGAGGATCTTGGTATGTAGTCCTGCCTGACTTGGAACTTGAATCCACATCTGGCCTCCTGTCTCTGCTTCTGACTCCTGAGGGTTGGGATTTCCTGTGAGCTTGATGATCTGAGTTTAGATTCCTGGAGCCCATGGAAAAGCCAGACACCAGGGTGTGCATCTGTAGTCCTGGAACACCTAGTAGAAGATGGTAGGTGGTCTCCCTTAAATATTTGGGCCACCTAGCTTGGAGTATGCAGTGTAGCAGCAAACAAGCGAGATCTGGCTCAAACAAGGTAGACCTCCAGATACAACCATGACAGGTAACCTATGACCTCATATACATCATACACAAAATAATTAAACATGTAGAACTATCTCATGCTTTTTAGTTAGCTTTCTCTTGATTATTTAATTTAATGATAACACTTAGTTATCATTATTGGAATAACAAACATGGATCAGGCCCTGTGCCTAAAGACACAGATAGATAGATAGATAAAGGATTAAGTCAGGCATAGTAGCAGACACCCATGCCTCTGTGCTTAGTGCAGCATCCTGGCAATCAAGAGGCAGAGTCAGGAGGCTTATAAATGCAATGACTTTAAGGGTTTTTTACATTTATTTATTTATTTATTTTATTTACTCTGTGTGTGTGTGTGTGTGTGTGTGTGTGTGTGTGTGTGTGTGAGCGCACGTGCACCATAGTTCAACTGTGTATGTCAAAAGACAGCTTGGGGGAGTCAATTCTGTTTTTCTGTCATATGGGTTCCAGGGATCAAATTCAGGTTGTCAGACACTGCTATTGAATCAAGAAAACAATCCAGCTGGAAATGGCGGCAAGCGTCTATAAGCCCATTGGACTTTCAGGAAGCTGAGGAAGAGGGACCACAAGTTTAGTACCTGCTTGGATTATAGAATGAGAGCTCTTTTCCATTAGAGAGGCTGGAGAGATGGCTCGGTAGTGCTGATATTGCAGAAGAATGGTGTTCAGTTCACAAGCATACATCTTTTGTTTGTTTGTTTGTTTGTTTGTTTAAGGGCTGGAGAGATAGTTCAGTAGTTAGGAGTGCATACTGCTCTTGGCAAAGGACCTTAGTTTGGTTTACAGAGGTAGCTCATGACTGACTGTAACTCATGCTACAAGGGAACAAACGCCCTCTTCTGGGCTCTTTGGGCATCGTCACTCATGTGCACAACTGGCATATATATACATATATTCAGTTTATATACATATAAACTAAATCTTTTTTATAATCGTTTTTAAAATGAAAGGAAGCAATCTGATGAAGGTAATTTGACCTCACTGTTTTCCCTTAGCTGTGTGGGGGATGATTTGATGAGAGTGAGATCTCTTTTCTCCCTAGAAGCAAAGGGGCCAAGGGACCCAGGCCAGCAAGAGTTAAAACAGACTGCCTGTCTCTGCTGGGGAGCTTGGGGCTCCTCCTGAGATGGGCCCAGATGCTGGCACGCTCTGTTGATTACAATCCTCCACACCCAGAAGGCTCTGACTAGGTTTGACATAATCAGCTCACAGTCTCTGCCTGCACTCTTTCACAAACAGGCCATTTTCACATCTTTTTCATGGAATCGGACAAGCGGAAAAATAATTAATGTTACCTCAGCCCAACAATGACCCTGGCTGTGATTCAAGAGAAGGCCTGTTTCGTAAACTGCCTTTTAATTGCGGGTTGGGGCAGACCCCACATGCTCCTGTATCGGTTCTGCCTCCTTGGCTACAGACGATGAAGACTTTCCTAAGATGAGGACCCAGGCTCAATGGGTGCTACCCAGTTTCAGGTTCAAAGGGCTTCCCTGAAAGAATGCAGTTCATGTACTTGGCAAGCACAAGCCTATTGTGCCGGCCAGAAAACTCCAGAATATACTGTTAGCTGTTCCCATGTCTTGATAAAAAGTGAAAAAGTGACTTCCTCTTTGTAGAGGACACAACATTAGACCCACAACTCTTTTCTGGGATGGCCCTTTTCTACTGAAAAAGAAGATGTTAAAAACAGCAAAGGAAAGGCATGGCTGCTATGGTTCCAACTCAAGTTGTCATGCAAACGCTGGACTGGACTGAGCCAGCTCTCCAGCTCCTTTAATTTGAGACAGTCTCTCTACCTAGCTCTGATTGGCCTGGAACTGGCTAAGTAGACCATGCTAGTCTTAAAGAGCTCCCTCACTGCCCCTCCTTTAAGTGCTGGGACTAAAAACATGCAGCACCACGTTCTGCACCATTTATATTCTCTAGTTTTAGAAGTCTATATGACCACTGTGTGAACCAAGAATGATGCTGCCACTTTTGAAGCATGATCTGAGGTTTCTCAAATAGTTGCATGACACGCAAGGACCGTCATTTACAACAGCATTGAGAGAGAGAGAGAGAGAGAGAGAGAGAGAGAGAGAGAGAGAGAAGCAGAGAGACACAGAGACAGACACAGAGATAGATAGATAGAGGGGGGGGCTAACATTTATCAACAGACAGGTGGGTAAGCTATGTCTTTATAAGAAACTATTTACTTTTAAAAAGAAATAGAAGTGGGCTGGTGAGATGGCTCAGCGGGTAAGAGCACCCGACTGCTCTTCCGAAGGTGATAAGTTCAAATCCCAGCATCCACATGGTGGCTCACAACCATCCGTAATGAGATCTGGCGCCCTCTTCTGGAGTGTCTGAAGACAGCTACAGTGTACTTACATATAATAAATAAAATAAATCTTTAAAAAAAAAAAGAAATAGAAGCCTGATGAGGTATAATCGCAGTGTTTGGAAGGCCAGGGCAGGGCTGGGCCAGCTAGAAGGATCAGTGGACAAAGGTGCTTGCTTCATGAGTCTGATGGCCTGAGTTGATCTGAAGACCTCACATTAGGTAGAAGAAGGCTGATTCTCCTGCTTGGGGGGGAGGAGGGGGTGGAGGGTTGACAGGTGTTGGAGGCTGTCTGGGTTGCTGGCACTCTCCTTAGTTCCAGGACAGCCAGGGATACACACAGTCGAAAGAAAGAAAGAAAGAAAGAAAGAAAGAAAGAAAGAAAGAAAGAAAGAAAGAAAGAGAGAGAGAGAGAGAGAGAGAGAGAGAGAGAGAAAGAAAGAAAAAAAGAAAGGGAAAAGAAAAAACCAACTTTCAACTTCCAACCTCCACATGCATGAGAGGTGTCACACACATCATAAACATGTAATAACATTATTATAATAATAATTTATTTATTTAAATTAATCAATTTTGAAACGGAGAATTTAAAGCCAGACTGGGTAGAAAAGACCTTGTTTTTAAAATAAAATAAGGATTAAGTTACTGATGCATGGTAGAGGGGCTGTGTGAGGTGGGGGCTGGGATGAAAGGGGGGGTTGCGATTGGGATATAAAGTGAATACATACATACATACATACATACATATATAATGGAAAACAAACAAAAGAGTACTGGCACATGATGAATAACATGAATGAACTGTGAAAAGTACAATGCTTAGCAGTTATACTCTCATAATGAATATTTTATTTATATGAAATTTCCAGGATAGACAAATACAGACAGAAAATAGTTTAGTTAGATCTAATAAGAATGGAAGATTCTTTATTCCACTGAAAGCCAGCATTAAGAGTTGATTGGGAGCCTGGCAGTATCCCAGTACCTGGAGGCAGAGGCAGGTGGATTTCTGAGTTCAAAGCCAGCCTAATCTACAGAGTAAGTTTCAGGACAGCCAGGACTACACAGAGAAACCCTGCCTTGAAAAAAAAAAAAAAAAAACAAAACAAAACAAAAAAAAAACAAAACAAAAAAACAAAAAAAAAGAGTTGAGTGGGAAAGTTGGCTCAGTGGTTAAGAGCAGTTGTTGTTGTGAAGGACCTGGGTTCGATTCCAAGCACCCACACGGAGGCCTGTCACCTCCTCAGAGACCAGCACCTGTGGTACACAGATACACATGAAGGCAGAACTCTCATACACATTAATAAAAATCTAAACTATTTTTTTAAAAAGAGCTAAGAGGTTTACTTTCAAGTATTGAAACTATTCTAAAATTGTGGTATTGGTTACACATGTTTATGAATGTATGCTAACAATGACTGAATTTTACACGTAAAAGAAAAAGCCTTTTAGGAGTTTGAGGCCAGGCTGGTGAGATGGCTCAGCAGGTAAGAGAGCTGACTGCTCTTTTAAAGGTCCTGAGTTAAAATCCCAGCAACCACATGGTAGCTCACAACCACCCATAATGAGATTTGACGCCCTCTTCTGGTGCTTCTGAAGACAGTGACAGTGTATAATAAATAAATCTTTGGGCCAGAGCAAGCAGGTACTGAGCGAGTGGGGGGCAACCGGAGCCAGTGGAGTTGACCAGAGCCAGCAGAGGTCCTAAATACAATTCCCAATAACCACATGAAGGCTCACAACCATCTCTACAGCTACAGTGTACTCACACACATAAAAATAAATAAATCTTAAAAAAAAAAGAAAAAAAAAAAAAAAAGAGCCGGGCGGTGGTGGCGCACGCCTTTAATCCCAGCACTCGGGAAGCAGAGGCAGGCGGATTTCTGAGTTCAAGGCCAGCCTGATCTACAAAGTGAGCTCCAGGACAGCCAGGGCTATACAGAGAAACCCTGTCTCAAAAAACCAAAAAAAAAAAAGGAGTTTGAGGCCAGCCTGGTCTATATATTAAGTTCTAGGCCAGCCAAGGCTTTATTATGAGACCTTATCACAAATACAAAAAAATAAACAAAGAAAACGCCTGCTGTGGTAGAGCATGACCATAATCCCAGAATCAGGAAGGATGAGGCAGGAGGATTATTTTTTGAGACAAGGTTGGACTTCACAGATAATGTCCAAAGAAAGAAAGAGAAACAAGAATCTTTAGGGAGAAAGAGAATAAAAGGGAGGAGGGGAGAAAGAATGGATGGATGGATGGATGGGTGGATGGATGGATGGATGGATATATGTCTGTCTGTCTGACTGGCTGGCTGGCTGGATGGATGGATGGATGGATGGATGGATGGATGGATGGATGAAGGGAGGGAAGGAGGAGGGAAGGAAGGAAGGAAAGTGAAGGCAGAAGGCAGGCAACAATTTCACTCTTCAATGACTGTGTACGACTGCTGAGATTCCTAAAAACCTCCTTGGGTTATCTGTGATCAGTACCTCTTCGCCTAAATATATAGGAAGATGTGAGTGCAGATGCCTGTGGATTTCAGCCGGAGTCACGGGTGGTTGTAAGCTGCCCAATGTGGGTGCTGGGAACTGAATCTAGGTCTTCTGTAAGAGCAGTACTTGCTTCTAGCCACTAAATCTTCTCTTCAGCACCATATATAGCACATTAAATATAAAACTAAGTGCAAAAATTGAACTATAGGTTGGACACTCAAAAATCTAAAAAGAACTGGATGTGTTTGCCCATGCCTGTAATAGCAGCACTCTCAGGGTGCTGAGGCAGGAGGATCACTGCAATGGCTGCAGCATATATTCCAGTGTCAGCTACATAGCAAGTTCCAGGATAGCCGGGGATGCATAGTGAGAGTCGGAAAAGGAGAGAGAGAGAGAGAGAGAGAAGAGAAGAGAAGAGAAGAGAAGAGAAGAGAAGAGAAAAGTAGAAAGAAAAAAAGAAAAATAAGGCATCTTCTGTGGGGCACGGACGGACGTTCCCAGCTTCCCAGATCATTAGGAAGCTGAAGTAGAAAAGTATGAGGCCAGTCTGGGCAAATTAGAGAGACCTGACCTTAACATACCAGTGGGAGGCAGAGGTGGGGGGGTGAGGGGTGGAGGGGGGAGATAGAGTTTTAAGTGTAGTTTGATGGTAGAGCATCTGCCCAGTATAGGTGAGATACTAGATTCAACTGATAGTTTTAGGAAAGAAAAGAAGGAAGGAAGGAAGGAAGGAAGGAAGGAAGGAAGGAAGGAAGGAAGGAGAAAACAAAGTAGAAAGTGCTAGGTAGCTATTATGAGGTAGACTTGTGCTTCCAACATTTTCACCCAATTGCAGGAAAGAACCAATTCGTGGGAATTGTCTTCTGATTCCCACGTACATACTTTGGGTGCATGAGCGCACACACCCACACACCCACACACCCACATACCCACACACCCACACACCCACATACCCACACACCCACACACCCACACACCCACACACAGGAAAATGATGGACTTGTGATAATAGATGAAAAGACCAGAGTAAGGTAAGACTTAGACTTTCCTCGACAGAAGAATGAGTAACTAAGCTGGGCTGTATTCCAGTGAACTAAAAGAACATTAATGAAGTAGAAGGACTGCTCAGTGGTTAACAGTGCTTGTTGAACCTGAAGCTAGCACACAACTTTGATCCCAGCACTGAGGAGGCAGAGGCAGGTGGATCTCTGTGAGTTTGAGGTCCACCTGGTCTACAGAGAGAGTTTCAGGACAGTCAGGGGTTATATAAAGAGATCCTGTCACTCCCCAAAGGAGTGTTCTGATTTTCTGAAAGACCACAGTTCAGTACCCAACATCTATGTCAGGTCTCAGCCACCTGTAACTGCAGCATCCAGCACCAGGGAATCTGACACACTCTTATAACTCTGAGGGCAAGTGTGCAAGCATGTGAACACACACACACACACACACACACACACACACACACACACGCACGCACGCATATGGATTGGAAAGGAAGAAACTATCTCCACTCCCACTCCCAGAGCATGTTTGTTTGTTTGTTTAGAAAATCACAAGGAGTCTGCTAAGGAAGAAAATAATGCCTAAACTACTAAATTTTACAAGTTCTTGGAATCATGAATCCATATAGGAAACAAACAACTGAATGCTTTTAGTAGATTTATAATTGCAATTTGAATTTAAAAGCGATGCCTGGGGCTGGAGAGATGGCTCAGCAGTTAAGAGCACCAACTGCTATTCTGAAGGTTGTGAGTTCAAATCCCAGCAACTACAGGATGGCTCACAACCATCTGTAATGAGATCTGATGCCCTTTTCTGGGGTGTCTGAAGACAGCTACAGTGTACTTACATATAATAAAAAAACAAATATATATATATATATATATATATATATATATATATATATATATATATATATATATATATATATGATGCCTGGAATAGTGGCACATGCCTTTAACCCCAGCATTTAGAAGGCAAAAGCAAGCAAATCTCTGGCTCAAGGCCAGCTTGAGCTACACAGCTAGATTCTATCTCAATAAATAAATTTTAAAAGTACAAAGCAGGGGGCTGGAGAGATGGCTCAGTGGTTAAGAGCACTGACTGCTCTTCCAGAGCTCCTGAGTTCAATTCTCAGCAACCATATGGTGGCTCACAACCATCTCTAATGGGATCTGATGCCCTCTTCTGGTGTGTTTGAAGACAGCTACAGAGTACTTGTATACATTAAATAAATAAATCTTTTTTTTTTTTTTTTTGGTTTTTGGTTTTTGGTTTTTCGAGACAGGGTTTCTCTGTATAGCCCTGGCTGTCCTGGCACTCACTTTGTAGACCAGGCTGGCCTCGAACTCAGAAATCCACCTGCCTCTGCCTCCCAAGTGCTGGGATTAAAGGCATGCACCACCACGCCCGGCAATAAATCTTTAAAAAAAAAAAAAAAGTATTCCTCACATGCCATGACCTCACTCCATGGGGAAGCACAGCAACCCAATTCTAGCAGTTAGGCTAGAGTTCTGTCCTTTCACACAGCTCTACAAGGCCAGGCAGCAGGGCCATTTCAGGTTCTTGCCAAGAGCAGACAGCATGTGACAGGCCTTAGATATGCTAGCATGTGACCTTATACAAGATTAGGAGTATGGAAATAGCTACCTTGTTCTGTAATGCGTAATTCAGCCCTCAGAGGACCTTGGTTCTCAGCCTGCTTTGCATCCGAATAGCTAGGAGCAAGCAGTCTGAAAGCAATCCCAAGTCCAGACATGTCCCCTAGGTCCTGAACCAGCCCTTCCCACCACCAGGGCCATTCCTGCATGACATTTCTCCTGCCTCCACCTGTAGAGTTGCAGGTAGTACGGCATCCTCCACAGGCTTTTGTACAAGCCCATCTTCCAGTAGAGCTATGATCTTGTGATTGTTCATCAGCATCTTCTACAGACTGACCTCAAACTCCTTAAACTCAACTAGGGATGACCTGGAAAGTTGTGCCTTCATCTATGCTAAGATGCAGGCCTGGTTTTATGGACTCTATCTAGAACCATGCTAGGCAAGCACTCTGGCAACTGAAGAGGCAAGTCTTGTTGGCACAGAGCACTGAGCAGAGCGTTGGTCCAACTGGATGAGTCTTAACCCTGCCAGTACCCTCCTCCATAGATGGACATGCCTTACTCATTGGGGAACGCATCCATTCTTTGGTGGAAACTGATCTGCTGACCTTTCTGTTGGGCCTATCGTTCTACCCTCCAAGGTGAGAACTATTGGCCTTATACTTCCTTCCTTCATTTTTATGAACATGGTAAGAAATGATAAATTAACTAAAATAGGCCAGGTATAGTGGCAAATTCTCTTAATACCAACACTCCAGAGGCAGGAGCAAATGAATCTCTCTGAATAGGGAGTTCAAGGCCAGTCAGGGCTGCATCGTAAGACCCTGTCTCCAAAAGAAAGAGGAAAAGGAGCAGATTTATAATAGTTCTGATCATATTAAAGCTAATTCCTCTAGACCCTGGCTCAACAATTATAGCACTTCTGCACTTCCAGAGGATTCAAGTTTAGGTCTTAACACTTATGTCAGCTAGCTCATAACTGCCTGTAGCTCCAGTTTTTGGACGCCCAATGCCCTTTTCTAACTTCTATCAGTGTCTGCACTCACATATACAAACCCACACAGAGACACACACCTAAACATAAAAGACAAGAAAATTTGGAAGATGTCTCTCTCTCTCTTTTTTTTTTTTTTTTTTTTTTGGTTTTTTGAGACAGGGTTTCTCTGTGTATCCCTGGCTGTCCTGGAACTCACTTTGTAGACCAGGCTGGCCTCAAACTCAGAAATCCGCCTGCCTCTGCCTCCCGAATGCTGGGATTAAAGGCGTGTGCTGCCGCCGCCGCCGCCGCCGCCGCCGCCGCCGCCACCACCGCCGCCACCACCACCACCACCACCACCACCACCACCACCACCACCGCCGCCGCCGCCGCCTGGCAGATGTCTCTTAAAGCCCCTACCTGGTGTGTGAAAAAGCCTGCATAAGTAGCCAGTGATGCACAAGAAAAGAATAAAAGAGAGATAGGGAGAAGGAGGGGAGAAAGGAAAGAAGAAAAATGGTAATGAAGAGATTATTATTCCATTCAAAGGCAGGAGAAACAGGATTCAGGTCAAAACCACTCTGCTCACAAGTCTCAGTTTGGAGAGAGTTGGAGGGTTGGCCCAGGGGTGAAAGCAACTGCGGCAGGGCAGCAGCGTGGCTGACAACCTAGGTTCCATCCCTGGAGCTCGTGGGGAACGAAGAGAAACCTGTCCTCCAGCCACCATCAGTGTGCCCAATGGAGGCAGCTCCTGTTAGTTGATTTGTTTGGTTGATTTATTTTCCAGTTTGCTTAAATGAGAGCAGCTTTATAGAGCTGGAGAGATGGCTCAGTGGTTAAAAGTGGTTATTATTCTTACACAGGAACAAGGTTCAGTTCCTATCACCCAGAAAGTGGCTTAGAACCACTTGTAACTTCAGTCCCAGGGAGTCCATCATTCTCTGTGGTCTGCAAGGGTAGGAGCACTCATGTGGTACACAGATACTCACAGATAATATATATATTATTGTTGTTGTGTTTTGTTTTTTGAAACAGGATTTCTTTGTATAGCCCTTGACTGTCCTGAAACTCACTCTGTAGACCAGGCTGGCTTCAAACTTAGAGATCCACCTGTCTCTGCTTCCCGGGTGCTGGGATTAAAGATGTGCACCACCACTATCAGGCTATAAATAAATATTTTTAAAATAGCTTGTTTAGGGAAAGGAAATGACTGTGATCACTGGCCAGTCAAGCTGTAGAAGAAATGACCTACAAGTCATCTTCTTGGTGCCCTCCAAGACTCAAGTCCCTTCTTTAAACTTTTTTTAAAAGATGATTATTTCATTGTAACTATATATGAGTGTTTTGCCTACATGTTTGTATGTGTATCAGAAAGTGTCAGATCCCTTCAAACAAATGGATGTGAGCTACGGTGTGGTTGTGGGGAATCTAAGGGTCCTCTAGAAGAGCAATAAGTGTGTACTATACCACTGAGCCATATCTTCTTCTGCCTCCTCCTCTCCTCTCCTCTCCTCTCCTCCCCTCCCCTCTCCTCTCCTCCCCTCTCTTCTTCCTCTTCTTCCTTTTTCTCCTCTTCTTTCTCTTCCTCCTCCTCCTCCTTTTTTAAATCACATTTTTACTTATTCTGTGTGAATGGAGTATGGGGTGCAGACACATGTCACAAGTGGAAGTTACAGAACAACTCTCAGAAACTCAGGTCATCAAGCCCTTAATTTTCTTCATTTCTTCCAAGACTTAAGACCCAATTTATGTGTTTCCCTCAGACCTAGGAAAACCCAAACAGCCATCTGTGTTCCCACAAGTGATGCATCATCCTGTCCCTGTTCATACATTGCCTGATCCTCCCTTACCTTCTCCCGAGCCAAGCCCCACCCCCACCCCCCAAGTCCTCACTCCTGGGAACCCCAGTAGAATCCTAAAGAGAAAATCTGGAAATGTCTCCATAGGCTTGAAGGAGCTTCTCTCCTCTGGGAGAGCCATCTCTCCAGCCCCTATAATTTTTAAAACTTTATTGGAAAGTAATTATAAACGCACAGAAAGTTGCATCTGGATGTGGTGGCACATATCCATAATCCCAGCGCCAGGATGTGCCAAGGAGAAACCTCACTGAAAGTTCAAGGCCAGCCTGGTGCACAGAACAGGTTCCAGTTCAACCAGGACTACACAGTAAGAGCATGTCATAAATAAAAATAATTAAACACATAAACAAATAGCAAGAGTAGTGAGGAGAGGCCCATGTTCCATCCACAACTTCCTCTAGGGTACCATCTTACATACTAATGCATAATGTGTATTTTTTACTAGATTTTTCTTTATTTTGAAGGGTCATGCACACATGCCACAGTACACATATTGAAGTCAGAAGTCTGTTTCCTCCTGATGTCTACAATGTAGGTCCCAGCCGGAATTGAACTCGGTCTTTGGGTTTGGCGGCAAGTGCCTTTAACTGCTGAGCCATACACATTTCTTAGATGAAGTTTTCTTGATGAAGAAACTGAGGCTGATGAGGCGGCTTGCCTAAACAGACAAGCTCTAGAGAGCAGAGGTTGCCCTTCAGTCTGGGGGGCAATGAAAAGGAGGAACCGATAATAATAATAATAATTTTAACAGCCTTCCACTTTTACTTTAGCATGATTGACAGTAAAAACAACGCATAGTCTAGGTCTATAATATGCTCTTGTCATTATCTTCTAACACAATGAGATCATCTATCTGTTCTCTGAGCAAATCTGAAGCATCCAAAGCATTAATGCTGACATTTGTTATCAGCTGTAAATTATAGCTTCAGTACATATTCCTGTTACAACTAAACCCTGTGCGTGCTGTATGTAGTGAATCTGCAGACATGGTGAATGTACGCAGACGAATGTGCATGTTGAAGCAAGAGGAGGATGCCCCGTGGCCTGCTTTCCCCGACTCTTGCCTTATTCCCTTGAGAGAGTCTCGCACTGAATCTGGACCTAGGCTGGCAGCCAGCAAGCTCCCACTTTTATCCCCAACGGGGCTGGGGTTACACACTCAGGTCCTCATGCATCTTCCCAAACCCAACAACTAATCTTTATATCATCTGGCCAACATCTGGCCTTTCCCCCTATTCTCAAAGGAGCCTTCTTTGGAGAATGTTTAGGGTAGAGTGCTTATTTATTATGCTTGAAGTCCTAGATTCAAGCCCTTGTGCCAAATAACTATATTAATTAACTAATTACTTAAAGATAGGAAGCCTCCTTTTTTGTAAGAATATTTTAGGTACAAGATGACTCATCTTGGTCAGGCATCATGGTGCATGCCAGTAATCCCAACATTCAGGAGGCTGAAACAAGAGAATTGCTCTCTCTTGCTCAAGCTCTCTCTCTCTCTCACTCTCTCTCTCTCACTCCCTCCTTCCCTCCCTCTCCCCCTGGTGCAGGGGATTTTCAAGGCAAGGTTTGTCTTGTTTAACCCTGGCTGTCCTGGACTGGCTTTGTAGACTAGGCTGGCCTCAAACTCAGAGATCCACCTGCCTCTTCCTTCTGAGCACTGGCATCAAAGGTATGCACCACCACATCTGGCAAGAAATGCACTTTTTTTTTTTTTTTTGACCCTGTCTCAGAAATCAGATAAAAAGGGTTGCGAGTGTAGCCTGCTTGCAGTGTCTGCATCGCCTGCTTTGACTCCTCGATCCTACAAAAGTTAAAAACAACCCCCTAGAAGCTTCTCCTTCACCTTTCCAGGAATGGCTACACACTGTTCTATGACCCGGGAGAGCACTGTGGATCACACTTCGTTCCAGCTTGGCATATGAAGAAAGCAATACTTAAACAATTTGTCGTAGGTCATCCCAGAGACATTTTTAAATGTCCAGAGAAATGTTTACATAACAGAGGCTGAGTGTGTTTCCATTCTATAATCTCAGAACCACAGCAAATAAACAAGGCAGTGAAAATGAGTACTTTGGGGCTGAGGGAAGGGCTCGTGAGTTAGGAGTACTAGCTGCTCTTCCAGGGATCCTGATTCAATGGCACCCACGGGTAGGTAACTCATAATCACCTCTACTTACAGGGATCCTGTCTTCTTCAGGCCTCGGCAGGCACCAGACACACAGGAGGTACACAGACGTATATGCAGACAAAGCATCTATACACATAAAATAAATAAAACAAACACTTCATGGGATGGAACCAAGACATGAGTGGGTGGAAGCCTTTACTCTTCCCGCTAAACCCTTGTGAAATGATGGCAGGAGATAACAGATGCCTGGATGTTCAGGTCCACAGCCTACAAAGCAGTGTAGGGTCTGTTGTAAGGGAACCGTGTGCAGGGTCCGTGGTAAGGGGACTGTGTGCAGTATCTATGGAAAGGGAACCCTGTGCAGTGTCCGTGGTAAGGGGACCATGTGCAGTGTCCATGGTAAGGGGGCCTTGTGTTTTTTCAGTTGTCCGACCAGTTCCAGAGATGCCTTAATATTAGCAATCTTAAAAGCGAATTTAATTCCTTAAAAAAATATATATATATACCCAAATTGGATTTAGTGTTTGAGTACAGGAAACTTTACCAAGATTATGGAAACAGAAAAGAATTCGAGATTAACATGTAGTGTGTGTTTCAGTACAGGTGGCAGGACAATTAGAAATCTGGTTAAGCTACAGAAAGTCTGCACAGATCTGGGAGGGATTTAGACCTTGGTGCGCTTTGGTGCAACCCATCATCAGATGCACGATGCACGGTGCACTGGGGCTCTGAGCATCCAGACTCCCCAGGTGCGGAGGAGATGATGTAAAGGAGAAGAATAAAGAGGATATTCTTCTCTGATCCACCTTTTGTGTGGAGCAAACAATTAGGCAGTCCTGGTGCCTGTGAGAGGAACTGGCGGAGTCTCTGAATGCCACCTCACGCCTGTGTTTCTGTGTTTTCCTTTTAAGAGTAATTCAGAGCATTCTCGTGGGATTCAAAAGGGGGGAGGGGGAAGGGAGTCAAAGGAAAGACTGCTCTTGGTCGGTTGCACCATCCACTTCATAGGCATTACCCCCAAAATACAATGTAAGTATCGATTTTTATTTATATCCTAATAGTTTATCTTACCTATGAATATCCTAAATAGTTACTAGGTATGAATTTATTTTTGAGGGCATCACAAGAGAGTCTCAAACAATTATTTCATGTCATGAAAGACGATTCTGATTTCTTATAACTTCCAACTGTCTGACAATGTGAAAGCCAGCCCTGCGTGAAGGCTGACCCCAGTAGACTGTCTTTGTAGAGCTCTAATGCTGAGATTTCATGAGGCTAAGGAAGAGATTCCCAAAGATTGGGTGAGGGTTTCCCTTCTGGCTTGGGGAGCCCCTGTGCCTCCCGCTGGGCTCTGAGGATCAGCAGTCCCTTTTTCTTGTTACTTTAACTGGTTTGATAAGATTCTCCTTCCATCCCAGTGTGTCCTAGTCTCCAGCAAGGGCAAACCCTAACAGAACCCAGAGTCTCTGAGGTACTGAGTAGCTGAGAATAAAATGTAGTGGTTGATTGACTCCTAGCAGGGCAAGAAGGGAGGGGAGGAAGGGGAGGGAGGGGAGGAAGGGCAGAGGGAGGAGAGAAGAAGAGAAGAAGTGGGAATAGAGAGAAGTAGAGGCAGCCAAATGTCCTGTGGCATTTGTCACCAAGCCTGATCACTTGAGTTCCATCTCTGGGACCCACAAAGTGGATGCACACCTTGATACCTCTACACATAGCACACACACACACACACACACACACACACACACACACACACACACGAGATAAGTAAATAAGTAAGTACTCTCTGCCCTCTTTGTTGAGGTTTTCAAGTGGCTCAAATCAGAAACTGCTTTGAGTACTTGAGCGTGAAGAGAAGGTGAATTTTCATCTCAGTCTGGTAAATGCATCTGGAATGTCAGTTTCCCTGAAGAGTTTGGCAAGACTTTTAAAATGCAGCCCAACTCTGAATGATGCCCCCTTCCCCCAGTACCTCAGAGCAGAAATGGGCCCTATCTTGCTCATTCTGGATACTAGTAGAGCAAAAGGAGCTAGCCTTGGCTGGGGTGTCCCCACCAAAGAGACAAATGCATATATCCTGGGAGTGATTAAAATGTCTACCCTACCTTGTACCCAATCTCAGACAAGGGCTGACAAAAAAGCAAAAGGCAGGGCCAGGTTAGGGAACTTAGCTCAGTTGCACATGCATGAAAACCTTGGTTCAATTCCAAGCACCACATAAACTAGCAATGATGTCGTGTGCTTGTGACTTGCTCATTCAAGAAGGAAGTATAGGGAAGAGGATAACATTTAAGGTCATCCTTGGCTACGTAATGAACTAGAGGCTAGCCTTGACTACATAAAATCCTATCTCAAAAGGACTAATGATAGGGCTCCCTAAATAAGGAGATACAAGATTACCAGGAATTGCTTCTAGAATAAATCCAAATTCCAGTGCCTTGGAGTAGAGCTGTGGCTGTGTTCCCTCCATGTCTACATGCTAGAACACTGCTGCCGCAGGTCCATTAAAAAAAAAAAAAAAAAAAAAAAAAAAAAAAAAAAAAAAAAAAAAAAAAAAAAAAAAAAAAAAAAAAAAAAAAAAAAAAGCCGGGCATGGTGGTGCATGCCTTTAATCCCAGCACTTGGGAGGCAGAAGCAGGTGGATTTCTGAGTTCGAGGCCAGCCTGGTCTACAGAGTGAGTTCCAGGACAGCCAGGGCTGTACAGAGAAACCCTGTCTCGAAAAAACAAAAACAAAACAAAAGACCAATAAAATAAAATAAAATAAACCCAGAATAGAACAAAACAAAACAACAGTAGAGCTAGACATAATAGTCCTTGCCTGTAATTCCAATACTGGGTAGGTAGAGGCAGAAAGACCAGGACTACAAGGCTAGCCTGGACTACAGAGTGAGTTCTGGACCAGCCTAGAATATACATATAATATGTAATATGTGATATACAATATATGACATATAATATATAATAAATGAATGGTGGGCTGTGGCTGCAACTCACTTGGTATTGTTTGCCTAGTATGCCTGACGCTTTGGGTTCCATCTTCTCACCCTGCCCCCACCTCCACCCTCCACCCTCCACCCCTTATGGAATAAACCTTGGTGGTGAGAGTTAATTCAAGGTCATCCTTAGCTGGGAGGCCTCCTGGGCTGCATGAGACACTGCTTACATGAATGAACACATGCATGAATGAGTTAATGCATGGATGAATGTATGCATGCACGCATGCCAGCACAAGGGGAGTTGGGGATATAGCTCATCTGTGAAGTACTTGCCTAACGTGAAAGAAAGCAAAGGCAAACCAAATTGTGCAGGGCTTTTTCCTTGTAAAAAGCCTGGCAGGCAGTCACAGGTGGAAGTTCATTGTTCCGACAGAAACCAATTATCAACAATTGGCAGGGAAGGGCAGAAAGCCCACTGGGAAAGAAAAATGTTCTTTCTCCCTTAGGGACTAAAAAAAAAGGGGGGGGGGGAATTCAGAAGTCTAGGGAAGGTCTTAAAGAGCAGTGAAAATGTAGTGCCGCAAGAGGGTAAATACACATTACGTTCTTCACTGTGTGCAGAAGATGTAGCTGAAGCCTAGAGTTTAGGAGAGCTTTGCACTCACTGAGTGACAACTGCATTACCTTCAAGAAGCAGAGAAAGAGGCTGGTGGCATGGGAATATTATAGGTTTGGATTTTTCAGAGAAAAATGTAATTTGGGGTCTGGCTCAAGGATTGCTTAGAAGATTATATTTATCAAAGAATTTCCAGGCCAGGCGTGGTGGTGCACGCCTTTGATCCCAGCAGCTGGGAGGCAGAGGCAGGTGGCTCTCTAGAGGCATGATGGTGGCTCCCTATTTGAGAGGCTGCATCTGCAGGATTGACATAAATTGGAGGCTGGGCTACAAAAAACGAGTTCCAGCCGGGCAGTGGTGGGGTACACTTCTAATCCCAGCACTCTGGAGGCAGAGGCCAGCCTGGTCTGCAGAATGAGTTCCAGAACAGCCAAAGCTAAGAAGAGGAGGAGGAAAGGAAAGGAAAAAGGAAAGGAAAGGAAAGGAAAGGAAAGGAAAGGAAAGGAAAGGAAAGGAAAGGAAAGGAAAGGAAAGGAAAGGAAAGGAAAGGGAGTTCCAAGCCAGCCAGGGCTACATAATGCAGGTGGCTTTTTTGTTGTTTTGGGTTTTTTTTTTTTTGTCTTTGTTTTTCCCTTGGATCTGAGGTGTGCATCACCACCACCTGCTCCAAGACAGCCTGTGCTCCATAGAGAGAACTTGCATAGTATAAAAATAGAGAAACAAGGAATATGTTAGGTGTCAGGTGGGAAGGAAGGCAGGCCCATGCGAGGCATTCCCCACCCCACCCCCCAGGACCACACATGGTATAGAACAGTTTATTCAGGGCATAGGGAAGGGAGTTGAGAGTGTAGTAGAGACAGAGAAAGTCAGAGAGAGAGAGAGAGAGAGAGAGAGAGAAAGAGAGAGAGAGATCGAGCAGCCACTAGAGGAGGTGGGGGTGATGGTGGGGAGAGGACAGAGCAAGAAGGCAAGAAAGCAAGAGAGAGAGGAGGGGGCAAGTAGCCCCTTTTATAGTGAGTCAGGCATACCTGGCTATTGCCAGGTAACTGTAGGGTGGAGCTTAGACAAAATGTAATACATAGAGAGACCCTGCCTCCCAAAAAGGAGGGTGGTATGGGGGTAGAGTTACCACCTAGTGCCGTTTCTGTAGTCCACACAGCCTGGAGCTTGACAAACAGGCAATGTGCATCTCCTGTAACTAAGGAATCAACGCTTGGGGAAGCAGTCTGCAGACTGTCATTAGTCCATTCTACTGGTCTGGCCTCTTGGACCCTAGAGAGACAGAGATCTCCTTAAAACCCCAACACTTCCTTGTATTTCCTTTTTTTTTTTTTTTGCCAACTGCAGGAACCCGCCTTCACACCCTGTATCCAATTTATTATCAATCTTATCAGTCCTTCCTCCAAAAAGAGATTGGGTACCTACCACTACCAGCGCCTGAGCCAGACCACCACCTGCCCAGAGCCTGCTGATGCCGGTATCCTGGTCTCCACTTGCTACTGTATATCTACAACACAGACCCCCAAGGCTTGACTGGGGGTGGGGTAGGGGTAAAGTCAGGTGATTTTGGTGGTGGTGGTGGTGGTTTTTGTTTTGTTTTAGAAACAGGGTCTTGCTATATAGCTCAGGCTGGCCTGTAGGCCCAGGTAGATTTTCAGCTCAAAGCAGTCTTCCTCAGCCCCTCTCAGTTGCTTGGACTATATACATGGGACCACAGAGTCTGATTTATTCTTCTAAAGTTCAGTCAGACTCTTTCAGTCTCTGTTAACAAACATCCCTATGGCTGTTTCTCAGCTCATAATAAATGCCACAGGGTCTCCTGTGGTCGGAGCTGGCCTTGACTTGACTGTGTGGTTGAAAATGGCCTTGAATTTCTATCCATCTGACTATCTCCCACGTGCTGGGATTACAGACAAGATCCACTTCGCTATGTGTTATGTGGCGCTGAGGACTTTTATGCGTTTTCAGTGAACACCCGGTCAACATTCCCAGCCCTTGAAGGTGTATTTCTAACATCTGGAAATATTTCTGCTTTCCCCATGGTCTATTTTCTTCTGGGTTAACTTTCTATTTGTTGGTGGATGCCAGGGGCTCACTCATGCCAGGCAGGTAATCTACTGCTGAGCTGCAGCCTCTCCTATTTAACAGTTCTGGTTGCCATTTTCTATGGCATGTTTTCTCAGTTTCTTTTTTTTTTTTTAAATACCATATAATCAACAGCCAGCTTGTTTTTCTCGTTTATTTCATTAAGCGGCTACTTTAAGAAGTCCCCAAGGGTCACTACTATTGTTAAGGTGGCTATTTCAGTATTGCTTTCCTATCCTAAAACTCCAACGGTCTATCAAACTGGTACCAGCCTCCTGGCCTTCAGCATCCCTTACTCCCACTCCTGCAGGCTTTGTGGGTGCACAAGCTAATTTACTTGGACCTCTGCCTCATCTCTCTTCTCTTGCACTTCTGCCTGCGAATTCACTTCCTTCGCCTCTTCACTCTCACGGCTCAGGAGTTTCCAGGAAGATGGCACTAAGGCCGAGAGAGCACTGCTATCTATAGGCCACCTGTGTCTGCATATAGAGTTCCAGGCCAGCCAGAGGCACAAGGAGAGACTCCGACTGAAACAACCGCAACAAATGAATTGCATGTGAGTTGGCATGCACTTACCAACCGACCATGTGAAGCCAAAATAAATAAGTAAATGTTTTATTGGAAGATTATTTTTTGCATTAGTAGGTTAGTTTGGTAGTAAATATAAGATTTTTTTCCTTTGGCAAAATAAACAACAACAACAAAAACTCAAAAAGAAAGGAACTTGTGTCTTGTCCTGTCCTGGTGCACACTTGCAGGCTGTTCAAGTTTGACCTTCAGTCTGGAATGCTTTCTCTTTATCCTTTCAGCCAGTGGAGCCTCAGGGAGGCCAGGAGTTGCTACCCTCTGGGGCCCAGGCTTTCTCTCTGATTGTATGTATCTATCAATCACATACCCTGAATATTTCCTTTTCAGAATCCTAGGATTACTTATGCAACTACTTGATTGATTAATGATGATATCTCACTGTGGATTTTTTTTTTTTTTTTTGTCGAAACGGGGACTTACTATCTAGCCCTGCGGATCATGGAGTCAACTGCCTGACTTTACGTTTACCACAATGCTCCTGCTTCTATCTCCTGAGCGCTGACATTACTTGTGTATAGCACTGCACCAGGCTGGAAACACTTTTATTTATGATTTGTCTATGGGTTTGGTTTGTGGGTCTGCTGTCTGTTCTAACACAAAGTCTTGCTATATAGCGCTGGCTGCCCACTCTAGCCCACACTGACAGCAAACCCACCCATCTTCCCCATTCAGCCACTGAGTAGTGGGATTACAGGTGTGAGCCACCACACCAGAATGAGACACGGATTTTACTCTTTCTGATTCTGTCCTTTTGAGGGACTGTATGAGATTGTAGCTCCACCTTCCAGCTTCCTTCCCTGCCCCCTCTGCTCCTAAGCTGCCCCCCCCGCCCCACCCCCACCCCGCCCGCCCAGGCAGCTAGCTTTCAGTTCTTCACTGAAACTGGCTTGCTCTGGTCCAGGCTTCTGCTCATCTACTCCCCACCAGCACCCCTTCCTCTCTCCCAGAATTCCTCACCTGGCATCTCTCCTCTGAGTTGGGGCCTCTCAGACAGAGTCCTCCTCCCTCCCCCTTCCCAATCAAAGCACTCGACAGCATCCCCTTGGGCTGGAATGTAACACCATCCTTACCAGGGCTTTTCTTTTGGCTACTTCTCTGGAGGGGGACTACTAGGACTCACTGGTCCATAAGAAAGCTTGCGTGAGAGTCTGAGGCCGACAGTGGTGACCGCGGCTGGCAGTAGCCATGCTTGGCTGCACAGCAGAAACTGACCCGGTGGAAGAAACGGCTTTAATGCCTCTGCTGAAGTAGTGTTTCTTCCATAGGCATGCTGCAGCAGCTCTTTGGGGGTTTTCTTACCTTCCCCAAACCGGTGAGCCTGGGACTTGAAAGTCTCTCCCCGAGACAGTGCTGGGGGGCAGCTGGAGGGCCGGTGATCAAAGGCTGCAGGTGTTTGGAGGAGCATCTCTTCTCTGGGAGAATGAAGGGGCAGCTGAGTGCTATGAGAGCGGTAGGGAGTGACTGAGGACCTGGAGGCCTATGGTCCACAATCCAGGCCAAGCGGCACAAGTCCCCCAAAGGCTGACCCTCAAAAACTCTTTGAGGAAGGGTCCAGAGAGATGACTCACCTGGTGACAGCGCTGGCTGCTGAGCCTTATTACCTGAGTTAGTACCCAGGTCTCCCAAGCTGGAGGAAAGAAGTAACTCCTAAAAGTTGTCCTTTGGCCTCTACATGCTTGCTTCCTCTACTGACACACATAATAAATAAAAAACAGTGTGTGTGTGTGTGTGTGTGTGTGTGTGTGTTTAAATTAAAGGATAGTATTTTGGCAATGAAACAGAAATTTTCATAAATAAGAAATCATAGTTTTGTGGGTTTTTTTCATAAATAAGAATCAGAGGTTCGAGTGCCAGGCCAGCCAAGGCTACACACTGAGACCCTGTCTCAAAAAATTAATTAGAAAGATCAAGCAATCAGCTGGCTGTGGTGGTACACACCTTTAGTCTCAGCGCTTGGGAGACAGAGGCAGTTGGATCTCTTTGAGTTCAACGCCAGCCAGGTCTACAAAGAAAGTTCCAGGGCAGTAAGAGCTATACAGAGAAACAGTGTCTCAGAAAAAAAAAAAAAAAATCTATGAGCTATGGGAATGTGGATGCTTGTGCCTCATGTTTCCCAAACAGGGAAGAGGAACAACACGTTTTTCTGCTAAAATAAATAAATAAATAAATAAATAAATAAATAAATAATTTCATGTGAATACAGACTAAAGTCTTTTCCTCTCCTCTCCTCTCCTCTCCTCTCCTCTCCTCTCCTCTCCTCTCCTCTTCTTTCCTTTCCTTTCTCTGAGACGGGATCTCTCCACGCATCCCTGGCTGTCCTGGACAGACCACGGAGTGCATGCTGGCCTAGAACTCACAGAAATCCTTCTGGTTTTGCCTCCCAAGTACTGGGATTGGAGGCCTGTCCCAGGTTGCCTGTAGAGTTTATTCTTAAAATAGTAAGAAGCAGACACAAATGAGGCCCTTGAGGGACACTTGTGGGACATTCACACTGTGTCCCCTCTGTTCGCTGAGGTCCACTCCAGAAATTATCCTATTAACACTTTTAATTTAATTTAGAGTCAGGGTCTTAAGTAGGCTGGTCTCGAACTCAGATCTGATTGCCTCTGTCTTCAGAGTACATTCCAGAGATAGCGGCAGGAGAATCAAAAGTTCAAGGTCACCCTCAACTACACAGTGGATTTGAAGCCAGAAAAACTTCTGTCATTGATGTGTTTTGTAATTCTGTGGCATGGCGCAGTGGGAGGGGGTGCCTGAGTGCGCCATGCTGAGGCACTACCTCCTCTCCCCTTCCCCCCACTACCCGCCCCACCCCCGCTGCCGCCGCCTCAGGTATCAGCCATACAATGGGTCTAGTATAAAATGAAGAAATGAAATTTATTTGGGACGTGGGAACGGAGTAAAGGCAAAGAAAGGGGGCAGAGAAGGACAGAAAGAAAAGATAGAAACAAGGGAAGAGGCCAGCAGGGAACACATGGAAAGAAAGGGGTGGAGTGGGGGAGGGAAGGACAGAGACAGAGACAGAAAGAGATGATGGGGGAGGCAGAGACAGAGACAGAAAGCTGGAATCGAATTCGTGAGGCAGGCTCCTACCAGGCTGTTGCTAGGTAACTGTTGGGCGGAGCCTAGAAGAAATGCTAACAGCAATAACTTGCTAAAAACCAGTAAAAGCACTTCTGGAAAAATGTTAGAGCCGAGCTGCGTTCTCTGTCCTATCCCAGACCTTTCAGAAAGAGCTATCCTTGTTTCAGTAGGTTTCTATATGGACCGGGATATGTTAGCTGGCTCACTCTTGTAGATCTCATCCACTGAGGATTGCCAGAGGTTTGGACTATACAATGAGATACGTTTTCAAAATTAAGTTTAAATAAATAAGTGGCATGTTGGTTTCCAACCAGTAAGAATGGCCTTGGCACAACAGGAATAAACAGAAGGTGGGTGGTGAGGGGTCAGGAAGAGGATAGAAGCCCAGTGAGGAGTGAACCTCAGGGCTAAGAGCTGCAGAAAGACCAAGAGAATGGGGGAAGATGGACCAGACCACCCCTCTCCTTCCTTTTCTTCTCTTTGTAAACCTTTACTATTTTATATGTATGAACGTTTGCTTGTGTGTTGTATGTGTATGTACCACAGGTGTGCCTGGTGCTCATGGAGGCGAGAACTGGTGTTACAGATAGTTGTGAGCCCCCATGGTGTGTTCGGAACCCAACCCAGTATACATTCTTAAACACTGAGCCATCTCTCCAACCCTATATCCTCATTTTGGATCCTAATTTGAACACTGGCCTGAAACACTTAGATCAATGGTCAGGCCCAGTTATAGAAACTCCCAGGCTGGGCAAGTACTCTCTAATTCATTGCTAGGAGGGTGAAAGAGTGGGAAGTCAGTTATACTGGTGTTTTGGAAGATGCCTGGCACGTTACATGAGGGTTAATAGTGACACCCCCCTCTTAATTTACTTATTCACTTTACATCCCAATTGCAGAGCACCCTTCCCCCTCTGCTCTTAGTCCCATCCTCCCACCCTGTCCTTCCTCCCCTTCTCTTCTGAGAAGGGAAGCCCCCCACCCCACCCCATGGGTTTTAATTTGTCCTAGAACACCAAGCCACAGCAGCAGGACTAGATGCAACCTCTTCCAATGAGGCCAGACAGGACAGCCAGGCTAGGGGAAAAGGAGGCCACAGTCAGAGACAGCCCCTGCTCCACTTGTTAGGGGACCCACATGGAGGTCACGCTGCACATCTGCCACAGATGTGTAGGGGCCCTGGGTGCTCTTTGGTTGACGGCTCAGTCTCTGTGCACACTTACCTTTTTAACATGATAAAGGATGGTTCTTTAGGTGTCCTGGAGAGGAATTCAGTAGGGAACTAGCGTGTTCTGCCTTTTGGGTTTTGTTCCCAAATCTGTAGGGAAATTCCTTCTCTCTGGGTGCCAGTCACCTAACCCCACCTCACCCCAAGCCCCAGCTGACAGCTTTCCATGACAAAGGCAAAGGCAGGGCTCTAACCTAGAGAGAGGCCAGCCACCCTCCTGCCCCGGGAGAGCCTCTGGGGTTTCTTTCTCATTAACGACCTCAAGGTTTTAGCCCTGAAAACAGTAGGGAAAAGACAAAAGCCACCCAGACCCTAAAGACAGGTGCTTTCAAACCCTCTTAAGGCTAAGAGGGCCCAGAGCGTCTCCTCTGAAGTTCAGGCAGCCTTTTGTGTTCTCAGCCTGCCTGGGTTTGCCTTGGGAGGGATTTGGGAGCTCAGTTGGCCGGTGGGGGGGCGGGGGGGGGGGGGAAGAATAGCTGCTTTCAAAACCTCCTTGGCTGCCTTTCTCAGGAAGTTCAAGATCTGTAGGAGATTTTAAAATGTCAAGATGGACGAGCATGGCAGCATAGCACTCAGGAAATGGAAGAACAAAATCAGAGTCAGCCTCTGCTACAAGGAGTCTGAAGTTCAGCCTGGGCTTCAAAGACTGTTTCCCGAATCCAAGCTAGAATACATATGCCGAAGTGGAAATGTAAAAACCTGCCTATTAGGTTCTCAGATTCTCCTGCCTTGCTGTGTTTCAAAGGGCACACAAGGCAGTGGAAAGCTGACACACATTAACCCAGCCTGGTATACAGCTCCTACTTCCCAGGAACCCCAGCTACGTATGATAGGGCATTTTGTTCATGGTGCTGTCATAAGCAGCCCAAAGTATGGTCTAGTCCGACTCCAACTTCCTGACATGGTTCCGGGGCATAGACATCATAGGTTCTAAGTCTGCAGCAACTGGGTGTTGGTGGACTTTTGACCTGGAATCAATCATCCAGGCTCAGGTAGCTTTGCCCTTGTGTATTTTCATGCTGTGTCTCAGTCACATTACTGACCCAACAGTTCCTCACAATGCCACCATCCTTGTGTCTAATATCAATCAAACACCCAGATCTAGTATTTTTCTAATACATTTGGATCTAGTTTTTGTTTCTTCCCATCTAATCCTCACACTTGATTCCCTTAAGGAAGTTTGAGGTAAAATGTTCTTACCTGAGTTAATATGACCCCATGTGACCACCTTTCCTAGGGTATTTCAACTGTGTGGGTATGCTTCCGGCATTTAATAGGCATCCTATGATGCACAGGACAGTCTATATAACCTTTTGGATGGGGCTATGCTCAAACTTACAGCTCCAGCCTGGAATGGGCTGCCTGGGGCTCCTTCCTCCCACCTCCCGGAGACAATATTCACCCTGCAGAGCTCTACATGAGGGCAACCTCGGAGTGCAGCTTTCTCCAGACTATTGTGCACTGAAACTCACTGTAAGTTATCCTCTACCCCCAGTTAGAACCTTATCCTAGGAAGGTTAGGCAGGCACTCTACTATGGAGGCCCATCCCAGCTCCAATGTAGCTACATTCTAATGAAACTGTTAAAGAATTAGAAATCAACCCAACACTCATGCCCAAAACACTAGGTGAAGAGTAGCTTTTATTCTAGCTATTCTTTTATTCACTGACTTTCAGCACAGTCCCTCTGGTGGCTTGGATGCCATGTCATCCATTTCTGTTCCTTCAAAGACAGAGGTCCAAAAAGCAGAGGCAAAGCCAGGAATCATTCCATGAAGAGTTTAATTCTTAGTACGTAGAATACACTCTTAGGAAAAAAAAATTCTTTAAAGCTCCAGCAGACATTATAAATTAATTTACAAATATAGAATTGTGTTAGAAAAATCCATAAAAGTCCTTGATTCTTCACATACAAAAATATTCAGAAAACATTTTATGCACAAAATATGAAGCCAGGTTGTCTCTTTGGTTATCTTCTTGCATAATTAGTTAATAAGCAATTTGTACATCAAGAAGGCATTAAAATTTTTCATACATTTCTAAAAAAAAATTAAACTAATGCTAAGAGTTCTAATATATAGGGGACTTGAAACCCTGTCTAAAAAAATAAAACAGAACAAAACCACAAGGATCCTCCCCACCCCGGTGTAGTTCTTGTCTCATGGTAATATCTCAAGCACACGGTAGCATGGGAGCTTATAGAACACCTTCATTTTAGTGGAGGGCTCTTCCTGTAAATCCAACCTTTCTGTTCCTTAGAAACCTTTGAATGAGTTCAACTGATGCTGATCAAGTGTTTCCTGTATGAGGATGTACTAGACTCCACCTACTACAAAATGGTTCAAATGAAGTTACTTCAAAGTAGAAGACAAGGGGGGGGTGTGCTGAAACAAATTTATATACATATGACTTTTAAAAGAATCTGACCATATGTATATAATTTCTCATTCAAAATTGAAAGATTGGTTGGTCCAGGTGTGATAATCAAACAGGAGACATAACTGTGTTTCAAGGCCGACGTCATCTCAATAGTCGGTTCCCAGACAGCCAGGGCTATGTAGAGACCTTGTCTCAAAAATAAAAAAAAAATAAAAAAACCTGTAAGATTTCACTTTCAGTCAAACACCTAGGACATGAGCCAAAATCAGGCAGGAAACCAGGTTTATCACTAGAACTATGGCTTCCAGGCCTCATCCCATGTTCACTTTGTCTATCATGAAGCTGGCATGTTTAAGAACCCATTATTTCCCATGTGTGACCTTGTATGTTACCTACCATTCCAGGAGGATCGTCATTCCTGTCTCTCACAGGGTTTGGTACTATCAACGGTTTCAGAAACCCCGCTAGTAGCCTGGAAAGGGGACTTACTGTGCAGACAGAATTAAATGGGTTGAAGAGATCCACTTTCAGATCTGAGAGGATCTGATAGGCTCAGTAAGCTTCTGCATTGATTTCTGTAAACTCCTGAATAATCCTACAGTCCACTGACTTTGCTCACAGTGACCAAGCAGCTCTTACACTCCCACAAGCTTTCTTGGGTTTCTCTGGTTGTGTGCCCCCAGTCCTAGGCTGGTCGGTACAACTCTGTGAGGCCTGTCTTTATTGCATGATTCACTTGTAAATCAGAGCAGCAAGCTCAAATGTATGTAGTCCAGCTCACAAAGTCTTCCCACCCATAATTCCAATGACGTTCTCTCCCCCGTCAACCTCCGTGTAGACAAAGTCAACAGACTGCAGGGTCTTTCAGGGGTTGTTGAAGAAATGCTTTATGCCAAAAGTTGTGTGTGTGTGTGTGTGTGTGTGTGTGTGTGTATGTGTATACATACACACACACATACATACACACACACACACACACACATATATATATATATATATATATATATATATATATATATATATATATATGGAAATGTCTCAACCCATTTAATTCTCTACACAGTAAGTCCCCTTTCTAAGATGCTAAGCTGATTTCTGAAACCGTTGACCTCTGTGTGGGAGATAGGTACATCTCAAGTGTACATTCCGTCAAGTTTGAGGAGCAATGTCTATGCAATGTCTATATATCAGAGCCATCCCGGGGGTAGATGAGGCTGTTGACCATGCTGAAGTTGTAGAAAGGGCTGCTGAAGGGGCTGCTCTGGTCCCCACTGCTGCCGCCAGAGAAAGGGCTGTAGTAGGAAGACAGCTGGTTGCTTCCACCCACAGTGCTCAGTTGCATGGAGTCTGGAGAGCTGTCTGGAACGGAGGTGCTGGGGAACGTGCTGGAGGGCAGCTGGGTCCCTCCTAGGTGGCGACGGCTGCCTGGGAGGGTTCGCTGGGTGCCCATGCTGCTGCTGGAGTTGACACTTAAGGTGTTGAAGCTGCTGAGGAAAGTGTTGAGGCATGGAGTGGAGGTGAGGGTAGATGCTCCAGGAGAGGAGGCAGTACTCTTGGTGCCCTCTGGAGGCTCCGGTGACTGAGATGGCCTCAGCATAGAAGAGGGGCTGTCTCCTTCCAGCTTCCCACTCACTCTTAGTCTTGAGGACTGCCCTTCTGATTTTGATGTCCCTGAAGGCACAGTAAGGTTACTGCTGGCCTCGGCGCGGCGCCTTCGCTTCCGACGGAAGTTTCCGTTGTCGAACATTTTCTCACAGTTTGGATCCAGAGTCCAGTAATTACCCTTTCCTGAGGGGAATGAAAATTAGTGGGGGTTGGTCATTTCTTTCATTTGTCTGTCCGTTTGATTCATTCATTCATTCATTCATTCATTCATTCATTCATTTGAGACAGGGTTTCTCTGTGTGGCCCTGGTTGTCTCAGAACTTGCTCTGCAGATCAGATTAGCCTTAAACTCAGAGATCAATGCTAGGATTAAAGGCATGTGCTACCACGCCTGGGATTGAGGGTTCTGTTCTATTTCTGTGCACAGAACACCCCCCTTATGTTCCAAGACACTTTAGTGCATGTCTAAAATCACACAGTGCCAAATCCTACCCAGCCTATGCTTCTTCCTCTGATAAAGTTAATATATAAACCAGGTAGACTAACAGTTATTGTAAGTCGTGTGAATGAGATCTATTTCTGGAATTTAAAGACGGTTTCCTGTATCCCTGACTGGCCTCAGATTTACTCTAGTTCACTGCCTCTCCCTGAGATTACACCTCCTTCCCTGAGATACACTGCCGTGCCCCTTCTGCAGTGCTGCCGATCACGGTAGGCAAGTGATCCCACTGAACTACAGCCCCAGTCCTGTGTTCTTCTTTCTCTGTTTCCTTTCTGTTGGTTGAGACAGAGGCCTTGAATAGCCCAGGCAAAGCCAGAACCTGCTATGCTGATGAAGCTGGGGTCCCAAACTGACCCATCCTCTTGTCTCTACTTCCTAAGTTCTAGAAATACAGGTGATGTGCCTCAATGCCTGGTTTGTAATTTGCTGCTTAATTATTTGGGGCAGCAAATGACCCAGCTTTAGTAAAACCGAGGGCTTGGGAAGCTCACTACAGCCCACATTGGACCACCGAGAGATCAGATTAAATGTTGACCAAGGTGCTCCCTGGGTCATCCTCTTCTGAAGGCCTTGCTCACTACAAGGAAAAAGTCAGTAAGTTCTCCCAGCAAGTTCTATGTCTTAGTAACATCCACTACTTACATCCTAAGACCCAACTTTATTTCTAAGACACCTGCCACCTTCCCTAACTCCTGATCCAAGCCATGTAAACTTGTAAAATTATATGAAATTCTGATGCTACTTAAACCATGATCTTCCATTTGTTTGCTAAAACAGTAAGTTAACATATAGTAATTTGGGCGTAACTGATGCCTTAGCGTTGTAGCTGGCACAACAACTAACACAATTACTACAATTTTTTCTGGAAAAATATGCAAGTACTACAACTGAAAAGAATCACACCATTTTAAAAAGACAGTGTCAAAATGGTAGTTAAAAAAAATATTACTACCAAGCAATCAACAAAGGCTTAATTCAACTGATGTGTGTCTGCAAAACAAGAAAACTGGAAATCAACATCCTATGTTCATCACTGAATAGAATACATCCCTCTAAGATCAAGATGTCCACTGTGAAAATTCTGCACTCGTTTAAAATACACACAAGACTTGCCTTCTGCAGGAAAGAAATGCCCTCCTATAACTGAAGTGGGACATATCTCTATCACCTTAGAAGGATTTCACCCAAACAGCTTTTCCTAACTTGGCCTTTGCAGTTTCAAGGTCTTAAACTACTGCTTTGCAGTGAATGCTTCTCATAGATAAGCTCAGATGTCTCTCAGCTCTGTGGAGACAGGCAACAGGACCACAGCCCTCATTTTCATATGAGAGATGAGGTGCAGAGTGGATACCTGCTGTATATGCCCAGTTACACACAACTGTTATCATGGAGAGGCAGCGTTAAAGTAAACTAACCTACCTACCTTCCCTCTCTGCCTCTGTCTGTCTCTGTCTCTGTCTCTCTCTCTCAACTTTGTAGCTCTGCCTATCCCAGAACTCACTATGTAGATCAGGCTGGTCTCAAACTCAAGAGATATGCGCGCGCGCGCGCGCACACACACACACACACACACACACACACACACACACAGAGAGAGAGAGAGAGAGAGAGAGAGAGAGAGAGAATATATCTGTGACTATCTGGATAGGTCTATTGAGCCATCTTGGTATCACTATCTTTTCTTCATCCTCTCCCAGTGCAAGAGGGTAAACCCAAGATCTCAATATACCAAGCAAGTGCTGTATTTTTTTTTTTTTTTTTTTTTTTTTGGAGACAAGGTTTTTCTATATAATCCTGGCACTCACTCTGTAGACCAGGCTGGCCTCGAACTCAAAAATCCGCCTGCCTCAGCCTCCCAAATGCTGGGATTAAAGGCGTGAGCCACCACCACCCGGCTAGTGCTGTATTTTTGATCGCCACCTCCAACCTCCAAATACTTGGTTCAAGCAGTCACTGTCCACTGAGTCCTACTGACATATCCAGAAATGTCCACTTCATTTTGTAGTTTTTAAAAAAGCTTTCCTAGATACAGTATTTTTTGAACTTCTTAAAGTTCAAAGGAATACACGTGACAATTGACATAATAATCTTGGGTGGTTTAGAGGCTAAGTCAGGAAGTTGCATTGTCAAAACTGCACGTCCTACAAGTGTCACCATTGGTCACTAATGGCTATCAAGATACTTGAGATGTGTCCAAATGTTTGTTGTAAAACATACACAGAATGTGAGATTTAAGAGAAAGGCTATGAAGCTGACCTTGAACTCTCTGATCCTCCAGCCTCTACTTCCTAAATGATAAGGTATGCCTAATCATATTAACTTTTTAAAAGTAGTTTGCACTATACAGTATCAGCTCCTAGAAAACTGCTCCAGAGTGAATTCTACAAGACTTAATGTAATTCAATGGTAGAGCTAATCCTTTGTATATCTGAGACCCTGGGTTCCATCCCCCAATACAACCGCTGTGGCTTCATTCAAGAAGCCTCAAGCAAGAATCTGTTTCTTTATAAGCTTCACTCCACTTCCACCTCCCTCTGCCAGGTAAGGGAACACTCAGAACACAGACCTATGCAGTCTTCTTCACTCGAGGTACAGGATTGAGACTAGAGGAAAGACAATTCGGAGCGCTCCTATCTTAACTTACCCAAACCTCAGTTAGCCCACAAAGTGAGATCGATCCTTAGGAATTCAAAGGGGAAAAGAGGCCCAGTGTCCTCTTTCATCTTTTGCAACACCCTGCTTCTGAGTGTCCCTGTCCGATCTATCTTCCAGTGACTTATGCTGTTCCTTGAATCGGCCTCCTGTTTGAGAGTATGAACTTTTTGGTTTAGCCCTCTAGCGTCTGCTCTGTGTGTGAGGGATCATGTCTTCTGCGGAGATCTGATGTTTCCTGCATCCCTACCAGACCAGGTTTGGGTGGCTCTAACCCCTCATGTTCTCCCCTCTAGTAATAAGAAGGCCCCACGGTCGCGCACTGACCAAATATTGAGCTCCAGCTCTCAGAACCTATAGGTGCGCGGCTTCGCGGCCGGAAAGCACCTGCCCGACCATCCTCACCTGGGTCATCCTCGTCGCGGGGCACCTTCTTAAAGCAGTCGTTGAGTGATAGGTTGTGACGGATGGAGTTCTGCCAGCCGGCCTTGCTGCGCTGGTAGAAAGGGAAGTTATCGGCGACGAACTGGTAGATGTGGCTGAGAGTGAGTTTGCGCTCAGGCGCGCTCTGGATGGCCATAGCGATGAGCGCCGAGTACGAGTAGGGTGGTCGCACCATCTTCATCAGGTCTTCGCGGCTGGCCATCGACAGCCAGCCCAGCTCGCCAGGGGCTGCCGAGCCGGCGGGCGAGGCGGGTGCGGCCGCCGAGGGCTGCGCGAAGCCCCGCTGGGCGCCCGCGAAGGTGCCCGGAGCGGCTGGCGGCTGCAGGAAGGGTCCGGGCGCTGCTCCGGGGGGCGGAGGCGGGGCCCCTAGGTAGCTGGCAGCGGAGGCCGGGCCGCCCACGCCGGGCCCATTGAGCCACAGGTAGGGGTTGGTGGCTGCAGCGGGCGGTGCGGCGTAGTCGGACAGCCCATAGGGTGCCCTGGAGGTCGGGGGCGCACCGGGCGCGGCGGCCGGCTGCGAGTATACGAAGTTGTCGCCGCAATACAGGGCCATGTCAGGGACCGAGGGCTGGTGCGGAGCGGCAGCGGCTTTGGGAGAGCGGGGCTGGTCACGGCACTTCGGAGAGAGCATCCCTTGGCGAACCAACCCTACGGCCCGCCCTGGCCTCCGCTGCGACTACCGACTTGGAGCGCTGAGGAGCTCGCCGAGGGCGGGGTGCCGCGTCTCTTATACCTGCGGGCCCCGGGAGGCTGGGCAAGCAAGGCTCCACAGTCCACGCCCTCGCCACGCCCCATGTGCCCCGGAGCGGCGTGCAGCCTCCTTTGCCCCGCCTGCCCGGTCCCTGCTGCTTTCTGCTAGGTCCGGAGTCAAGGTGAAAAGCGTCCATCGGTCCTTCCTTTATCCCGCCCTCCTGTCCTACGGTCTAGTCATCCATCTAGTCATCCTCCCTGCCTTCCCTCCATTCTCCCATCTTAGCCCGGTAACGATCAACTTACTCTAAAAAGCAGAGTATTGAAACAAGAGACAGACCTCACCTACTGGACCGAATGGTCCCTAAAAAGCTGGTGAATCCGTTTGAATGGCTTGACTACTTACTTGACCTAGCCTCCACTTCCCTTTCTAACAAGTCCCAAAGTTTTAAAACTTTTTTTTTAAATAATCGAAGTATTCATATTCAGCACAGCACTCACGTTCGGTCTCCACCGATCAGCTCCATGCCATCAAAAATAATAGATGTGAATGCATAAATGACAACCCGAAAGGCACCCTTTCTTCCCGACTCTGTGGGCCAAGTGTGAAATGGCGCTCTCTCTCTCTCTCTCTCTCTCTCTCTCTCTCTCTGTCTCTTTTTGTGGTGATTCATCTTTCTACTTAAACCGTATGTTTGTTCACAATCAGGAAACACTGTTCATTTCATTTCACCCTGTTCGTTCCGACTTTTGGTGTGCAGTTATTTTTCTAAAGGTAAATTTGCAAAGACTGCTAGGTAAGTGGCTTTGGAATTAACATTTAAAAGCAGAAAGTTTAAAGTAGTTCAAGACGTGCTTATAGCCTGGGTCTGTTTATTCTCAGTTTCTCCGAGTTTTAAAGGGGGCTCTCTGAGCATCAGGAGAGCAATTAGCTAAATATTGTGTCGACCCAACGAGCCAAAACGACAGCGAGAAAATTATCTCTTTTACCATCCAAAATATTTCTAAAGGTATTCTTGATAAAAACAGATCTGAAAGTTCTCCTCTGAGCGGAGAAGATATGGGTTGCTCTTTTTTTTTTTTCTATTTTCGGATTACTGTCTGACAGTTTAGAATATTACTAAAGAATTCCCACACCCACATTTATTTACGTACATGATAGAGTTAGTTTTGTACTTTAAACTTTTTACCTCTTTAAAAAAACATTAAAAAAAAACAAAAAACAAAACAAAACAAAAAAAAATCAGAAAGGGTCTGTCGACAAGGCGACTCAACAGGTAAGGGCGCTTACCGCCTAAAGCCAGGAGTCTGATCCCTGGGGTTGAAGGAGAAAACCCGACCGGGAAAGTTATATGATTTGACTCGCTGCGACACCCGCACCACATAAGTGAGTAAATAAAGTAATTTTAAAAATTAAAATCAGAATTATTTATTTAGCAAACTTGAGAGCCTAAAATGTATATCTCACTTCAAAAGTAAGTGAGCATCTTTTCTGCTACCAGCGATATATTACTGCAAATGTAAAAAAAAAAAAAAAAACAAAAAACCTGATTCTTTGAAGACTTCTGGAAGAGTCTGAAAAGAGAAATAAATTATGACTCCTTAACTATATTTTAGTTTAAAACACATTTTTCTTTATTTAGATTAAAAACAAAACAGGCTTCCTATTCCTTCAAATGGCTTTGGTTTTTAGGCGAGGTTTTTCCTGAAATGTTAACAAGGTTGAAAACTATGACCCAGCTTGGCAAGCACTTATAATTTTTTAACGCCCTACTGGGTATTCTTTTTCTTAAGTATAAAGGTGCGAGCTAAAGCAAGATGACAGGGTCTAGGTAAAAGCTGAGGACCTAGAAGACAATCATACACACACACACACACACACACACACACACACACACACACTTTAAATACCTAACGTTCCTGTAGAGTGACCTGAAATATAAAGTGTGGGCAAGTGAGTGTTCAGAAGGCTTCAACACTCAGTTTGCTTTCATTCTAAATGGAAGTAAAGAATGAAGACAGGACTCCATCTTCCCTTTATACCGTTCTTCACAGTATAATTCCTTTCCTGATTTCCTAACAAATTGCTTAACCATACACAGTTTGCGATCTTTCTCCTGGATCTAATTTGAAAGCCGCCCATCTATTCTAAAGGAGAGGAGGGGCCACAGTTTTCAGAATGTGGTCTATTGTTTTGATTAAAGGTTCTGCTTAGCGGATCATGTTCTGAGTCTTTTATAAATTTAAAAGGAGCAGAGCCACCTACCGACCTTTTGCAGCTGTTACAGCACTTCCCCGGGGTAGTTAGAAATCACGTTCTTCTATTGATTTTCTTTCATTTATTTTCGAGAGTTGCGTTTCATGTAGTCTAGTCTGGCTTTGAACTCCTGGTATATGAGCACTCTTAGCAATAGTTTAAATTTTTTAGTAATGAAAAATTGTAATGGCTTCTTGATGCACAAATTGTGATCACCATTGCTTATTAACTGTTAAGCAAAAAGATAACCAAAGAGACGACCTGGCTTCATATTGATTGTTGCCTGAACATAAGCTGTTAAGTTTTGGAAAACCATTCTCAGGGAAGACAGATCTCATACTTCTGCCATTTGCTAACGTGATAGAGCAACAGCAGATTCTGACTAAATGTTGTTATTTTGAGCAAACATTCTTATGGAATGCAGTTATTATTTCCACAAATCTGCAGTATCATAGAAACACAGGGGCTGGAGAGATGGCTCAGCGGTGAAGAGCACTGACTACTCTTCCGGAGGCCCTGAGTTCAATTCCCAGCAACCACATGGTGGCTCACAACCATCTGTAATGGGGTCTGATGCCCTCTTCTAGTGTGTGTCTGAAGACAAGCTGCAGTGTACTCATATAAATAAAAATTAAAAAAAAAGAAAAAGCAAGAAACATGGGCACATAGGTTTGCTGGCATTGTTTCCTTTTTCTAGAGGAGGGACAGGGCCATATGAATTGAAAATGGCCTTGGTTGCTCTTCATTTAAAATGCCAACCAATGTGGACCAGTGCTGCATTTGGTTGTTTCCAAAAAGTAGAAATCATTGGCAGTGAGGTGGCTCAGTGAGTAAGGGTGTGTGTGTGCCACCAGGCTTGTGATCTATGCACAATCCTTGGGACCCATACGGTGGAAGGAGAGAACTGACTCCCTCAAGTTGTACAGAGAGAGAGACAGACAGAGACAGAGAGACAGAAAGAGACAGGGGGGAGAGAACAAACAGATAAATAAATAATAAACCAATGTAATTTTAAAAACTGAGAGCCAAGCACTGTACCCATGTTTCCTACCTGGCTTTCTGTCTGGCACTCTGTAGTCAGCACGCCCATCAACCTTCATCAAGTGAACCAAAAGTGCATTGAAGTTGAATTCTTTCCCCCTCTGGCAGTGTAGCCCAAGCTGGTCTGAACTTTCAGCAATCCAGCTGCCTCGGATTTGCTAGTGCTTAGGATTGCAGGTGGGCCCAATTGTCCTGCCTGAAGGGACTGTCCCCCCACCCCCTTACCAAATATGTATGGTTTATCATCTATTTATGACTGGTAATGAAAAATGGAGTGAGCAGCTGGGGAACAAGCTTTCCAATGATGTGTAAATATTTTCTGAGGTGGTGTAACCAAGACTATGAACTCAAGAACAAGCCATGCTGGGCATGGTGGTGCACACGCCTGTACTCCCAGCATCCAGGGGGTGAGGCAAGGGAACTGTTTTGTGTTTTAAGCTGGCCTGCACTGTAGGTTCCAAGCTAACCAGGGATAGGTAAGGAAGACCCTGTTCCCCCAAAATGTTGAGAATAAGCCTAGACTCTGACACTATCCACACATGATGAACATTGGATGCCTACACCCACAGAGCTTCAGAAGAGAAAGTCATACCCAAGAAACCAAGAGACTCTGGAAGCCCAGGCTATCCTATGCCCACCCTTTCAGTGCCTGAGGTCTCATTACCATATCTTCATGAACTGAAGTAAGCTGATTCACTAAGGATAAGTTAGACTTTCAAAAGAGCAGAAGTTATCTAAAGATATGCTAATGCTAATTTGTAAATCTTCAATCAGACACGTGATCTCTGTGAAGACAAGTTTTATGCTAAACAGACTTAATTCTTCCGCTGTCTCACAAAGGTGTGGGGCTGGAAACATAGCTCATGCGTAAGTGAAGGCAAAACATTTATACACACAAAATAAATTACTAAAGAGAGAGAAAGAAAGGAAGGAAAGAGAGAGAAAAAAGAAAATGAAAGGAAGGGAGGGAAGGAGGGAGAGAGACAGAGATAGACAGAGAGAGATAGAGTCAGAGAGAGAGAGAAAGACAGAGAGAGAGAGACCTAGAATACTAGCATGAGATAGCTATTTTCCCACATTTCACAAAATTGAAAAAGAGGAATTCAATGACTTATCTTTACCATATCTGACAAAATTTGGTAGGCTTCTGGGCTCTTCATGACTACTTGATTTCTGTAGCCAAGAAATCCTTGGGTATACAACAGTGAAAGCCTGTGCACAGATGAATGAAGGGCTTCCATTCTCCTCTTAAAGGAGCCAGGGCCATGGCCTATGTGCTTTCCAGCCTGCTTATACCCCATGTTGGTCAGCCAGAAATACATTGAAGTGTTCAGAAACCACTTAGCATCTTTGGATGCAGGGGTTGGCAGATGAAATCATGGACTTCTTTCAGCCGTGTCTCTCACATATATTCAAATTGGCTGATTTTAAACCAGCAATGACTTCATCAGCTTCCTGGCCTCTGTCATATATATACACAATGGTTGTATAAGCTTCAAATATTCATACATATACACACATATATATTATTGGATATATGAGCTATATGATATATGATGTATTATATATTGTTATAGAATATAATGCAGTATGTAATATAATAAATTAAAACAATAATACAATAAAATGCATATATATATATATATATATATATATATATATATATATATATTTTTTTTTTTTTTTTAGGGGAGCTGTTTGTTTGAGACAAAACCTCACTTTCTAGTTCTGACTAGCTTTAAACTCATGGAGATCCACCTACTTCTACTTTCACTGTGCTGTGTTGTTTTATATTTTGCAACAGAGGCTGATGTAGCCCAGGTTAGCCTTGAACTTGCTACAAAGCTGAAGATAGCCTTGAACTCCTGATCTTCTAGACCACATTTGATACATCTATTCTTTTTCTTTCTTTTTTTTTTCTTACTGAAAAAAAATTTTTTTTTCTGGATAGGCAGTGGTGTTGCATGCCTTTAGTCCCAGCACTAGGGAGGAAGAGGCTGGCAGATCTCTTAAGTTCAAGACTCAGCCAGCCTGTTTTACAGGGTTAGTTCCAGGACAGGACAGATAGGGCTTCATAGAGAAACTCTGAATAATAATAATAATAATAATAATAATAGTAGTAGTAGTTTTGTACACTATATTCTGATCATGGTTCCTCTCCCCTGACCCTTACAAGATCCTCCCCACCTCCCATCCACCCAGCTCCATGCATTCACATCTATTCTTAACTGATTTCCAATTGAACCCAGGTTTGTTCTTTCAGCCAAAGCTCTCATGGCCGTATCCTCCAAGGCCCTTTGCCTTGCCTCTGTTTGTGAGACTGGAGATGCCTTTCAGTGAATAGGCACCACATAGTGTTTTCTCCTAAGTGGTGACCATGGTGATGAGAATGAGGAACTTGGTGACAGAGGGAATGTTATGGTTCTTCCTAACTCTACCCTTGATTTGGTTGACTCCTTCTAACCAGGGCTGATGAATTTGCCAATCAGTGCTTCAACTCCCTTTGAGGAATAAGGAAGAGGGTTAAAATACTGGTGCCCTGGACCCACCCAGGAAATACGCATTTACGCTCTTTCCTTGCTTCCTTCTGTTTCTAGAACTATGGATTGAAGTTAGGGCCGAGAACTGGGCAAGTGCAGGTTTACCACTGGGCTAACTCCCTATGGTCTGTGCACTTTTAAGCCTCTCAGCCCCACCTAGTGATTCACACACTGTGGTGTTTGGGAGCATAATCTACTTAAAACTTTATAAGTAAAGGGGGATGCTACTATGCACAAAGATGATTAAGCAACTGTTTGCAAGTTGGGGACGTGTGAGAAAGGTATCAGAATCAATCAAGATATTGTTTTCAAATAACTTGGGTGAAAGCCATAAGCAATAGCTATGTGCCTGCATAACTCCACAGATGCGCATGGGAAGATGCAGGACCCATGCTACAAGACAGGTGTGCAAATACTGACAGAGTACTTTATACCAATGCACTAATCTATATTTTAGAAGGAGGGGGAGAAACAAGGATGGGTCTGGGGAGGGAGGGAGAAAGGAAGAGAAAGATGGAGGTTGATGGGACAGAGGGGACAGAGGGGGGTTGATTTGGTATAGAAAAGATTTTTTTTTTTTTTTTTTTTTGGATGCAACGTCTCACTCCATAACCCTGGCTATCCTAGAACACACTATGTAGACCAGGCTGGCCTCAAACTCACCTGCTTCTGCCTCCTCACTGCTGGAATCAAAGGCATGCAACATCACACCTAACTAGAAAGGAAACTCAGAAGATAAAAATGGCTTGAACTCATCTTGGGATGAGTAAACCTGTGTGTCTAAGGCAGAGTGTTCCTGAACCAGTGTATCTCAGACCTCTACAACAGCAGTAATGCTCTTACAAGCTCAGCCATCTCTCCTGCCTCTTATTTATTTATTTATTTATTTATTTATTTATTTATTTATTTGATGGGTATGAGTACCATGACTGCACTTAAGGAGATGCACCCCATGCAAGCAGTGGGGGAGCAGACCAAAGAGCGACATCAGACCTTCAGGAATGGGGGAGCAGACCAAAGAGCGGTATCAGACCCTTGGGAATGGGATTTAAGATGGACTGGGATCAAGTTGTGGGTTCTGGGAATGGAACCTAGGACATGTCTACAAAAGCAGCACGTGCTCGTAACTACTGAGGAATCTCTCCAGCTTTAATCTTTTGGGGGGATCTAGCTACTGGTTTCTATAGTGGATAGATATAGCAGGAACCTAGATTTTAATGTATGTGTGTGTCTGTCTGATCAAAGTAGAAAGAAATAGGAGTGAGCAGAGAACAAGAGAAGGTGATGAAACATAGACATTTTGAAAATAGAAGGAAGGGTGAACTATTGGAAAATAGAAGGGGATTGGCAAGAAGGCAGCAGGATGTGGGAGTGTGGGGTAAGGAACAAACGCGAACGTGTATGTGTGTGTGTGTGTGTGTGTGTGTGTGTGTGTAAGAGGGAGAGAGAAAGTCACAGTGAAACTCATTGCCTTCTACTAACCAAAACAGTAATTAAAAACAAGGACCTCAGCTTCAGAAGGTGGAAAAAAAAAAAAAAAAAGGAAGAGAAGTGACTACTTTTGATCCTAATTTGACCCTAATGCTTGCAAAAGTTAAAAAAAAAAAAAAAGTGAAGATAACTTTGCTCACAAGTGTGCCTGCTTGTTTTGACATTAGTCTGTTTGTATTGCTGAAATTCTTTACAGAGAAAATTTACAGGAAAGTGACCAGAAAATAAGATATGAGATGTTACTTGTATCATCTGGTATTTTGTGCTGTTTGAATAGTAACCTTCAGGCAGAACATATTAATGGTCACTGGTTCGAATTGGGTAAAGCATTGCCTGCCGAGCGTGTGGAAACACATCTCAGTGGCAAGTTACACTTCAGTAGCAGACCCATGCCTGGCAGTTTGATTCCCACCACTACAACAAACAAACCCAAAACTTAAAATGCATCGCAGTACCTTTTCATTTCAAATCTTGTCTGATAAAATTGTTAACTTTTGTTCATCTGTTTAATTGATTGACTATTTGAGATGGGATTTCATATCGCTTCTCGGCCTTTTGGCTAAGATCAAGTGTAGATGGGATATCATTACATAGCTAATCTTAAACAATCCTCCTGCCTCAGTCCCCAAAGTGCTCAGATTACAGGTATGAGATACCACACTTTGTTCAAAAGTATATAAGATCTGAAAAAAAGATTTTCAAGATTAAAGAAGAGACCCAGGGGGCTGAGGCTGGCAGTGACGGCCTCGGGTGCCGTCCGTGTAAACCTGTCTCGACTATTTCTAAAAATTTAATCTTCACACATATGACTCTAACCAAGGTCTTGATTTAATCCTGCCTATAGAACTTGAAGAAAGAATTAGTAAAAGCAGGAGGCACCAGACTGAGCCCCCACACGACCGTCAGGTGTATTTTCTCTACAGTTCCCAAATGGAAAAGGATTAAGATGAGGGGGGGGCTAGAGTGGTGATCTTCAAAATAATTCTTCCTAAGCCAGAAGATGCACTTTTTTTTTTCAGAGAATCGTGGGGTCCTTGAAGTGGTGGCACCATAGATCCCAGCACTGGGCGGGCAGAGGCAGGCAGATCTCTGTGAGTTCAAGGCCAGCCTGGTCTACACAGAAAAACCACGTGTGGGGCGTGAGGGGTAGGGGGACACACACAAACCAAACAGAGAGTTGTGGGAAGAGATGCTGCTGCCGGCTTTGGAAACTTGTGTCAAAGTACCTGGCATGAGCGGTCCTGATTTATGTGTTCACTTACTTAGTGTATGTATATGTGTGTGGGGTCAGAGGACAACTTACAGGAGTTGATCTAGTCCTTCCATCATGTGGATGGAACTCACATTGGTGTCTTAATTTTTATGGCTAATCCATCACATTAGGTTTTTGTTTTTGTTTTCGTTTTTTAATGTGAGTACTGGGAATCCAAACTCTATTCTCCATGCTTGCAAAGTGCGTGCCCTTACCCAGAGAGCCATATTCCCAGCTCAGATGTAGCTGTTATGCGATATATGCTATTGTTTTGAGAATAATGATAGTGAAGATGATAAGGGGGAGGTTTACACGTAAACATGGTAGATATATGGTTGCTATAGATTAGTGAGTGACACATGGGGACAGGCGACGGGCAGCCAGTGTTAATGAGCAGTGTGGAGTTTCTTTTGGGAGTATGAAAATGTTGCTCCTAAATGTCACCCCTACTCATTTGACCATTATGATTTGTTGTTTAAGATACTAACTTCTTTTCCAGTCATCAGAATAAATAAAGCCATCTTTTGGTACAGATGTAAATGACTACATTAAACCCATCAATTATCAGGTAAGACTTTTTTAGGAATCACTGCTCAACCACGTAACTGCTAGCCAGTTAGGGACACTAGTTAGTACCTGTCCTTCCAAGAGGAGTGGGGGTGGGGTGGAAACCTCACACCTCTCTTCAGGGGAGGTAATGAAGAGGTTGAGTTTTGGTGTGCCTGTGAGCAATTATGCACATTTATAAAAAGCTGGGCTTTCATGAGGCCTTCTGTCCGTCATCGCCTGGGCTGGGAGATGGGGCACTCACCTGAGCCATCCCTCTTCTTCAAGACGCTTCACCATCCCAAACTCCCGAGAAGCATAAATAAAGACCACTGGGAATGGCTTTGCTGTCTGACCTTTAACCTGGGATGAAAATCAAGCCTGGAGAATGTTATCCCGACTCAAGGCTCTTGCAGAACGGAGGCCCCTCCGCTCACCTGCTGACAAGTGCCTGCCAGACCTCCGAGTCAACTTTGATTTAGCAGTAATGGCATCCCCACACAGTGCAGAGGTCTGTCCGTAACTCCTTTGAGTCAATTTTATGGTAACCTGAGAGCCATTTCCTGCTTCGAAATGATGTCACTGTCTGTTAACACATACTAGAGTGACCACCGACTTCACTCTCCGGGGCCACAGAGTCGTAGATCACGCTCAGTCAGAGCTGGCTAAAAACAAACGCTATGTGAGCTTCAAACAGAAAAAGGAAGTTTGAATCCAATTCGCCTCTGTAAACCCTTAAAAGGTATCCCAACAGGTGTTTTCAAAGACTCAGGAGAGGATTTTATGAATCAGAAGTCTGCACTTGAGAAGTCTCAGTGGTTTTGTTTTTGTTTTTGTTTTTGTTTTAAGTTGGCAAAGATGCAGTTTTAGAACTGGGGTGGAGAATCGGGGACATTAAACCACCTATACCTGTAACTGAAGTTTATTTGACATTTGGTCTTTGTCTTGTTTTGTTTTCCATTGAAAACATTTTCCTCTCTTTTCTAATGGAATTTTATTGATGTGTGCTAGAAAGGGCGGGTATGTGTATGTGTGCATGTGTTGGGGGTCTTCCCCCATATAACCTGGCTGGACTCAAATTTGTGGTAACCCTTTTGCCTCAGCCTCCCAAGTGCTGGGATTACAGCTGTGTGCCACCATACACAGCTTCTGATTGAATTTTAAATCATTCATTTTTCTCGATTCAATGCCTTCTCCCCTGAAACTAGCTTATATTCATAAGCATTATCTTAGGGCTATACATTTTAGCTAGGTGTGGTAGGGCATGCTAGTCCATCCCTTAGGAGAAAGAGGTTGAAGGACCAGGAATTCGACCTTATGCTTGGCTACCCAGTGAGTTCTGAGGCAGCCTTAAGATCCTGTTTCTAAAACCCTCAGTTGGAGTGCTGTATTGTAAGTGGTTTTCCTAATCGTGATTCTGGAATAAACAATACATTGTATAGTAATTTGTGTGTGTGTGTTAAGCTCCAAATCTTCCAGCAGACATCCTTAACCCCAGCACTCAGGAGGCTGAGGCAGGAGGGTTTTGAGTTCAGACTGAACATCCCTAACCCAAATGGAGGAGCTAGCTTGCTCCTTGCTGTAGAGATGACCAGAAGGACATTGGATTTGGGGTGATTTCCCCCCAAAACTGGTTTTGTTCTCCAAAGATCAGTCAGTCTCCTCCAGTGTGGAAGGAAAAGGCTGGGTGTGCATATCAAGAATGCTTTCCAAAATGTAACGGGCTGTGAACAGTGGACTCATCTAGGGCCCCAAATCTGTAACCAGGAGACCTGATTATTACTAATGCTCATGTCAGATATGGTGTTCAGGGCTCCTATGGCTTCACCAAGGGAGAAGGCTGAGTCTGGAAGTAGGTATGTCAACTACTGGTCGCTCAGTTCTTTCCACTACATCCAACGATTGCATCCTGAGCCCAATAAAGTGTGGTCTCTCTCACACAGGGTATCTCTTCCAGGGCTTCCCTGGTGTTGCTTCATCAGCACCACCAATCATACTGTTCTGTGCTGCAGTCTGACTAGTAACTCAGGCTGAGGCTTCAGGCTGTGCCTCTCTCTGTTCTATTTCTTCTGACCAGATGTTTTGCAGGGTTCTCCCTGAAACTGACCAATCAAACCTTAATGCTTCTGTTTTCCGCAGCTGCTTCCTGCTTATTTCTGTTTTGTTTTGTTGATCGGTTCTCACTCTGTAGCCCTGCTGTCCCAGAACTCTCAATGTAGTCCAGGCTAGCTTTGAATTTACAGAGATCTTCCTGCCTCTGCCTCCAGAGTGCTGGGATTAGAGGCATGCACTGCTGTACTATGCCCAGCCCTGCTTATTTCTAAACCCAGCCAAAGCTTCTGCATTTGTCATCTCTAGGGCCATCGGTTCCTAGTAAACTTTCTAGGTATATGTTTTCCTCCCTCCCTTCTCAGTCTCTTTCCTTCCTTGTACATGACACTTGAATGTTCCGTTTTGAATTGTTCACTGTTAATATACATAAAAATATAATTCATACAGAATGTGGTGATACAAACCTACATTCCTAGCAATTGGAAGTCAGAGGACAGAGGAAGGAGTTCAAGAGTATCCTCAACTGCAGAGCAAGTTTGTAGCCATTCTGGGTTACATGAAACTGGAACCCCCACACCCCCCCAACCAAAAAAAAAAGCAAAACAAAGTTTGGTTTCTGTGCTGTCCTTATAACCTATATCTTTGCTAAACTTTCTTGGCTACCAGAACTCAACTGTGAGTTCTTTGGAGTTTTTCCCACAGGCAATATGTCGTATATAAAGAACAATTTTTATTTCTCTTTCCCAATGTTTGTGTTTAATTTCTCTATTTTTTACCTATTGATTTATTGGGGGGGTATTTTTTTTTTGGAGGTGAGGATAGAATCTTATTCAACAGCAAAGACTGAGCTGCAGTGTAGTTCACTCTGCAGCTGGCAGTGAACTCACAGTAACCCTGCCTCAGCTTCCTAGATGCTGAGATTATAGGCGTGAGACATCTACTGGACCACGCCCAGGTCTTCTTTCTGTTGTCTAATTTTACTACGTTGGATCTCAAGTCTGATTTTGTATGGGGTGGGGGTGAAAGTAGATACCATGACTTTTGTTGTTTTTCTCTGATCTTAGAGGGAAGGCTTGCAGACTCATCCAAGCTGAGGAAGACCTTGGCCCTTCATCCCATAGAGAGCCTGGGGATATATCTCAGATGGCAGGGTGCTGCTTACCTACCACGCATGAAGCTCTGGTTTCATCCCTATTACCATATACAATTGGCCACGGTACTACACACACATGATTCCATCACTTGAGAAGTGAAGGGAGGAAGATGAGGAGTTCAAGGTCATCCTTAACTACTGAAAAGGTTTGAGATTGAGGTTTGAAATCTGCTGAAGGAGATTTTGGTGGAAAGAGCTTGAGGTTCTTGCTGGTATGAAATGACTGAATGACTAGTAGTGTTTGAAGTAGTGATGGGAAAAGAGCATTGACACTCCAACTAATCCAGAACCATGGCTTATGAATTTAAACACACCCTAGAGGGCTCTTTCCAAACACAGGTGGTAGTGGATAGTGAGACTTGTCTGTTGAACGTACAAGACGCTGATGCACAAGAGGAGTACAGTACCACGAGGGACCAATACTCAGGGACAAGTAAGGACTTCCTCTGCATATCTGCCACCAACAGTAGCAAATCATGTGCAGATATTAACCTGTACAAGGAGCAGTTACGCCACTGAAAGACTCTGATGGTGTGCCGATTTTTCAACAAGGACTGTTGATACAAGCCAGACCCATGAACCAGCCAAGATTTCTGGGATGTTATTCTCTAAGCCAAGACAGGATTGTGTGTGGACTGTGCTTTTTTACAGACTGATAAGGGAGGTGAGCCTGTACCAGATGAACACTGTCCACATCAGTCACGGTGTCACTCAAGGTTGTGTGGGGTTGTTCCTTGGGTGACCGGATGAGATACATAGGGAGTTGTTCTGTCATCAGAAAAGAGACACCTGCATGGATACCCTGGTTCCGAGTCTGGAGATGAATCCCGCTGTTCTCTTCACCTCCGAGAAATTCCTGTTGCTTCTCCAACTCACTATGGATGTGCATAAGCATCTCCCGAGGGTTTCTCATATGCTTTCTGAACAGATAGATGTTCCTGTAACTATCCAGGAGGTTTCTGACCTGGGTGGTCCCACACACACACAATAAACATACATCCACCAGCAAGAGTTGTCCAAAAAGCATTTTGTGCTCTGATGTAGACAACCAAACCGTAGATATCAAAATCTGTTGAAAACTGTTCCTTATACTGATAGTGACTTCTTTTTTTTTTTTTTTTCCTTTGTGGCTGAACTTGTATTTATGCTAGTTTTGGGGGAAATGTTATAAATTACTGTTTTGCTGACAACATAATTAATGTTGTTGATTGATTTGTAATGTCACCAGCTGTGTTCTAGGAACTAACTAAATCTCCTCTAGATTTATTAGTGAAAAAATGAACCCTGACTTTCAACTCCATCCTAGACTTTTCTAATTTTATGAAATTAAATCCAACTTTCTCACACTCAAAAAGTTTGTGTCCAGTCTGAGCTACATGACACCCCATCTCCAGAGAAAAGTTTCTTAGAGAGTGCTGAACAAGTTAAATAAATTCCCTTCTGTCTAGTTTGTTGGCAGCTTTGACTATGTTTTTTTGTTGTTGTTGTTTTATTTTTTTCCTCACTATGTAATCCTGGCTGGCCTGGAATTCTATATATAGGCCAGCCTGGCTGGCCTTAGACTCACAGAGATCCACCTGCCTCTGCCCCCAAGTGCTGGGATTACAAACACGTGCCACAATGTATGACTACTGACAGCTTTGAAAGGACCTTCTCCTTCTCCTTCTCCTTCTCCTTCTCCTTCTCCTTCTCCTTCTCCTTCTCCTTCTCCTTCTCCTTCTCCTTCTCCTTCTCCTTCTCCTTCTCCTTCTCCTTCTCCTTCTCCTTCTCCTTCTCCTTCTTCCTCCTCTCCCTCCTCCTCTTTTTCTCCTTCAGCCTATTGATATGATTAAGCAAAATAGATTATTTTTAAATATTATTTCTTGTATTCCTCGGATAAAGTTGGTAAGGTATTTACTTGTTTGTTTGTTTGTTTGGTTGGTTGGTTTATTTTGAGACAGGGTCTCTCTACATAGCCCTGACTGCCATGAAACTTGATAGGTAGGCTCTGTTCAATTCACAGAGATCTGCCTGCCTCTGCTTCCTGAGTGCCAGTCTTAAAAACATACACCAACACACTGGGCTGTTATAATTTTTAAGTTTAATTTATTTATTTTTACTTCACGTATATGAGTGCCTGCCTGTATGTATATCATTTGTGTGCCAGGTACCATCAGAAGTCAGAGTATCAGATCCCCTGGAATTGGAATTACCAATGGACATAAGACACTATATGGGTACTAGAAATGAAACACATATTTCTGCAAGAGCAGCAAGTGCTCTTAACCACAGAGCCATCTCTTCAGCCCCTATTTTATTTTATTTTATTTTTTATTATGTTTCTACACATGTGTGGCTGTTGGGGAGTGCAAATATCCACAAACATCAAATAAATCTGGGGTTATGGGCAGTTGGCCTGGAAGCTGGGAACCAATTAAGTACATGACTTAACTACAGAGTTATCTTTTCAGCCCCCCAATATGTTCTATCTGAGATTCTAGTAGCAAAAATATCATTCAGGGGCTGGTGAGATGGCTCAGCAGGTAAGAGCACCCGACTGCTCTTCCAAAGGTGATAAGTTCAAATCCCAGCATCCACATGGTGGCTCACAACCATCCGTAACGAGATCTGGCGCCCTCTTCTGGAGTGTCTAAAGACAGCTACAGTGTACTTATATATAATAAATAAAATAAATCTTTAAAAAAAANGTTGATCGGTTCTCACTCTGTAGCCCTGCTGTCCCAGAACTCTCAATGTAGTCCAGGCTAGCTTTGAATTTACAGAGATCTTCCTGCCTCTGCCTCCAGAGTGCTGGGATTAGAGGCATGCACTGCTGTACTATGCCCAGCCCTGCTTATTTCTAAACCCAGCCAAAGCTTCTGCATTTGTCATCTCTAGGGCCATCGGCTCCTAGTAAACTTTCTAGGTATATGTTTTCCTCCCTCCCTTCTCAGTCTCTTTCCTTCCTTGTACATGACACTTGAATGTTCCGTTTTGAATTGTTCACTGTTAATATACATAAAAATATAATTCATACAGAATGTGGTGATACAAACCTACATTCCTAGCAATTGGAAGTCAGAGGACAGAGGAAGGAGTTCAAGAGTATCCTCAACTGCAGAGCAAGTTTGTAGCCAGTCTGGGTTACATGAAACTGGAACCCCCCCACCCCCCCAACCAAAAAAAAAAGCAAAACAAAGTTTGGTTTCTGTGCTGTCCTTATAACCTATATCTTTGCTAAACTTTCTTGGCTACCAGAACTCAACTGTGAGTTCTTTGGAGTTTTTCCCACAGGCAATATGTCGTATATAAAGAACAATTTTTATTTCTCTTTCCCAATGTTTGTGTTTAATTTCTCTATTTTTTTACCTATTGATTTATTGGGGGGGTATTTTTTTTTTGGAGGTGAGGATAGAATCTTATTCAACAGCAAAGACTGAGCTGCAGTGTAGTTCACTCTGCAGCTGGCAGTGAACTCACAGTAACCCTGCCTCAGCTTCCCAGATGCTGAGATTATAGGCGTGAGACATCTACTGGACCACGCCCAGGTCTTCTTTCTGTTGTCTAATTTTACTACGTTGGATCTCAAGTCTGATTTTGTATGGGGTGGGGGTGAAAGTAGATACCATGACTTTTGTTGTTTTTCTCTGATCTTAGAGGGAAGGCTTGCAGACTCATCCAAGCTGAGGAAGATCTTGGCCCTTCATCCCATAGAGAGCCTGGGGATATATCTCAGATGGCAGGGTGCTGCTTACCTACCACGCATGAAGCTCTGGTTTCATCCCTATTACCATATACAATTGGCCACGGTACTACACACACATGATTCCATCACTTGAGAAGTGAAGGGAGGAAGATGAGGAGTTCAAGGTCATCCTTAACTACTGAAAAGGTTTGAGGTTGAGGTTTGAAATCTGCTGAAGGAGATTTTGGTGGAAAGAGCTTGAGGTTCTTGCTGGTATGAAATGACTGAATGACTAGTAGTGTTTGAAGTAGTGATGGGAAAAGAGCATTGACACTCCAACTAATCCAGAACCATGGCTTATGAATTTAAACACACCCTAGAGGGCTCTTTCCAAACACAGGTGGTAGTGGAAAGTGAGACTTGTCTGTTGAACGTACAAGACGCTGATGCACAAGAGGACTACAGTACCACGAGGGACCAATACTCAGGGACAAGTAAGGACTTCCTCTGCATATCTGCCACCAACAGTAGCAAATCATGTGCAGATATTAACCTGTACAAGGAGCAGTTACGCCACTGAAAGACTCTGATGGTGTGCCGATTTTTCAACAAGGACTGTTGATACAAGCCAGACCCATGAACCAGCCAAGATTTCTGGGATGTTATTCTCTAAGCCAAGACAGGATTGTGTGTGGACTGTGCTTTTTTACAGACTGATAAGGGAGGTGAGCCTGTACCAGATGAACACTGTCCACATCAGTCACAGTGTCACTCAAGGTTGTGTGGGGTCGTTCCTTGGGTGACCGGATGAGATACATAGGGAGTTGTTCTGTCATCAGAAAAGAGACACCTGCACGGATACCCTGGTTCCGAGTCTGGAGATGAATCCCGCTGTTCTCTTCACCTCCGAGAAGTTCCTGTTGCTTCTCCAACTCACTATGGATGTGCATAACCATCTCCCGAGGGTTTCTCATATGCTTTCTGAAAAGATAGATGTTCCTGTAACTATCCAGGAGGTTTCTGACCTGGGTGGTCCCACACACACACAATAAACATACATCTACCAGCAAGAGTTGTCCAAAAAGCATTTTGTGCTCTGATGTAGACAACCAAACCGTAGATATCAAAATCTGTTGAAAACTGTTCCTTATACTGATAGTGACTTCTTTTTTTTTCCTTTGTGGCTGAACTTGTATTTATGCTAGTTTTGGGGGAAATGTTATAAATTACTGTTTTGCTGACAACATAATTAATGTTGTTGATTGATTTGTAATGTCACCAGCTGTGTTCTAGGAACTAACTAAATCTCCTCTAGATTTATTAGTGAAAAAATGAACCCTGACTTTCAACTCCATCCTAGACTTTTCTAATTTTATGAAATTAAATCCCACTTTCTCACACTCAAAAAGTTTGTGTCCAGTCTGAGCTACATGACACCCCATCTCCAGAGAAAAGTTTCTTAGAGAGCGCTGAACAAGTTAAATAAATTCTTTTCTGTCTAGTTTGTTGGCAGCTTTGACTATGTTTTTTTTGTTGTTGTTTTATTTTTTTCCTCACTATGTAATCCTGGCTGGCCTGGAATTCTATATATAGGCCAGCCTGGCTGGCCTTAGACTCACAGAGATCCACCTGCCTCTGCCCCCAAGTGCTGGGATTACAAACACGTGCCACAATGTATGACTACTGACAGCTTTGAAAGGACCTTCTCCTTCTCCTTCTCCTTCTCCTTCTCCTTCTCCTTCTCCTTCTCCTTCTCCTTCTCCTTCTCCTTCTCCTTCTCCTTCTCCTTCTCCTTCTCCTTCTCCTTCTCCTTCTCCTTCTCCTTCTCCTTCTTCCTCCTCTCCGTCCTCCTCTTTTTCTCCTTCAGCCTATTGATATGATTAAGCAAAATAGATTATTTTTAAATATTATTTCTTGTATTCCTCGGATAAAGTTGGTAAGGTATTTACTTGTTTGTTTGTTTGTTTGGTTGGTTGGTTTTTTTTGAGACAGGGTCTCTCTACATAGCCCTGACTGCCATGAAACTTGATAGGTAGGCTCTGTTCAATTCACAGAGATCTGCCTGCCTCTGCTTCCTGAGTGCCGGTCTTAAAAACATACACCAACACACTGGGCTGTTATAATTTTTAAGTTTAATTTATTTATTTTTACTTCATGTATATGAGTGCCTGCCTGTATGTATATCATTTGTGTGCCAGGTACCATCAGAAGTCAGAGTATCAGATCCCCTGGAATTGGAATTACCAATGGACATAAGACACTATATGGGTACTAGAAATGAAACACATGTTTCTGCAAGAGCAGCAAGTGCTCTTAACCACAGAGCCATCTCTTCAGCCCCTATTTTATTTTATTTTATTTTTTATTATGTTTCTACACATGTGTGGCTGTTGGGGAGTGCAAATATCCACAAACATCAAATAAATCTGGGGTTATAGGCAGTTGGCCTGGAAGCTGGGAACCAATTAAGTACATGACTTAACTACAGAGTTATCTTTTCAGCCCCCCAATATGTTCTATTTGAGATTCTAGTAGCAAAAATATCATTCAGTAGCCCCATCCTGGGAGGGCCCTAATTTCAGTTTATTTGAAACACAGTATATAAGGAAAATCTGGGGTTTATCAGAGGATGCCTCCAGGGAAGATGCCATTTGAATTGGCAAACACTAAAGAAAAATTCATCTAGCCCAGTGGTTCTTACCTTCCCAATGCTGTGACCCCTTTACACAGCTCCTCATGTTGTGGTGACCCCCGCCCCATCATACAATTATTTTCATTGCTACCTCATAATTGTAATTTTGCTACTATTCTGAACTGTAATGTAAATGTCTGATATGTAGGGTATCTGATATGTGACTCTTGTGAAAGGGTCTTTCAAACCCCAGAGGGGTCCAGTCCCACAGGTTGAGAACCACTGATATAGACCAAATGGATATTATGGATGTAAAAAGAGATGATAACCAGTTAAGGGGAAAGAAATATTTGTCAGGATGGAGAGAAATGGCAGGAGAGGTTGGAAACAGGGAGATTATTCTACATCCTAAAGAAACTAAGGTCTCTCTGTTCACCAGTGGGGCTGGGCAAACACGGCCAGTGACTGCCAGGGCCAACACAGAGATAATATCTTGCATTGTATAAATCTACATTGGATTTATTTTTTTAAGCCTATTGAGGTTTCTGCACCATTTCAACAAGACTGGGCAGTGATTCATGCGCAAAGCAAGCAGGTGAGAAGACAAGACAGATCACCCTGGGAAGCACTCTGTTTATCTACAAACACTCCCCTCCCATTCACATGTTAGGAGAGCCAGGTGACTGACATGCAGGAGGGACAGCCACGGCCTGGGGATGCTTCTCTCAGCTCTCTCACCATCCTTTGTTCTTCTCCTTGGTGTTTCTGCACCTCTGCGACTGCTCTGTTTTCTGTGAGAATGGCACTAAAGGAGATCCTGTCAAAGCACCACTTTGGGCAGATGTTTGCACCCTGCAAATAAAACCCAGGCAGTTTCAAATCCAAGAAGAGAAATAGGGATAACAGATGTGCTGGCTAGTTTTTCCTCAACTTGGCACAAGCTATAGTCGTCTGAGAGGAGAGAACTTGGGTTGAGAAAATGCCTCCATAAGCTCGAACTGCAAGCAGACAAGCCTGTAGGGCAGTCTTTTTGGGGGTTGAATGACACTTTCACAGGGGTCAAATATCAGATATCCTGCATATCAGATATTTACATTATGATTCATAACAGTAGCAAAATTACAGTTATGAAGTAGCAATGAGAATAATTTTATGGTTGGGGGGGTCCTCAGGACATGAGGAACTGTATTAAAGTGTCACAGCAATCGGAAGGTTGAGAACCACTGATAGAGGGCTTTTCTGTAATTAATGAACAGTTGGGGAGGGCCCACAATCCATTGTGAGTGGGGCTATCCCTGGGCTGGTCAGCCTGGGGTCTCTAAGAAAGCAGGCTGAACAAGCCATGAGGACCAAGCTAGTAAGCATTATCTCTTCTTGGCCTCTGTCAGCTCCTGCCTCCAGGTTCCTGCCCTGGTTGAGTTCCTTTGATGATGAACTGTGATGTGGAAGCATAAGCCAAATAAACCCTTTCTTCCCCAAACTGCTTTGGTCATGATTATGTCAGAGCTGCCATCTGCTTTGCCCAAGGTCACTGAATGATTGGGCAGCATGTCGGTAATCCTTCAGATGAGAAAACTGAGGTCAGAGAACTAAGAATTCCACATGTTCAGCCTTATCTTCCTGTGTGTGTGTGTGTGTGTGTGTGTGTGTGTGTGTGTGTGTGTGTGTGTGTGACTGTGTCTGTGTGTCTGTGTCTGTCTGTCCTGGAACTCACTCTGTAGACCAGGCTGTCCTTAAAGTCACAGAGATTCTGCCTCCGGAGTACCTTTGCCATTACACTCAGGTGAGCTTGACGTTTTCGACATTGTCATATAATTTATGTTAATATAGTATTTAACAATTGAAATATATTACACATACACACAGGCACACACACAGTTGGAGAGATGGTACTGCAGGTAAAAGACATTTGCCTCACAAGCCTAAGGACCTGAGTTTGGTTTTTTTTTTATGTTTTTTTTTTTTTTTTTTGGTTTTTGAGACAGGGTTTCTCTGTATAGCCCTGGCTGTCCTGGAACTCACTTTGTAGACTAGGCTGGCCTCGAATTCAGAAATCCACCTGCCTCTGCCTTCCGAGTGCTGGGATTAAAGGCGTGTGCCACCATGCCCAGCTTAGGACCTGAGTTTGATTCCTGGGATCCATACAGAGGTAGAAGGAGAGAACTCACCAGGAAAAAGTTGTCCTTTGACCTCCACCTGCATATGTGTTCATCCCCCTCCCCATACACCATACGTGTGGATACACATATAATAATAAGTAAATAATTTAAAATAAAATGAATTTTAAAAAATGAATTTTGAAACAAGGGCTAAGCATGCATCAGGTAACCGCAGGACTTGGAAGGGAGACAGGCGGGCTGAAACAAGTTTGGGGCCAGCCTGATGTACACAGTGAGTTCAAGGCAACAGGGCTTCATAGAGGGATCCTATCAAAAAATCCAAACAAAACAACAGAAGCACCTTCACTATTCAGTTAACATGCGATTCTAATGTGAAAAATATTAGATCCACACTCCACCCACCTACACTTGTTCCTGGTAAGAATTCTTTCAGCCTGCAATAACTCACTCTTTTCTCTGACTTTCTCCATCAGCCTTCTTGTGCTTTTAGGTAACACAAAGCCACCCAGAAAACTAAAAGCCACAGCTCTGAACAGCTGCCTGCTTAAACTGACACACCAGCAGGGTAAGGCCCCGCCTTTTCCCTAAAGAGATAATTAAACAACTGGGCTGTTTTGGTGTGTGTCAAAAGTCACCTGTCCCCCTTGATCTGTACTTCAGCTAAGGTGCCTGGTGGACCTCAGAGGTCATGGGAGAAGAGGGCCAGGGCAAGGGAGAAATTTCAGTCCACCTTGAAGTGCAAAGTGTTTGTTTTCCCCAGTGCCTCTTCTCGCTTCCTCTCTGGTGAAAATCTACCCTCCGTATTCCTTCATGAAAGTACCTCGGGCATTCTTCAGCTGCCTGTCCCCAAACTTCAAGGACCAAGGTGTGGGACTAGTGCTTTCCAAAAGCTCTTGGAGGTAAATATCCTGAAGTCTCTTGGGTTCTGAGACACAATGTAGAGGATTTTTGTTATTGTTTTGTTTTTCCCCAAGACCCCTATAGTCTTATTGTTTCAATGTAGCAACATGTATTTTCTACCAAGGGGCAGGATCTTGACTTGTTATACCTTGGGAGGGGGGGATCCTACCCCTGAGCTTCATCCCCAGAGCAGACACCCTGTTCTAAATACAGCATCTTCACTCAATGAGGAAATTATCATCATAATCACACTCACTAAAAGTCAGAGGGTTTCCCCCCCCCCCCCCCAGACAGGGTTTCTCTGTATAGCCCTGGCTGTCCTGGAACTCACTTTGTAGACCAGGCTGGCCTCAAACTCAGAAATCTGCCTGCCTCTGCCTCCCGAGTGCTGGGATTAAAGGCATGTGCCACCACGCCCGCCCGGCCAGAGGGTTTCTTTAACCCTTCAGCCACAACTTCCCGTTTTGTTCCTTGTCCTGTGGATAACATCAGGGATGGAAGATCTAGAAGATTCCATGAATGCACCAGAGGCCTTTATCTGATTTAGAAGGCCTGTAGAAATTCCTATTAGTTTTAAATCCTCCCTCTTATTTTTTAATTTTACTCCCCTCCATACCATTGGAAATGCAGTAAAATCAGAAATTCTCTTCATGCAGCTTTGGTGCCCTATCTGAAGGCCATGGTATGATTGGACTAGAGATGAGCCTCAGGGAACAAGGCCACTGTCTTAAGAATTCTAACCATATTCTTATTGATATACATCAAAAGATTTCTATCCTGATGAATAAGTCAGAAATCCTGGAAATTAGGAAGGCTGTCACCAGTGGCTTTCCATACAAAAGAGCTGTAGATGCTCTGTTGATTCTATGGTTTCTGTTCCTCAGCTAGCATAACTATGGACCAAATAAAACAGCTGCCTTTGCTATTTTATATTTTATTTTATTTTATTTTATTTTATTTCTGTTATTGTTAGAGACAGGGTTTCTCTGTATAGCCCTGGCTATCCTGGATCTCACTCTGTAGACTAAGCTGGCTTTGAATTCAGAAATCCTGCCTCTGTCCCAAATGCTCGGATTAAAAGCATCACTTGCTGTTACAATTTGATGATCATACTAAGGCAAGCAGGAAACTATCCGAGTTAGACCTTGCCGACTGAAATGAGGAGGCATAGCATTTGATTCGCAGATGCACCGGCTCAGGCATGGAAGGTGGACTTCTCATGCCCTGTGGATGGTAAAATAGCTCTTTCCACAGAGTTGAGGGCAGAAGTGATACTTCATCCTGACCTCAGTGCCAACAGCAAAAGCCCCCGGGCTTCTGTGGACTCCACTGGTTGCAGTTTATGAAGCCGATTCAATCTCTTTCAGCGTACCTATACAATAGATTGAGTAGAGATGGTGGGCTGGCGAGATTGCTCAATGGTTAAAGCACTTGTCACGGAGGCATAAGGCCTGAAGTTCTGGTCCCCAGAACACATCCATCAAGTAAATGCCAGTTGGGCGTGGCCATCTGCCTGAAGTTCTAGCTTTACAAGGCAGAGACAGGATTTCCAGCACTTTCTAGCTAGCAAGACTAGTCATTTTGGAGAGCTCTGGTTGAGAGACCCTCCCTGCCTTCAATGAGTAAGGTGGAGGAACAATAGAGGATAATCTTCTCACATCAGCCTTAGGCCTCCATATGCCCATACACATATATGTATATCATATGCATATATGTCTGCACATATGCAAACCACATGTAAATGGATAAAAGAAAAAATAGAAGATGGGTTTGGTCTCATTCAATGCCTCATGTCTTGAGTGTTAATAAAGGACCTTTCCATCCAGGCATGGTGGCACCTGCCTTTAATCCTAGAACTCAGGAGGCGGGGCCAGGTGGGTCTCTATGAGTCTGAAGCCAGCCTGGTTTACTATATAGAGAGTTCTAGACCAGCCAGAGCAACAAAGTGAGAGCCTGTCTCAAATTTTAATGATGAGGAGGAGGGGGGGGAGGAAGAGGGGTGAAGAAGAAGAGGAGGAGGAGGATGAAGAAAAAGAAGAATCGACCTTCCCAACTTCACTCTCAACTCTAGTACCAGAAGGTCTACCCCAGGTCCTGACCGAAGAGAACTTTTTCTCTAGACAGAAGAGAAGGGTTGGGCTGGAGAAATGGCTCAGCGGTTAAGAACTCTGACTGCTCTTCCGAAGGTCCTGAGTTCAAATCCCAGCAACCACATGGTGGCTCACAACCATCCATAATGAGATCTGATGTCCTTTTCTGGGGTGTCTGAAGACAGATATAGTGTACTTACATATCATAAATAAATAAATAAATAAATAAATAAATAAATAAATCTTAAAAAGAAGAAGAAGAAGAGGAAGAGAAAGGTTGGGAGATTGAATCAACACAGGAAGAAAAACTAATATCTATCTCCTGGGCAGCATATATTTTGATTAAAAGAGAACAACTAAGGCATTTGTTTAAGGAGATCACATCGAAGGCAAAATGGGACCTCAGCTGCCCTGCAGCTTCTGCTCCATCACTCCTGGTGTAGGAATGATCATGACCAAGAGTTGAAATAGGCCAAATCGCATGGCTCCTTCATGCTTGTGATGTCACACGGCAGTGAGATATATGTTCTAGGAGAAGCTGAGCAGTGTGGATGTGAACCCTTAGGTAGTGTGTGTTCTGTGCTGCATTTCTCTATTTCTCTGGCATATTTTCTTTCTTCTTTCTTCTTTTTTTTTTTCCTTTTGGAACTGAGGATCTTTTCTGGACTTGTTACAAGTAATTTATAAATACTCTGTGGCTGAATGTCTAAAAATGACTTCGTTGTGCTTTGATTTGACCTGAAGAAGCATCAGTCTGTCTCCAGTATGTCCATGTTTTGGAAGTCTCAAGTGTGAGCAAGGCTGTAGAGAGACTATTGGGGTAGCTCAGTTAGTGTGAACGAGGATAGATTAGGATGTGTGGTTTCCTTTTTCTTCTTAAATTTTTTGTTTATTTGTTTTTTCAAAACAGGGTTTCTCTGTGTAGTCCTGGCTGTTCTGGAACTCTCTCTGTAGACCAGGCTGCCCTCAAACTCAGAAATCCGCCTGCCTCTGCCTCCTGAGTACTGGGATTAAAGGCGTGCACCACCACTGTGACAGACTTCTTAAAAATTTTTTTACATCTGTTTTTTATTTTATTTTTTTCTGAATGTGTGTGTGTGTGTGTGTGTGTGTGTGTGTGTGTGTGTGTGCACATGAGTGCACATGTGTGCCACCATGTGCAAGAGGAAGTCAGAATACAGCTTCTGAGAATCAGGTCTTTCCTGCCACTGAGTGGGTTGCAGGAATAGAACTCAGGCCAGTTTGACAGCAAGTATCTTTTTCAGACATCTTGCCAGCTCAGATTTTCTGGTTTTTCAAAAATCTGCAATAAAAGTAAATCTTGATGTGTTATTTCATTTTTAGTAGTAAATAAGTGTATATAGGAGAATAGAGAGAGAGAGAAAGAGAGAGAGAGAGAGAGAGAGAGAGAGAGAGAGAGAGAAAGCGAGCCTCTATCTTTCTCCTTCATTACACCTACATTCATTACCCTTTCTCGTTTCCCTTAACACGGATCTTAATATTTTTATTTCCGTGTTAACTTTCTTTCCTTAGGATCTATTATGGTCAGACTTAGAAAATAACATCAAAGAAAGGGACAAAGTTTCCTTGTCCTTTAGAATTTTGTGTCATAAAGGAAATAGGGCCCAGCTCTTTATGAGTGCCTGTGCACCCACACACCCTGTTTCTTCCTACTGCGTGATTAAAGGAACTGCCCCAAGATAAAGGAACTGCCCCAAGATAAAGGAACTGCCCCAAGAGACACAGTTACTTAGTTGCAAGCAGGCTGGGCCAAGAAAGGAGTGCCCAGCTAAGAGCAGATGGCCCTCCTGCCAAATCCACCCTCCTAGATAATCAGGTTCTGGAATCCAGCCTCAGAAGACCCCACAATCTTTGCTTATCAGTTAAAATCTGGTCCAATTGAATATCAAAGGTAGCCTTCGGGAAGGGAGTGAGTGATTCAGCAGAAAGGCTTGCCTGCTGGGAAGATGCACCAGGAGGGGAGGCCCCTCTCTACTGCAGCACTCCGGATTCCCCCAGGCAGGCATCCACCCTTCAACCTTTCACTCACCTCCCTACACCCTGCCTCCCTCCAAACCCTGCTCCTGAGTGAGTTCCTTTTCTGGGTGAGCCCCACACTCAGCCTCGAGGCTCTGTACTGCGAGTACTTTTTTCACTGATTAAATTCTTATTTATTTATTTTTAGGCAGGGCCTCATGTAACACAGGGTACCCCAGCAGAGTGCTTCACACATACCCACAGCCCTATTTTCTTATCTCACTGCACCAGCCTTGAACTTGCTATGTCCATTTAAGGTGATCTTGAATTCTGGATCCTGCCTCCTCTTCTCCAGTGCTGGGGTCACCGGCCTGCACCACCATTGTTCTCTGATGCTCCCCGATATTGCTTTCCTAGGTGGCTTCAGGAAGCACCTGGGACTGACTCCTGTTTAGTCCAGCAGAGCCTGGTGGGCATGGAGTATGTAGTGAAATTGCCCAGGGTAACAGGGCTATGTTTTCAGCAAGACCCCCATTCTAAGGAGGTGTGGTCCTATAAGCCACCCTGCCCCCATTCCAGCTCTTTAAGAGTAACTTTCTCTGGAAATGGGGCTCAGATTTGTGAACTTCTTGCTTCAGCCTCTCAAGAACCTGATATTAAAGTCACATATTATCAAATCCATGTGAAACAAGGCCTCTCTATTTAGCTCTGAATTCTTGACCTTCTCCTTCCTGGATCCACCTTGGGAATCACAGGTGTGCCCTGAGGGGCTTTTACTCCTGGAACCATTGCACGTACGCATGTATACATAGGCAGCTGGTTTTGGCAGAAGAAATAAACTTGATGGCTCTGAGAATCATGTCCCCAGGGTAGTTGAGGGACATAGTACAGAGAATGCACAGAACTCACTGATTAATAGTTAAAGCAGGCAGCCTCGTTTCATAAAGTGAAATGTTCAAGGAAGATCTAATGATCAAGATTCATCAGTACCTCTGGGCAGTGGTGGCACACACCTTTAATCCCAGCACTTGGGAGGCAGAGGAAGGTGGATTTCTGAGTTTGAGGCCAGCCTGGTCTACAGAGTGAGTTCCAGAACAGCCAGGACTACACAGAGAAACCCTGTCTGAAAAAAAAATAAAAATAAAAAGATTCATCAGTACCCAGGTGTGGTGGCTTGTGGCTATAATCCTAACTTTTCAGAGTCTAAGCAGTGGGAAATTAGCTACAAACTGGAGACCAGTCTGATCTACATATTGAAATCCTGTCTCAAACTCAATTCATGAATGAATGAATTGAATAATGAGTTCATAACTAGAAGAAAATCTACTGCAGTTGTGAGCTAGTAACCTAAGATGGTCACTGGGGGGGTTAAACCAAGTTGGGATCATTTCAGCCTAGAACACTAGGAAGTAGAGAGGGACCAAGCAAGAAGCAGATCTATCCAGATGTCCATCCATGCCTGTGACATCAGCATTTCTCAAGCATAGGTAAGGGTGACTGCCATGAGTTCAAAGACAGCTATAGTGAGTTCAAGGTCAGCTAGGGGTACACATTGATAGACTGTGTCTTAAAAAACAAAACAAAACAAAACAAAACAAAACAACCACCATGAGCCTGTTGTTGGTGGTGTGCGTTTTGAATCATAGCACTTGGGAGGCAGAGGCAGGCAGATCTCTAAGTTTGAGGCCAGCCTGGTCTACAAAGGGAGTTCCAGACAGCCAGGGCTACACGGAGAGACCCTGACTTGAAAAGCAAAAAACAAACAAACAAACAGTTTGTAACTGGGGTTACAGGTGTTTGTGAACCAGCCAGTGTGGGTGTTGGCAGTGAATTTGGGTCCTCTGGAAGAGCAGCAGTACTCTTAATCACCAACTTGTACCACTGGACCACCTTTTCTTCCTCTCTCTCTTTGTCTTTGTCTCTACCTCTCTCTTTCTTTCTCTCTTTTTTTCTTCTCTAGCAGTAGAAGAAAGACATTTATTGAGGGTGAATAGACACACATACAGCAGACTCACAGAGAATAAAACCCTTGGCAAAGCAGAGGTTGGACCACCTTTTCTAAGGATACCCATCGTTGGATTCTGTGTTCACTCTGTCCGGAAATAATGTCACTTTGAGATCCTTACGTCAATAATAGCTGCACGGACAATACTCTGAAATAAGGTGTGCAGAGGGCAGAGATGGCCCCGTGGGTAAAACGGGATGGTGCACATCAGGGGGCCGGGGAAAAGAGAAAGGAAAGAGCTGAGCCTACAAGGCTTTCTTTCTCCTCTGGCCTTCACAAGTGTGTGGTGGCACATTTGTCATATACCCCCCCACACACACACAGACACACACACACACACACACACACACACACACACACCACCACCACCACCACCACCACCACCACCACCTCATCATCATCCTCATTCTCCTCCCAGTAGATTATAACTATGAAGGGGCTTTGTAAAGGGAGTCTCTTCCTAGGCAGGCTGTTTGTTCCTGTGTCCATCTAGAGATCCATTTGTACCAGTTATCTGTGTGCAAAAACTTTCCCCCTAAGCCGGGCGTGGTGGCGCATGCCTTTAATCCCAGCACTCGGGAGGCAGAGGCAGGCAGATTTCTGAGTTTGAGGCCAGCCTGGTCTACAAAGTGAGTTCCAGGACAGCCAGGGCTACACAGAGAAACCCTGTCTCAAAAAAACCCCCAAAAAACAAAAAAAACCTTTCCCTCAAACAATCATATATCATATAATAAACCATGAGTTTGTTTATTGTTTTTTATATAATTTATTTTTATTTTTTTACAGAACTATTGATTTTATGTATATGAGTACACTGTAGCTGTCTTCAGATACACCAGAAAAAGGCATCAGATCCCATTACAGATGGTTGTGAGCAACCATGTGGTTGCTGGGAATTGAACTCAGGACCTCTGGAAGAGCAGTCAGTGCTCTTAACCACTGAGCCATCTCTCCAGTCCTATATAATTTATTTTTTTTTAAGATTATTTTCTTTTTTTTTCCCCCTTGTTCCAGTCAACCTTGCTCGCTCTGGTCTGCCCCGCTGGCTCCACTCCCTCCGGTCAGCTCTGCTCACTCAGGTTGGTCCCACTTGCGCTCTCCAGTCCAAGGATTCGTTTATTATTATTATTCATAAGTACGCTGTAGCTGACTTCAGACGCACCAGAGGAGGGCGTCAGATCTCATTACGGGTGGTTGTAAGCCACCATGTGGTTGCTGGGATTTGAACTCATCACCTTCGGAAGAGCAGTCGGGTGCTCTTACCCATTGAGCCATCTCACCAGCCCCCTATAATTTATTTTTATTTTATGTTTATTTGTGTTTTGTCTGCATTTATAAATGTGTGAGGGTATCCAGAAGCCCTGGAACTGTACATAGGTGTGAGCTGCCATGTGGGTGCTGGGAACTGAACCTGGGTCCGCTGGAAGAACAGCCAGTGCTCCCAACCACTGAGCTATCTTTCCTGCCTCTGTTTATTGTTTTTGTTTGTTTGTTTTTTGTTTTGTTTTTGAGACAAGGAATCTATGATGTAGTACTGGCTGTCCTGAATCTCACTTTGTAGAACAGGCTAGCCTCGAACTCACAGATATCCACCTGCCCCTCCACCTTTTGAGTATTGGGATTAAAGATGTACATCACCAGTGCTCGGCTAACTAGGTGTTTAAAGATAGCAAGGTTCAGACAGGAGTCAGGCCTAGAGGAGTCTCGTATATTAGCTGATAAGGAGGTATCAGCTAATTTTCCCTTTTTAGTTTCTTTCACTTTTACATGGCTCCGTAATTTGCATCACCATCCAAGGGCAATAGGGACCATTGGCTAGTTCTAACCGTGAACCTGGGAGAGAGGGAGAATCAATCTTTCTTTTTCATTTTTTTCTTCTTTCTTTCCTTTCCTTTTCTTTTTTTGGAGGCTGTAGAGCCACTGGTAGGTTCACCGTGCTCATAGTACTACAGGGTCTTAATGTGTGTGTGTGTGTGTGTGTGTGTGTTTAAGAAAAAAAGACATGAAGTTGGGAGGTGAGTATGCTGTGGGGGGTGTGAGGGGAGTTTGAGAGGGAAAATAGGGGTTAGATATATAATCATATTTCGTTGTATACCTGCATAAAGTTCTCACGAATACAGAAAATTAAAAGGTGATTCAGCTGCTGAAGGCGAAGCTCGGTTAGTAGTGTGTTTGCTTAGCATACATGATACCTTGGATTCAATCATCAGCATGATCTACATCAGGCATGAGGGTCCATGCCTCTTCCCAGAACTCAAGAGGTGGAGGCAGGGAGATCAGGAATTCAAGACTATGCTTGGCCACCTAGCAGGTTGAGCACAGTCTGAGATACAAGAGACCTTGTCTCAAAATCAATCAGTCAATCAATCAATCAATCAATCTGTTGGCAGCATAGAGAATTGAGAAGGCAGAAAAGTTAATTCAAAGCTCACAGCAGGGTCTGTCTCCTGGAAGAGGGACTGGAATTGCCGACATACCCCAAAGCATAGCTGAAGGTCTTGAGGTCAATCACAGGGCTCTTGATTTTCTGCCTAGACTGTTTTTCAAACAAGAGGGAGAACAAGTTTCAGGGTAGAAGAGCTCAGCTTTTTTTAACTGATTCATTTAGAAGTGAGTGAACTATATATGTCATTTTACACATATATACACATGGCTTTGGATTTTTGAGAGGGTAGACCTCTGTGTCTATTCAACATTTGAATTTGCCTCTTCTTTTTCTGAAACTTTAATTATATTTATTTATTTAGCATGTGTTGGGGAGGATGTCACAGGGTGTGAATGTCAGAGGGATACTTACTTTTACCATGTGAGACATGAGCTGGCTTACCCCACCTCCTTTAATTTTAAAGACAAGGTCTCTTTATGAAGTCCTGGCTGCCCCGGAGCATACTAGGTAGACCAGGCTGGCCTTCTAAATGCTGGAACTCGAGGTGCGAGTCACCACGCCTTCTCCCGATGCCTTTATTTGATTTTCCTGTAAGAAGACAGAAAACTAAAGGAGCCACCTAGAATCGTATAAATAAGTATAAAAGCACTGAGTACTGTGAACCCAAGTCCCAAATCCTGCATGAAATCAGGCTGCTCTCCCAAGCCACAGCTTTTTACTCTGTTATATTTGTGTGACATATCACTGTGTGTGTGTGTGTATATACATATACATATATAAGTATATATACACATATGTATAAGTAGATATGTATATATATTTCATATAAGATACATATTACATATATACATCCTATTATATGCCTGTGTCTATATATCTATAGCTATATATCCCAAGAGGGTAGAACACCAAGTTAAAGCCTTATTTTTGTTCACTTATATATCCTCAATGGCTGATGTATATATAGTAGGTCTTACTATATACAGACTTACTAGACACTGCAATGAAGGGAGGGAGGGAGGGATGCAAGGAAGGAGAGAGGAGGGAAAGAGGAGGGAAGGGAGGGAGGGGACGGTAAAGTCTTATATACGGAGGTATATATATATATATATATATATATATATATATATATATATATATATACACACGGAGGTAATTGACTTGTTCTGTAGCTCAGGTTGGCCTCCTCCATCCTCCTTCCTCTGCCTCCAAGTGATGAGATTAAAGGTGAGCCCCACCATACCCAGCTTATTTTCTTAATATTATTGTCACTTCTTTGGCATTAGGTTTGATATTGATGAAATAGAGAGAGGATACCATTTAAGACCAACTTTAAATTATTTCCTACTCTTGTTCTTCCTCATCCTTGTGTTTGTTTGTTTGTTTGTTTGTTTTGTTTTGTTTTGTTTTTAAGCTGGACTGTCCTGGAGTTCCCAAAGTGGCCCAGGATAGTCTTGAACTCATGACCATCTACCTGTAACTCCCAAACACTGGCATTATAGGTGTGTGTTAACACCCCTGGCTTAATACCCCTTGCCTTAATATAGTAGAGAGACCTAGAATTTCTTGGCTGCTTGTCCAAACACTTCATACAAAGACACCATGATATTCTGAAAGTCATAGCCATGGCAGATACCACGCAGGTTGCTTTCCGCTGTTTATAAACTTCAGTGTACAGAGCATTCATGCAAAATCTCATTTAAAATGTTGATTTACCACAGAGCATGGTGATGCATGCATGTCTTTAATCTCAGCACTTAGAAAACAGAGGGAGACATATCTCTTGAGTTTGAGGCCAGCCTGGCCTGCAGGAGGAATTCCAGTACAGGGCTACACACAAAAACCTTTTCTCTGGGGGAAAAAAAAAATTAATATTCGTGCTTCTCCCCAGCCTTCCCCATCAAATTTTGGTTTGGAGAATCTGGGATGGAGCAAGGCAGTCTCTATTCATCGTCACCACTTGAGGAGTACTGAACACATGTTAAGATCCTCACTGCCAATATTTCTGTGACTTTTCCTCAGCCTCCCATTGCCAGCTCTATGTTCTGAGGTGCAAGCAGGCCGGCTGACCCTAAAGTGACTTGCTGGTCTGTCAACACCACTCCCGGGGAAGATGCTCTTCTCTCTACCTTATTCCAATGTGATGGCATAAAGGGAGATGCTCTCTGAGATTACACATCCACAGTCAGGTCGAGCACGCAGAGAATGAAGGTGTGACTTACTGACCACCTTACCCTTTCAACATCTAAATGGCTTGACCCAGCACTGACCCTGGACACATGGCCCAAAAAGCATTTGAAAGAATTTAGGAAAGTTGACAGAGGAATCAGGAGGCAAAATAAGCTCAGATAATATGCTGCAGTGATGGTTGGGCTAAGGAAGATCTCTCAGAAGCAGGGTGCTTTCAGCTCTTTGCGGCATTAACTCCTTTTCGTTATCTCTGCCATCAGGAGCAGCAGTGGGACTTTACTGACCACCCTCAGGACACAGTCCTACACTTATTATGGGGTAGAGATGCCGACAGCTGTCATTTCTGTCTTGCTTCCAAGCTTTTTATTTTTCTTATTTATTTGTTTGTTTGTTTATTATTTCTCATTACGGGTGATTGTGAACCACCATGTGGTTGCTGGGATTTAAACTCATGACCTCCGGGAGAGCAGTCACTGCTCTTAATTACTGAGCCATCTCACCAGCCCTTGTTTCCAAGCTTTTAGGAAGGAAGAACTTATCCATCTATCCTCAAGGATATCAAAATTATATTTCAATATCTTCACGAAATGTTTTTTCTTCTTTTCATGGGCCTGGGCATCTTTCCATAGCAATCCTTCTGATGAACTATTTTATTTTCTTTAAATATCACTAATGTTTTATAATTATGCATCTAAATTAGTATTAGTTTCTGTAAAAAAGTAGATTTAGGTACACACACATTTTTGAGATTTTGAGCCATAAAGAACCATATCACACCTCTCTTTACAAAGGGGATCAATTGTTGATCTAAGACTACATATAGAGAGGCAATTGCTAGATCAAAGACTAGAGCCCTTGGCGTTTTGAGCAGATATCGCCAATCACCTTCAAAGGTTATCTCAGTTAAGACACCTAATGGTATTGTATGAAGAAGCAACATACAATTCTTCATTTCAATTCATTTCAGTACTGGAAACTATACATCAGGAAGCAGGTGTAACTTGGATTGGATCCTTTTTAAAAAAAAAAATTCATATAGCCCAGGCTGACCTGGAACTCACTTTATAGCTGAGAATGTCATTGAATTCCTGATCCTCCTGCCTCCACCTCCCAAGTACTGGTATTGCAAGCATGCACTACCATGCCTAGCTTCTACGATTGAATAGGTTTTTAAATTTTTATTTAATTAAGTAATGTATTGTTTCATATATTGATGTGTGTGTGTGTAGTTGAGTATTCATTCACATGTGTGGTCAGAGAACAACTTTCCAAAGTCAGTTCTCCTACCATAGGAGTTCTGGGTATGAAACTCGGATTGTCAGGGTTGGCAGCAAGCCTTGGCCAGAGACCACTGTAATCACTGACCCTGTCATTGGATATCTTAATAATGTAACTGTTAGGCAGGAGAAATAAGTTAAACCTAAAGACACAGCAGTCTCCAATAGTAGAATAGGAAGGTAATTGGTTCATTTGTGTGTCTTTCTTAAACAATGATGATGTTGGGCTAGAGAGATGGTTCAGTGGTTAAGCGTGTTTGTTACACTTGCAAAGGACACAAGTTTGAGTCACAGCACCCCACTTGGTGGCTCAAAACCATCTTTTTTTTCTTTTTATTTTTCTCTTCTTTTTTTTAAAGCTTTTAAAATTATTTATTTATTTATTTATTTATTTATTTATTTATTTATTTATTATTTGTAAGTACACTGTAGCTGTCTTCAGACACTCCAGAAGAGAGCATCAGATTTCGTTACGGATGGTTGTGAGCCACCATGTGGTTGCAGGGATTTGAACTCAGGACCTCTGGAAGAGCAGTCGGTGCTCTTAACCACTGAGCCATCTCACCAGCCCTCAAAACCATCTTTAACACCAGTTAAAGGGAAATCCAACACCCTCTTCTGGACCCTTCAGGCACCAGGCACACAATGCAGTACACATACGTGCATGCAGGTAAGATGCTCATACACATAAAAGAAAATATATACATCTTTAAAGACTTTTAATGCTCGACGGCTGTAGAAATGGTCCAGTGGTTAAGAGTGCTGACTGTTCCTCTAGAGGACCCAGGTTCAACTCCCTGTATCCACGTGGCAGCTCAAAGCTATCTGTAACTCCAGTTGCAGGAGACCCATAGCACCAGGCATACACGTGGTGCACATATAGAAGCATGCAGGTAAATACTCATGCACATAAAATAAATTAATCTTTAACGAATTAAGGACTATGTTTTCTCTATGTTGAGACATGCTAGCGATGGAGTAGCTTTATTACTTTGCAATACTGAATACTGAATTGAAGGCCTCATGCACGCTAAGCAAGCACTCTACCACTGAATTATCCAGCACTATTTTCTTGTTATTTTTGCTTTTTTTTAAAGACAGACTTGTCCTCATTATGTGGCCCAAACTGTCCTTGAACCTCTATGATCCTCCTACCTCAGCCTCTTGAAGGCCTACCTAACCAGGTCTGGTTCTGTTACACACATTCTGTGAGGTAATGCTCAAGAAGAAAATATATAGCTCAACTGTAGATGTCGACTGAGCCTGAGCTAGCCATCTGTTGTGGTCATTTCCATCTAATGAGGCTAAGGGATAATGCCCAGCTAGCTGGTAATACATCATTTAGGAGGTTGTCCCTGAACGTGTATCAGATAGAGTAGCATTTCAGACTGCAGTGAGAGGATTTCCCTTCAGGGTGGGGGTAGCGTCGTCCAATCCACTTAAGGGTCCACACAGAGCAGAAAGAGAAAAGGCTGTCAGGTACAAGAGATCTCTTGAGGTTTTTTTTTTGTTTTGTTTTTTGTTTTTTGCTTTTGTTTTTTGTTTTTGTTTTTTCGAGACAGGGTTTCTCTGTGTAGCCCTGGCTGTCCTAGAACTCGCTTTGTAGACCAGGCTGGCCTCGAACTCAGAAATCTGCCTGCCTCTGCTTCCTGAGTGCTGGGATTAAAGGCGTGCGCCACCATGCCCGGCACCATTTTTTCTTTTCTTTTTTTTTCTTTTTTCTTTTTTTTTTTTTTTTGAGACAGGGATTCTCTGTAGAGTTCTGGCTGTCCTGGAACTCACTTTGTAGACCAGGCTGTCCTTGAACTCAGAAATCCACCTGCCTCTGCCTCCTGAGTGCTGGGATTAAAGGGGTGTGCCACCACGCCCAGCCCTTAAATTTTTGTTTATCTGTTTTGCCACAGTGTCTCACATAGACCAAGGTGGCTTCCAACTCACTATATAGCTAAAGATGAACTTAAATTCCTCCTGCTTCCACCTCCTCTTTGTGTGCTAGGACAAAAAGCAAGTATCACCATTCTGGACTGTATTCAACAAAGTTCCCATAACAGATTTTTGAGGCCAGTGAGGTGGCTTGGCCTTAACTGGCTGAGCCATCTTGCTATCTATCTATCTATCTATCTATCTATCTATCTATCTATCTATCTATCTATCTATCTATCTCTATCTATCTATCTATCTATCTATCTATCTATCTATCTATGTATCTATCTATCTCTATCTATCTATCTATCTATGTATCTATGTATGTATGTATGTATGTATGTATGTATGTATCTATCTATCTATCTATCTATCTATCTATCTACCTGAGACAGTCTCTCTACATAACCCTGGCTGTCCTAGAAGTCACTATGTCACAGAGACCTGCTTCTCTCTGTGTGCCTCTTCAGTGCCAGGGATAAAAGGCATGTACTAGCCACACTTGGCTCCGTTTGTGAGCCTTAAGTAAACTTTATTATAGTCTATTATTCTCATTTTTCTATTTAATTGTGCTGTATCTAACAGTGCATGGTGCCTAATTTATAGATGGCACTTTTATCATAGTTGTGTCCACGTAAAAGGGGAACTGTATCTAGGGTGTGGTGCTCAGCAGTTCAGGGCTCCTTTGGGATGTACCTGCTAGACATTTTATTGAGCATTGAAGTGAGAGGTCTCGAGCTCTTAGGCCTCTTTAATAATTGCAGGGACTCTTGACAGTATTTTCTACACAATGAGCCCCCACCTGCCTTGCGTTGTCCAAGCACCTGGAAAACTCTGGATCTCTGCTCTCTCCTCTATGAACAGCAGGGGGCGACAGTAACGACGCGGTTTCGTGTTTCAGTCCTAAGACTCCTGAGCTGCTAGAGAAGCGTCCTCGGTGTAGATTACGCTAGGATTGGCGACGAAGAAAGGAATGGGCAGATAGCAGACCAATAATCATGAATCCCAGGCAACTGAAACACAGGCCACTCGGCTGCTCCTGGAGAAACCCAGACCTTCGGGGGCCCTCAGGGACTGCATCAGGACTGGTAAAGGACAGAGCCTGTGTGCTCCCTGTGCAATAGCATCGCATGGGCACAGATGCTCGGTCATTTCCAGAGCCGTCTCCTTGAAAACTAACGATCTACTGCTGTGAGAGAGTGCAGCATCCTCACTAGATAGCACATCTTAGAGGTATGGCAGTCCCACCTGGATCTTAACCAGACCTCTTCCTTCTGCCCTGCTGTGCCCTGCATCTGCCTTACCTGGTTGTTTGTTCTCGAAGTGAAGGGGGCTTAATTTGTGAGGAGAGCCTGGGGACAAGGCCCTACTTTGGGAAATGCCTGTTTGGTACCACGCCCTCCAGGATCTAGAAGAGGGCATTGTGCTTTGTAATGTGGCCTGGTTGTTTGTGTTTCGGGTGCTCGCTCGGGGAAAGACTGCTCCTAATTAAAGGCATAAATGCTTTAATCTCTGGCCTGGAGGCTTCCCGTGGCGCATTAGCCCTTCTAGGGAGGAAGTGGATTGTAATCCCTTTAATAGAAGCCTGGAGGAACTCGGGCTTCTGAGTTGGAAGAATTTCCTCCTGACCTAATGATATTAACAGGCTGAATTTGCATAAACAGAAATTTGGGGACCTAGCTCTCCCCCTGAGGGACAGGGGTTGAAGTGGGATTCACACTAAGAAAAGCTTTGGGGGCATTCTGCAGCTCCTACAACTTACTAGAGTCGGAGTCAAGTAGCTAAATGCAGAGAACTTCTTTTGTTTGTCACAGCCAAATCTGTGCTTGGGCAAGTGTTTTATCAATTTGGAGGTAACTGTTCTCCCTAGGGGAAAGGGGAAGGGACTAGACTGAAGAACAAATGATGTTCCTGAGATCCTTGGTTGCTCCTGCTATCTGGGTTATTGGATCCTGTCCACAAAGGTCACTCTTTCCCTTTATGTTTTCAACCTTTTAAGTGTTTAATTTAGCACAACCACGTTTCTACAGTTCTGTTGGTTACTAAATTTTTACTTAATATGTCTTACCCTACACTACACAGTGTGCCACACATACACACCCAGGATGGAGTTTCTGGAAGCTGAGATGGGAGGACCCTTGAAGTCGGGGATCAGCTTGCATGACGCAGGGAAAGTGATACAAAATGAACAGGACAAAGTTTGCTTCCTGGAGTGTTTTCCATCCCTTGCAAATGCGAATGTAGAAAACACACATTTGCATGTCAATAAGTATGTGATCATAAGCATTATGGGAAAAAAACATGTTTCATACTTTTGTTCTTGAGAGGCATACTTTGTTCTTGTAGTATCCTGGGCAGTGGTTCTACACCCCTTTAATTCCAGCACTTGGGAGGCAGGGGCAGGTGGATTTCTGTGTAATTGAGACCAGCCTGGTCTACAGAGGGAGTTCCATGACAGCCAAGGCTATCAAGAGAAAACTTGTTCAAAAACTTGAAAAAATCCGAGAGGGTTGGGGGCGCTCAGTTAGGGGATACAGTGTTTACTATACTAGCATGAGGACCTGAGTTCAGATCCCCCACTCGGACATAAAAAAGCCTGGGCACGGTGGAACACATCTGTGCTCTCAGTGCTGTGGATGCAGAGAGGCGGATCCCCCCAGATCACTGGCCAACTAGCCTATCCAAATTACGTTGTGAGAGATCCTGTCTCCAAAGCTATGGTGGGGGGTGGTGCTGACCTCTGGCTTCCACATGTATAATAAGCATGCTCTTGCACGCACACAAATATATACCACACATACACAAGGGGCATCCTGTATTGCATTGCTAAATTTAGTAGAGTGTGATAATTTGTGTTGTTGTCTATGATAAGAAAGACTGAAGAACACAGAATTTCAGTCCCTAGTGAAGGGACTCTCTGAAATGAAGTAATCTGGCCAGGCTTCATGAACAGTACCCAGGCTGCTCTCCCAAGTGTCAAATAAAAAACAACCGTTTCACACACTGCCTCTGCATTTGGCAATCGCATTTGTCTTTTTGTGATTAGTTTTTTTTTATCTTAGCATAATTTCAAGTTTCATTCCCTCTGTAGCACAGAAGCCAGAACTTTGTTCCTTTGTGGCACTGAGTAACACTCCATTCATTCCGTATGCCTGAACCATTTGGGTGACCCCTTAGCAACTACTGGCCAATTAGGCATCGTGAATTCTGTTGCTATGCGCAGTAGCACCCAGTACCTCTTGCTTCTCTGCTTTTATTTCCTCATACTATATGACTATAAGTGGATTTTCCAGACCACATGGTTCTTTTCCATGTGTTTTTAAAACACTTATTTATATCTGTATTTTCGTGTGACGGTCAGAGGGCAACTTTCAAGAGCTGGTTCTCTCCTTCCACCATGTAAATCCCAGGTTCAAACACAGGTAGTACCATTTAGGGGCAAGCATCTTTCGCTGCTGGGCCATCTTGTGTGTCCCTGTGCTTACCTCTGGAGATACCATCACCAACAGTGTATGAGATTCTCAACACTTGCTATTTTCTGCTTTGGGTTTTTTGTTTGTTTGTTTTTAAATAGCTTTGCTAATACAAGTAAAAGAGAAAAAGCTTTTGACAAATAGGAAGAATTTCTTAGCTACTTAGCATCTAAGATGATGGAAACTTGCCAGGGCATGGGTTTAGTTAAACACAATTTGAGGTCATCAACCAAGTGCCTCTCCTGGCAAAAGCCTGATGTGTAGAGTATTGAAAGCATTGCTGGGCGTGGTGGCGCACACCTTTGATCTTAGCACTGGGGAGGCAGAGGCAGGTGGATTTCTGAGTTCAAGGCCAGCCTGATCTACAGAGTGAGTTCCAGAACAGCTAGGGTTTTTTGAGACAGAGAAATCCTGTCTCGGAAAAAAAGAAAGAAAGGAAGGAAGAAAGAAAGAAAGAAAGAAAGAAAGAAAGAAAGAAAGAAAGAAAGAAAGAAAGAATCTCCCCTCTGGTGCCATACAGTTGGTCCAGATGTGCTGAGACGCCAGGAGGGGTAAGACAGGGACAGGGCTGACATGAGGAGAGCTGACTAGCTACCCACATCACAATGACCAGGGCTGATGACCAAAGCAGTTTCAATTGTGTAGATCAGGGCTGGTCTCAGGGGTGATAAGTCATCAAGGCAGTGCCAACAGGACTCTCCATACAGCTGGGACACCTGGGGTTGAAAGGGCAGGAACATTGTGTCTTGCTAAAAGAAAAGGTAGGTTTGGAACTAAAGTGAGATCCTGTCTATATTCAGAAAAGAGGAAACATGGGATATCAGTTGAGGTCTGGCCGGTACCACAGCCAGCTGACCAGCATGGACCCCCAGACAGAGTAGTCCTGGGAGTGAAATGGGGAGCGATTGCTGGGGATAGCTTAGTTGGTGGGGTGCTTGCCTAGTATATGAGGCTCTGAATTCAATTCAGCATAACCCAGACATGGTGGTGTACACTTACACTTTGGTTACATTTGGTTTAGTCTTTGAGACAAGGTCTCTCTATGTAGCCCTGGCTAGCCTAGAACTCACTATGTAGACCAGGCCAGCATTGAACTCGCAGAGATCCACTTGCCTCTGCCTCATATGGGCTGAGACTAAAGGTGTGTGGTAAATGTTTGTAATCTCAGGACTCAGAAGGTTGAGATAGGAAAATCAGAAGTTTGAGGTAAATCTCAGCTACTTAGCAGCTTCTAGGTCAGCCTGGGCTGTAATGAAACCCTATCAGAGAGGAAAGGGGGGTGAGGAGAGAGAGACAGAGAGACACAGAGACAGAGACAGAGACAGAGAGACAGAGATACCCACAACATGGTTTCCCTGAAGATTTCAGGGTTGATCATGAGAGACAGGATTGGCTCTTCATGTTTATCCTTATTTGAGAATGTGGCTCAACATTCTTTATCTTGGACATCCTGTTCTGAACTGCTGGACCTCCAGACCTGGGCCTGCCTCCTCTGGGCAGTGTGAGCCCCGATTCCCACTAGCTGAGAAGATCCTACTGTATGCACATCTCTGCAGTTCAGCATCAGCAAGCTTGAAATGGCTGTGCTGGGGATTGACACCACAAGGATTGGTGGGTGCTGTAAAGTCATGGCTTCTGTTCCTTGGCTGTTAAACTTGCTTTGCTATTTGATGTACCTTTTGAAGAAAGGATCTGATATTTTGAGTGGATCCTGTTCTAGTCCCTTTGTCTTAGGGTCCCACACACTCATCCCATTGCCTCCACTGGCCCCAGGGAATATGTAAGGTAGAGTCTTAAAAAAGGCAGAGAGGGCCTGGACTAAGGGGACCAGAACGGTCCTGCTTGCTTTGCATAACTGTGCAAACTGTGGGATTTTGCCCCTGCTGGAGGCAGAGCAGGGCTAACTGACCTGTCTTTCCAGGTCCTTGGCCATGGCACGTGTGGTGAGACCCCAAAAGGTGAGTGATGTAGGTTTTTGTCCCCTTCATGTATCAGTGTTAGGTATATAGCATCAGGGAAAGTTTTTACTGAGCCAGGGATTTATTTATTCATTATGAATTTATTAGGCACCCATGGTGTCATGTCCGAAGCATTGGCACTGAACCTCTGAGACAAAGCTAAAACAAGTCTACCTGTTGAAGTTTGTTGTTACGGTGGCTGCTTTTGTTTTTTAAGTTTTTTGTTTTTGTTTTTGTTTAGATTTTTAGTTTTCTGAGACAGAGTCTCACTGTGCAGCTCTGGATGGCCTGGAACTTGCTATGTCTTTTTTGCTACACCACATTTTGCTCTCAGTGGGTCACTCTTCCAGCCACCCACCCAGGGAATCTTTGGGTCCTCAAATGAAAGATACACACACA
>LR751250.1:0-60000 GCA_902729485.2 Mus minutoides
GAGATAAAAATATTATAAGACCCAGAGGGGGTGGAGGCCACCAAGGAAACAAGGCCTTCTAAACACCTTATGGCTGATGCATATATGAATTTGCAGATAATGTGTCAGCATGCATAGGGCCTGCATACATGTATGTCTAAAGAGATCCTAATGGTACATGAATATGAGTAACATAGACAGATGAGTCTATCCATCAGTGCTATCCATCTGTCTAGGCTAAAGAGACAGAACCATCAATTTTAATATATCACAGACTCTCTGATGCTTCTACTGAGCTAAATGACCACAGTGGTAAACCCTACTATAATATCAGCATGCACAGTTAGAAGTCAAAGAAGATTTCCAATACTTACATTACTCTAAATTCCATTGAGCTGATATTATGCATTATATTAAAGGCTAATTTATTAGACAGGCTTACCCATTACAAGCTGGTGTTCTAAAGGTGGTCACCAGTACACTGCAGAAACTTAAAACCCAGTAAGTAGCCACTCAGTACACAAGGCTGGATGTCTCAGTAGTCTCAGCTTGACACTAAAGATATGAGGGGTTTCTGGAAAGCTGTTTATCTTAAGACTGTGGAAAGGTTAAAGAAGCTAGATTACTTTGGGAGCAAAAGGCAGAAGCAACAACAGCAGCAGCAGCAACAACAGCAGCAGCAGCAACAACAGCAGCAGCAGCAACAACAGCAGCAGCAGCAACAACAGCAGCAGCAGCAACAACAGCAGCAGCAGCAACAACAGCAGCAGCAGTAATGGAACAAATTCACTTACCGGTAAGAACTAATGGTAGATGAGGGAGAACACAACATTTTCCTTATACCTGAAGTATACACTGTGCCTATTCCAGTGTTCTTAGCATCATTAGTGATTTCTGCAAATGTCTTTACTAACCTACCCAAAGGCAAGTCTGTTAATTGTTAGCAGATCCAAACGTGTTTGATAATCAATATTAGTCATTACAATACATATTCTATAAAGCATGGATCTGGAATAAATTCCAAGCAGGGTGTTAACTATGAACCACACATCGAATGTATTCTATGCTATCACAGCCCACTGCGGACTTTTAATCAAGGAGAACATGTTTTATTATGTATCCACAAAGACAAAGCTGTGGCAATTTGGATTCAACAACAAGCTAGAGCCTTATGTCAGGAGTGCATTCTGTTATTTATGCTATATATCTAAGTCTTAAATAAGAACAAATGAAGAGATTCATTTCAACAGTTTTGTTAAACACATATTTATGGGATGGATGAGTGCCTCCAAGGAATTCTCACTGTGTTAAGGACACTTCATGAATTTTTTAACTACTTAATAATGCATTTGCTTCAGGGGTGACTCCATTTAATAAATCATATAAGTTGTAATGAATTCTATCACACATTTATGTGGTAAGAGATATTCCAATATCTTAAGCACTACTTACTAGGGAAGCCTCACATAACCAAGAGAAAGAGGAACAAGAAAACTTCTTATAAAATAAAAATGTCCAAGGAAACATATTTAAAAGTCCCTGTAAACCAAGAGGAATAAGTTCATGGCTAGATCATGAAATTACATGTAATTCTTTTTGTGATGTGATGGTTTCTTTTTTATTATTATTATTGCTGTGACAGACTACTCTGAAAGAATCAACTTAAGAGACAAAAAAAAAAAAAAATAGGTTTTCCTTTTGATTCATAGTCATGGTGAGGAAGCCATAATGGGAAATGCTCACATCACACTTGCTGCTCACTTTCTTTTTTCCGTTCTGTAAAGATCAGGATCTCTGCCAGGTTGGGTGCATTTACCTATCTCAATTAACATGATCAAGATAATCCTTCACAGGCATGGCCAGAGGCCATCTTTCCCAGATGACTTTACCTTCTGTCAGGTTGGCGATTCACACTGCCACATTTAAGAAGCTACATTCAAAGCAAGGTATACCTGCTCTGCAGCACTGCAAATTTAGACAATGGTCATTAACATTTTTTTTTTCTGAGTGATGGCAGATCAATTCTCACAGTGAGAATCCAGCAGTGTACTATGGAATAAATCATGGTTGGGTCAGACATGGGACCATGAGCAGGTTTTAAGTCACAAAACAGTGTGCTTGAGGGTAAATACACATGACAGCTTCCTTAAGACTACTGATCCTGAACAACCTAGCTCAAAGCAGTGATTAGTTGTTTTAAATAATCAAAAACACCCGGTAAGACACACATGAGAGATAACATGGAATGATACTAGAAAGAGTCTAGGCTAGAGGCTGAATGTGAGTTCCAGTGCCATTCTTTCTGACCAGTGAAGGATACTCTGCACACGTTTTTGTCCACTAGGAGAAAAGGACATGAAACTAGTTTTCCCAATTCTGCTTTGATGGAAACTTTTTAAACCCATGATTTTTTTTTTAACTTCTTGTAGTGTGATACTTATTCCTGACTGTCAAATAAATCAAATAAAAGCTTGTCTCTGGGTGGGAAGTGTGAGCACATTTCCCAGAATGACTAAGAGAGGACAGAAGGCCTCTCTCACTATGGATGGCACCTTCCAATAAGGGTCAGGACTTAAGGCTGAATGAGAAAAGCCATATTATTTCCCTGGCTGATTTTGTGTTTTGTTGGTAAGTGTGTCTGTCCTGGTAATGATGCCACTGTTCTTTATGAATATCAGAAGATTCTTTGGCCTTAAATGAGGATTGAGGAAAACCATATCTCCAGGAACCCTCCAGGACCGATTGGCCTTTCTCAGGGACCCTGGCTGTTGTTAGACTACCCAACCTAAATAATATATGTCAATGTAATAAATCACATTTTATATTATATATTATATGTACACACAAAATACAAACTATATAGTCAATGCATGTTTGAGCTAAAATAAAGCTATAGGATCTAGTACATGCAAAGACCAAAAATATCTCCTTCCAATTTAATTCTCTACAATGAGCCTATTAACTAAAGAGGCTTAGTTCAGTGAAAATTATTTTAAAGTTACACAACCCAACTAGAAAATCAGATATGATAAACTTTTATTTTCCTTTTACTTGCTGACTTTATAGATTTATCAGGCAATATCCTGTTGAAATAATTCCATTGGCTGGCCAAACACTGGCCTACACTAACAAGATCCATGCATGTACAGAAGCCAACGAGGGTCAGAAGATGGCCGGGGTCCCTAGAGCTGGAGTGACAGGCAGCTGTGAGGTGTCCCGATTAGGTGTTGGGGATTAAATTCTGGGAACAAATCTCCACTCTTCTGGAAAAATTAGCAACTCCTCTTAACTGCTGGGTCATCTCTCCAGCAAACCTCTTCTCTGCTGAAGTGCTGAGAGTTTTCATACACTGTATTTGAAATTTAGAATCTTGCAGTTTGCTCAGTTCATTTTGCCCCTGTTGATAAATGACCATAGTAGCTAGAAGTGATCTTGCAGTGATAGAGTTCTGACCTCTATGTGTGACTGGCAGTTGCAACCAGAGCTAATGGCTGTGAAAACAGCCGCCTTTTATTGCTCTTTAAACTTAGGGCATCCATTGGGACAGTCAAAGCAAATGTATAGGGAGCTATTGACATTGCGTGCTTTTGTCTTACACGTTTATTTTTCTCTCATTAACTGACTATGCAAAAACAATGAATAATCAACAATGAAGAGATAATGACCAAAGGCTTTTGTTCATGTGACATATCAATGCCCCAAAGGCAGAAGCCAGATGGCAGTTTCTATTTTAAGGAACTACACAAGCTGGGGAGACACCTTGGTGGTTAAAGTATATGCTGAACAATCATTAAGTCCAGTGTTCAGATCCATGCAACTCATTTATATGGTGAGTGTGCATGCAAACTGGCTAGTGAAATTAACCATATGGGAAAGGTCTAGATTTGCCTGCCTCAGAGAGTAAGCTGAAAGAGTCATCCTGAGTGATGCCCAGCATCCATCTTAGTATATCATATGTATACTCAAACACCTGTATATGTGTGTGTGTGTGTGTGTATATATATATATATATATATATATATATATATATATATATATATATAAATAAAATATGTATACACACACACACACACACACACACACACACACACACACACACACACACATGAAAATATATCGCATACACTAAAAACTCCCCCCTGCACTGACTGATCCAACTGGCTTTTCTCAGTTTCTGACTGATCTGTTCTGCATGGGCTCCTACTAACTTTGGCAATATGTCCTAATCTTCCAGCCCCTCCTCATTCTCTGCCTCCCTCTGTTGTCACCTGAAACCTGACACTATCATACTATCCTAGGAAATCTGCCTCCTCCTTTCTCTTCCTCCCCATCTCCCTTCGCATCTCTCCCTATATCCCCCTTCCCTTTTATCTCCCTCTCACACTCCATCCTTCTCTTAGCTGCTCTCTTCAAACTTCTCTTTCCTGTCTTATCTTGTGAAAGTTGAATGTATCCTGGTTTGTAGTAAAAATTAATTAGGGGTTTCTATTCTGTCTTTGACCATTTAGTTCCCAATAAGAGACACAAAACCTTTATATGTATAACATGCCTTAATAGCAGTAAAGCTGGGCAGATTTCAACCCTTTTAGATATTTTGTTTATTCTCCTATCTATTAATAACCCTGAGATATGACTTGTCATGTTCTGCTTGGGCATATCTTACTCAGACTGGACAGTCCTCATGGTCACTTCTCACCATACCTTACCCCATGGTGTCTTCCTCTCTTACCTATCCCCCCTTTTTCTCATATTTATCTTCATCTTAGTCTCTGTCTCAGTCTCCAAGCCCCAGAAACTGAAGCTCCACCTTCTTCTCTTCTGCCCAGTTATAGGCTATAGGCATTTTTATTCAAACAAGAGTTTTAAATTAAGGAGCAGCATTCCATAGCATCACTTGTATATGAAAATTGTTTTGTCCCTGAGGCAACCAGAACATGGGGGACAGTATTCAGCTTTATAACACACAGCAACAGACCAAATCTCAAAAATACTATCTCTAACTCATTCTGTCAAATCTTTCTGATTCATCACATTGTCTGCCCTTCAATCACATTTTTCTTTCAAACCTGGCTGCCTCCTTCTATAAAACAACTTTAAAGATTAAATGTGTGTACTAAAGGTGTGTCTATATTCCAATTAGATATATTAAATGTGTGTGCTGTATATCTGCACTCCAGCCTGACCACACAGAACTATAAGGTCTTTAGATATGATCTCTTGCCAGAGCAGCCATGTTGTGAGATTAAAATTGCTCTACAGAAGGCACATATCAGAAAATCTTAGGCATGTCTTACATATAAGCATTTTTAAATTATGTATTTATGTGTATTTGTATAGGAGAATGACTTAATGAGTGCATGTGATGCAGAGGCCAGAAAAGGGCATCAGATCTTCTAGATTTGGAGTTATAACTTTGTGTGTCAGCTGAGTTAGGAAACTAAATTCCAGTTCTCTATAACAGCAATATATGCTTTTAACCACTGAGCTAATTCTCTGTTCTCTAATAAATTTAAGAAATAGATAAATAAGTAAATATACCTAACTTATTTTTAGATTAATAGATTGATGACATTTTCATTTACAGCACTGATTTTTTACATTTTTATTGCTCATTTAACAACATTGGAGTACCTTTACTCTAATGAAGTCCTGACAGTTTTCTCACATTGCCATTGGCCAGAGGAGGATTGAAAAATCCCTTCAATTTAATTTGTCTTCATTGGTACATGAGCACAGTGGCTCTATGACAATATACTAACAGTCTTCATTAGTCAACATGGGCTTACAAACATATGTAATCATTTGTTTATTTTAAAATGTCAGCAAAATAAAGGATCAGAGATGCCTATTTCTCTACTAGAAATTCACACTGGATGATTGTAGGATGCACACTGCTCAGTATTATAATAATGAACAATACATGCAAACATAACATCACTCACATAATCATGGATTAGAAGATAATGGAGATATAAGGAACACAATAGAAAAAAATGAGTAATTCTCCAGGACTTGGTAGGACTGCTGCACTCATAAACTCACAGCAGCTGAGGTTGCTGTACAACATCTATGCAAAAACGTGCTGGTAAACATCCAAGCACTGACGACAAAGAGACACACATGCATCCTTCCACACCTAATTGAGGAGTTATATGATTTGATGGCTTTTTGTGGAGGTTGGAAAATATCAGTTTTCTTTAAGGGTGTGGCCCGTAATAGGCAAAACACACTCCACTAAATAACAGAAAATAAACATAGTAGGTCACAGGCTGGGGGAAAGCTAGGAATAGGTGAGAAAGTATATTTGGGGAGTTAGAAGGATACATATGGGGCAGTGTGTATGATCAAAATAGATCATATGAATGTATGAAATTCTCAATAAGTTAATAAAACTATGTGTAAATTTGAAAAATCTCTATCTATGGAAAACTGAAAAAAAAAAAAAAAAAAAAAAAACTAAGGGCCCTTTAAATGGAGCTATAAAACCAAGCACAGTTAGAATATAGAGAACTGGTATAGTTGATGTGCACAGGGTCTGTAGCAGGGCTTCTGCAGTTCCAGTTTTGAGTTTCTATGGGATTCCTGAATATGCAAAGGGTGAGTCTTTGCTTTTTTTTAAATTTATTTATTAGATAATTTCTTTATTTACATTACAAGTGCTATCCCAAAAGTTCCCTATATTCTCCTCCCACCCTGCTGCCCTACCCACCCACTCCCACTACTTGGCCCTGGCATTCCCCTGTACTGGGGCTTACAAACATTACTAGACCTAGGTAGGGCCTTTCTTCCCCAGTAATGGCCAACAAGGCTAAGTTCTAATACATATGCTGCTATAGACGTGAGCTCTGGGGGTTCTGATTAGTTCATATTGTTGTTCCATCTATAGGGTTGCAGACCCCTACAGCTCTTGGGTTCTCTCTCTGGCTCCTATGTTGGGGACCCTATGTTCTGCACTATAGATGATTGTTAGCATCCACTTCTGTAGGGACTGTCAAAGCCTCACAGGAGAAAGCTATATCAGGGTCCTTTCAGCACTCCTTCATTGCTGGTGGGATTGCAAGCTGGTACAACCACTCTGGATATCAGTCTGGATGTTTCTCAGAAATCTGGACATAGTACTACTGAAAGATCTAGCAATACCTCTACTGGGCATATACCCAGAAGATATTCCAACTGGTAACAAGGACACATGCTCCACTATGTTCATAGCAGCCTTATTTATAATAGCCAGAAGCTGGAAAGAACCCAGATGTCCCTTAACAGAGGAATGGATACAGAAAAGGTGGTACATTTACACAATGGAGTACTACTCAGCTATTAAAAACAAGGAATTTATGAAATTCTTGAGCAAATGGATGTATCTGGAGGATATCATCCTGAGTGAGGTAACCCAATCACAAAAGAAGTCACTTAATATGCACTCACTGTTAAGCAGATATTAGCCCAGGAACCTAGAATACCCAAGATACAATTTTCAAAACACAAGAAAATCAAGAAAGTCCAATGCGTGGATACTTCATTACTCCCTAGAATAGGGATTAAAATATACATGGAAGGAAGTACAGAGACAAGATGTGGAACTAAAATGAAAGGATGGACCATCCAGAGAGTGCCCCACCTAGGTGGTCCATCACATAATCAGTCACCAAATGCAGACACTACTGCATATGCCAGCAGGATATTGCCGAGTGAGTCTTTTCTTATCTTGGGCCTTTTCCCTTCTGTTTGTATTTTTCAATTCCAATGTGTTTTTTTAACTTTTATTATATTTATATTATAATCTTTTTAAAGTCTATTTGTTTACTATTGAGAAATAGAAAGGGTGGAACCCAGATGCAAAAGCAGGATGGGGAGGAGCCAGGAGGAGAAGAGGAAGGGGAACCTATAGTATCTATATACTATGTAAGAAAAAATATTCTCAATAATAGAAAAAATCTAAAAGAATATTTATAAAGAAATTACCATGCTTTAGGGGAGTAGGTTACAATGGCAAAAGTCTAGTTTAGAAGATCAGAAATATTTTTGGATTTGTAAGGAACTGTGATTGAATGGTCTAGGAGCTGTTTCAAATATAATAAGAACCTCTCTATGCTTCAGTTATATTCTATCTGTCTATCTGTCTGTCTGTCTGTCTGTCTATCTATCTATCTATCTATCTATCTATCTTTCTTTCTTTCTTTTTTCTTTTTTTCTTTTGTGATGGTGGATCCCTCATAGGGCAGATACTCTAAAAGAAAAATAGGCTGGCAAGCCAATAGACCCAGGATCCATGTTTCCTGCTTTCCCAGGGCCAAGGCTACAAGTGGGAGCAGCCAGGCCTTTCATAACAACACTTGAAGTAGAGGCAGAGGTAGAGGTAGAGGCAGAGGTAGAGGCAGAGGCAGAGGCAGAGGCAGAGGCAGAGGCAGAGGCAGAGGCAGAGGCAGAGGCAGAGGCAGAGGCAGAGGCAGAGGCAGAGGCAGAGGCAGAGGCAGAGGCAGAGGCAGAGGCAGAGGCAGAGGCAGAGGCAGAGGCAGAGGCAGAGGCAGAGGCAGGTAGATCTTTATGAGCCAATCAGTCTTCAAGTGAGTTCCAACTAGTGCTACACAATAAGACTCTCTCTCAAAGTCTAGCAAAACAAAACAAACAAATATGTACCACCTATCTGTCTTTCTTAAGTGAGAACAAGAGATCAAACTCATTTTCTTATGTTTGTCTGGCAGATGATCTACCTACTAAGAAACATCCGCAGCACCTTAACTCTCAACATTTATAACATCCAATGAGTATACTAAATTAAAAAAAAAATAGACATCTACTAATTTCTCGCACATAAGATATTTAAATATATTCTTATAAATATATTTAAATAGAAAAAATAATTGGGGATGTGACATAAATTGTTACCAAGAGCAAATGGCAGAGAGGTTACTTAAAAAAAAAAAAAAAAAAAAAAAAAGTTTGCTTAGGCTCCCATCCTAGCACACTTTTGTTATTCAGGAAAAAGAATTGTACTTCTTAGTAACAATGTTGATAGTGGATTTAACTCACCACTTTGATCTTATAATAAAAATTGTACATGCCAGGACAAACGTTTTTAATTCCTTTTATTTCTCCATTTCATGAATGGTATAGAAGTGTAATATTTCGTAGGCTTTTCTTCCCTCTTTTTCTTTGTGTAAGGTTAAATCACACACGTGAGTCTATAAATATAGATACATTTTTTTAATTTAACAAAAGGATATTATCTGCCACATTCTTTAAAGAGTACCAAAAGAATAATAATCTGCATTCTATATGTCTCTTTGCTGATATTTTAAGGAGGAATATAGTAGAAACAAGTGATTTTTTTTCTTCTTTAGAGACCTTCATTCACATTTAAAATGTCTGTGAGCCCACTGTGACCCTTTGACTGAAGAGATGCCAAATTTCAAAGTCTCTAAGAGTCTCAAGTTACAGCTTTATAAATGGAAGTCACTTATCACTTGGATACAGTGGCATTCTTTGTCTTTTAGAATAAAAGTCTGTATCTATGTAATGAAATAATCCATAATTCATTTTGAATAAATTTCTAACCTGTCCATAGTCCCTGCCCCTGTATCTTACAAATTCAATGCCTACTCTCTACTAACAAAGAATTATTTCAAGTCTTAGAATTCTCCACTGTGCTTCCCAACTGTGACCCTACATAGATGCTATTTCCTCTGACCATATATCCCAATACTGTTTTTTTTTATACATTCTTAGCCAATCCCATCTATGCTTTTTGCCAAGCTACCCAATACTTCATCCTCATGTCCATTTATGCTTCTTTCCCAGTTCACAACCTACTTGTTCTTAGAAACCATCCATGGCAGATTAGACCTAGGACTGCTCAGCCTGTTGAATTTGTCTTCAACCAACTCCAATTTGAAAGAGAGAATGGTCTTCCTTTCATGTCTATGTATTGGAGAAAGTAATGGTTCCTATTGATCCCTCTCCTTTTCCCCAGTGTAATAATTAATATTATTTATCAATTTTACACGATTTAGAATAACCTTGCAGACAATCATGTGAACATGTCTATGAGTGGCTATCTCTAGATTGGGTTCATTGAGATAGGAAGACACACCCTAAATATAGGTGGAGTCATTTCATGAGCTGGGACCCCAACAGAGAAAGTAAGATGAGCATGAGCTTTCCTCTCTACTTCCTGATTTCATGTCCAGTACGCCCAGATGCCTCACATTCCTAATGCCATCTTTCCCTGCCATAATAAAATGAACCCTTATAAGCCAAATATTCCCTTTATTTCTAGAATCCTGCCTTTGTTTGAATGATAACAGCTCCCCAGTAGGCTCATGTATTTAGATACTTGGTCAATAGAGGGTACAATTGTTTGGGAAGGATTAGAAAGTCTGACCTTGTTGAAGGAGGTTTGTCACTGGGTTGGCTATGGGGGTGCTTTGAAGTTTCAAAGGCTTTAGATCATTTTGAGTCTCCCTCTCTCTGCCTCCTGCTTGTAGATAAGGTGTAAGGACTCCACCACTGCCTGGACACCATGCCTGCCATTTACCTGTAATTTTCCATGGTATATGTTCATGGAATCTAACCCTCTTATTAAAAGCATCAAACAGTTTCTTTTCTTTTATAAGTTGCTTTGGTCATTGTGTTTTATCATAGCAATAGAAAAGTAGCCAATACAGATGGTTTTTGTCAGATATTTTATCACAGCAATGGGAAAGGTAAAGTACATACATTTAAAAATACACAATGGTTCAGAAAATTCAATACCTTTTCTCCACACTCTCTGACAGGTACTTTCTATAGCAATTCAAATGCCAATACTTAAAAATACTTGGTGTAGTCCTACCCACAAGGACTGAAGTTTTATAGCACAAGAGATGGTGTCAATTTGTAGCCTATCATCAGAATAGTCAAGGTCCATCCTGCCTTTCCAATGCTATACCATTACTAACAGTTTTGTTTGGAATTATGGGAGGGCTTCGGCTTTCCTCTAACTTATTCATCTATACCACTGAGAGACAGAAGAGGAATACATAGTAAAGAAAAGTTCCATACATGAGTCACAACAATGTCTAGTTACTCACAGCAAGAAAAAAAAAAGGCATAACTATTGTAAACATAACAAATATTTTCAAAGAAAGTGACGGATTGCTTTTTAAAATATATTCATAAGGTGGTTTGCTTTAAGTGCACTCCCAAACACTCTATGGAATGTTGAATAGAACTGTTAAAAAAATGACTCTATGCAAAAAATGCATTTTGTTTGTATATGTATCCACATGTCGATTTGGGGTCATTTAGATTAAGTTATGATCATTAAAATTCCAAGAAAACTAAACAAAATATGTTAAATATAGTCTAAATATAAACTATCTTGTTACATAGTAGAGTTTTCTAAATATTCCAGAAAGAATACTGAATAGAATTAAACACAGTAAGATTACCATTACAAATATATCCTGCAACTATTCTATATAATTCATAGCTTCTGTTATTCTAAAGAACTATTTTGCACTTGCTTTAATGAAACCCCACATTTTATAGGTGAAATATTAAAATTAAAAATGAAAAATTAAAATACTAAATATAGCCCAAATATTCACAACAGTTAAACTGGTATTTTTATACATTATGTGTGTGTGTGTATGTGTGTGTGTGCATGTGTGTGTGTGTGTGTAGTATGTGCAGAGGCTACAGATACAGAGTAAGAGGTATGCTCCCCTATCACTGTCTGTCTTATTTCATTGAATCAGATTCTCTCATTGAATATAGCGCTAGAATGGCAGGCAGAAATCCCTAGTGGCACTCCTGTCTTTACTGAAAGCTACACTGGGTTGTTGAGCTGTTGAGTTCCTACCCAGCTTTTTGCATGGCTGCTGAGATTTACTACACAGGCTCATATTTGCACAGTAAGTGCCCTTACCAGTGAGCCACCTCCCCAGCTCTCTTTTTGGGATCATTCTCTTATGATACCAAACAACTATCTTTCTATAAAACAAATTATTTACCAAAAATAAAATGCTTTATACCTTATAAAGTTCAAAGTTCCCAAAATGTATGGCTTTGATGTGTTTGATGACTGACAGTCAGAAAAGTCAAGAGAACAAAATACTGTTGCATCACACAAAGGTTATATTAGTTTGTTTCACTGGAACATATTTAATATCGTGGAAAGAAAATATAAGTTGTTAATTTCAGAGACCGTTTGACTTCTTCCCATTTTCATCCCCACTATTCCTCTGGTCCTTTCCACAAATTCATTTGAAAAAGCCAGAAGAAACATTGTTAGTTCATTACTTGTGTTTTTCAATACATCGAATTAAACATTAAGTCAGATACTTACATATATGGAACCTCAATAGGTAGCTAATAATTAATTACTCAAAGCTCCTCTGTGTAAGGTTGTCATCTCAGGCATAACATAAATTTGAAATGTACAGGGACATATCATCTCACTCAACATTCAATCAAGTGTTTAAGAAAAAACAGGGAAGGTTAAAGGCGGATTTCTGAGTTCGAGGCCAGCCTGGTCTACAGAGTGAGTTCCAGGACAGCCAGGGCTATACAGAGAAACCCTGTCTCGAAAAACAAAAAACAAAACAAAACAAAACAAAAAAACCTATTGACACAGAGTGGAGGGAAAGGACAGAATAATGAGAAAGAGAGGAGAAGATCATCATATAATTAATTCCTTCTGCAGAGATTTGAAGGGAGCATGGATTGCCACAAAGATGCAGCTGGAGCCATGGGATGCTTTATCCACAGAAATATCATCTTCCCTTTTGTAGAAAATACCAGTTGGCTAACATATAATTATTAGCAGCTAAAAATAGACTTTATGGCAACCATCCTAGTTTGGCTTTATTTCTTTGGATGATTAGTGTTAGGGATGGTGAGTGTGTGTGTCATCATCTAGCACTTCTGTGGTCATAAACACAAACGATTGAGTTGCCTTTCCCTAGTTTCCTTGCAAGGGTTATTTCTTACATCAACATAAAAGAAATGGTGTTTGAGTGCTCTAGACCCAGTACAAGGTCTCGAACACAATAGGGAGATGAGATTTTTAAGGAAGTATGAGGTGGTTAAGAAGAGTGATTTGGTGGGGATGGTAGTGGTAGTGGTGGTGGGTGTGTATTTCATCCACCACTAGCAACAAAATTCACAACTTCTTCCCATTGATGGCATGAGCCTATCTGTGTGGAATAGAACCAGTTATCTTTGATGTGATTTACAATAAATGGGTATTTTTAAATTATCAGAGAGTTGGGGACTGGAAAGATGATTCAGAAGTTGAGAGTACTTGCTGCCATTGCAGAGCACCTTGAGTTACATTCTGTAACTCCAGGGACACTGGACATCATCTTCTGGCCTCTTGGGATATATCTGCCCATGGTATCCAGACATATGACTGGGTTTGTCTTCCAGTGAATTTGTTATATTTAGGAGAAATGTATGAAATAAAGGAACTTTAAGATAAACACACACTGAATGCTACACTGATGTGAATAGGAGGTATGCTTTAGGGTTTAAGGAGTTCTTCATAGTCTTTCTGAACTAGAATGAGAATCCCTGAGAGTAGGACCCTTATCCTGCTGGAAGCTGTAATTCACAGTGTGCTAACCCGACTGGTCTCACTCTTATACTGCCCATGCTCAAGAGGCCTTCAGAGATGTCTTTATAAGAGCAGGTTTCAGAAATAACTAGAACACTCTATCATTTAATCATTAAGTTTTATTATTTTGTTGAGTACTAGGTGTAATTAAATAGGTAGACATTTTTCAGAAGAAAAGTGTTTCTAGGGGGCCAGGAAACATGATTATTTTATCCTTACTGACTCTTCCTCAGCTCTATTCACAGCGCTCCACCCAGTGAGCCCAGTGCTGTAGGAGGAGAGAAATTATTTCCTTGCAGCATTTATCCCGCAACACTATCTCCAACAAACAAAAGCCTGTTTATCTTGCTCACGTGATCTTTTTAATTAATTAATAGTATTCCAATGACATTGAACTTCTTCATAAAGTGTGTCCACTAAAATTAATTTCCTATGGGAGTTTGGATAATGAATATGTAATATATAAGTTGTCTATCTCCTAATTAGTGAACAGAATTAAAACACTTAAAATCAATATGATGAATCCTAATTAATATTCAGTTCTACCTGCATGGTCAAGTTTGCTCCCAGGTGGTAAAGTAGTTTTAGAATATCATTAAACACTCTTGATTATTAAACAAGGATATATATATATATATATATATATATATATATATATATATATATAATTGAGATGATTTGTTTTAGTTGTAAATCTGGAGTCACTTGGAAGTAAGACTCAGTGGATTGACTAGATAAGGTTGTCCTGTGGACATGTCCATAGAGACTTTGATAGTTACACTGGTTAATTTGGAATGATGTAGCCCACTGTCTACAACATCATGCAGATTTGGTTTGGGTCTGTATAAGTGCAACAGGAGGGAGCAGAGTAAAAGCCATGTGTGTGTTAATTGATTTATCCCTGCTCTTCAGTTTGGATGTGCTATGATTTGACTAGCTCCTTCCAGTTCCTACCACTCTGATTTTCCCCACAGTCAAGAGCCCAACAATATGATCTCTGCTAAGATGTTTGTGATATTTTGCCTCAGTGGCAGTAAGTATAAAATAATTAGACCCATATAAAAGAATGAAATGAGTAAACATAACTTTTGAAAAAGTGCTTCTTATTCAACAATTATTTTGAGTGCCAACAAAATGCAAGATATGAAAAAACAAAAAACAAAATCAACAAAACAAAAACAAACCAAAAACAGAAACAAACCCCAGCCTGTGTGATTTTACATCGCATCTTAGGTAGGGATTGCTTATGTCAGTGGATCTGTGGGGATTGTCATGACTACCTTATTTGATGTAGAAGAAACAAACCTGTAAGTGGGTAGGACTTCTTCCTGGTTTTTACAACCAGGACATCTATAAAAGTAGAGAAAGCTACCTGAGGAGCAGCCCCACCTACACTCATTCATCTGCACTTGACTGTTGCTGTGATGTGACTAGCTAGACTATGTTCCTGCCTTGACTTCTTTGCAGTGATCAACTGTAACCTGAAAATTTAAAATAAAATAATTTTCCCCTTAGTTCCTTTACATGAAGATATTTTATCAAAATCACAGAAATGAAAGTAGAGTACATATTTTATGTCATATGTGTACATAGGAAAAAAGGTGCAGACTTCTACTTCCATCTGTCTAATAGTTAGGTCATATTTCTTATTCCTAATTTTTTGTGTGTTTTGGAGTTATTGCTTTAAAAAAAACTAAGGCAAATTTCCAACTGAGGAGCTGAAACATTACTGTGACCTTTTCTAGCTAGCACTATGTATAAATCCTTGAACAAAATGCAGAAAACAAAGATAAAAACAAAACAAAAGTATTATTTAACACTGCATATACAAGCTGTAATTACATAAGAGATAAAAACTATAAATGGTGTCATTAAATGCATATGAATTGATCATACTGTGGTGAAGGAGACCGATATCATATGTACTCATGAGTAAATTCTTGACTAACAATATATTGTGGTTTGCACACTAAATGACCCCTCTTACGCTCATGAAGTGATGCTGTTTGTGAAGACTGTGGTGTCTTTTGGATGTGGGGACTTGCTGGAATAAGCAAGTCTCTGTGGTTGTGCTTCAGAATCCACTTCAAGCTCACTCTGCTTCCTGACAACTACTATAGTGTGACCACCTGGTCTCCTTCTGCCAGCGCCAGTCTCCACACTCATGAACTGCATTCCCATAGTCTGCAGTCTCTACCTTCATGAACTGTAAACCCCTAAGTCTACAGTCTCCAACCCCATGAACAGTATCTCCCTAGGTCTTTCACTCAAAATAAACATATTCTCTCTTAAGCTGCATTTACTGGTGCGTTCGATCATAGCAATAAGAAACATAACTAAGATGTATGTTTTGTAAAGACTCATTTGGGAGATTTCCATAGAGACACCCCTTAGAAGAACCTTAAGCAAAACAGGTCATCAATGTTCATGCAACCGCTTTGACATTCCATATAATACTCACTGTGATTCTCTAATTAGAGGACTTAAGGATATTGTGGTTGTTGAGGTTTTGGTTTTGTTTGTTTGTTTGTTTGTTTGTTTGTTTTAGGGGGGTTGCTTTTTTTGGTTTATTTTGCTTTTTTTTTCCCTCCATTCACCCTAGAAGATCAGAGTCCATTCTCTCCAGAGAGTAGACTTATGAAACAGCAACAGGCTTCTTCCTGTTACCATATTTTCCTTTACTATCTTCTTGGACCAGAAAATACTTGGATATGGCAGGCATAGAGGAGGATACTGAGGGCACTACTCCAATATGCTATGAAAAGCAGGAAGGCACATATTGCAGAGTCTGGGACTCATACTCCTCTCCAAAACTGCCTACTGTTACATATCAGTCCAAAGCACATTTCCCTTCCCTCTCCTGACATTGTTTCAGGTTTTCCATCCTGTGCTCCAGCAGCTTTTATTATTTTAATTGAATGAGTGAGACAAATGTTAGCAGAAGGGAAAACACAAGAGATTGGGTATATGATGGCCTGGTCAGTGCTTACCTTGCAAGCATGAGAGCCTAGGTTCCATTCCTAGACCTGGTATAAAATACACAACACACATTCTAAAAAACAGGCCTATTTGCACTAAAAGATAAAGGCAGCTTCCTGTATCTCATTGGGCAGGAAACCTAGTCTACTTGGCAGGTTCTAGCCTGGTGGATAAACTTACTGTAACAACAACAAAAACAAAGCAAAACAGCAAGTGTGGAATAATAGCCAAGGTTATCCTCATACACACACACACACACACACACACACACACACAGAGAGAGAGAGCGAGAGAGAGAGAGAGAGAGAGAGAGAGAGAGAGAAACAGCCCCTGTAACTAGTATCACCATCACCACTAACAACATGTTTCAAAGAGGAGAAATGAATTTCAGATCTGGCTTTTTCTCCAACTAGAGCTCTTCTTGAGAGTATAAAGTTCCCTTTTCTACCCTAAATCACTTCTTGATTAAAAGTAACTTTCTAGGAGGAGGAATCAGTTTTATGAGATAAATGAAATCAGCACTCAGGAGGAATAATTAAATCCAACCTCACTGGTGACATTTGGAATCTAGATGCTGGTGTAGAAAAGCAGATTACATACAAAACCTAAACTATCCCCTTGGCAATGATGCCAGACTTTCTAATCCCTCCAGGCAGCACAGCGCATTAAGTCCTAAGACTAAACTCAAAATTCTAAATAATTTACACATAAAATCTGTATTATTTCCCTATCAGATCTAGAGAACGGAAACCTTGCAGGGGTTGGGGGGGGGGGGAGTTCTGGGCTTGCGTGTATGCAGGATGATCTCCACAGAGTGACCATAGCAGCTCTCAGTCTACCTTAGATACAGTCAGTCAACTGAGCATGCTCTCCAAAGCCTGTTTTGCAGGCACCCAAAGGAGATGGGTATAATGATAAAAGCCTATAACAGGTCACTGTAGAGCCTGTTACAATCACCTTTGCAGTTCTCTTGGAGCCAGGCCTCAGCCCAGATAGGAGCAGAGCACACCTTCAGGCTCCTCTGTATTTTCCTCTTCATAGTCTATCTCCTCTCCTGTATCTTTTCAAGCCTCAGTACAGTTAATTGTGAAGAGGACCAAGAATCTGGAAACTCCATACCTACTCACCAGACTCAGGTCTACTCCTAGAATACTAGTGTGAAAGTTAAAGTTTAGAATTATAACAAAAGTCAGAACCTCATGACCTCAGTGACTGACGTGACACTGCTTCTACCTGCCTGCACTCAGAGACCATGCCTAACATACTCTGGTTTGGTAGTAGTTAAAACTTTGTTCACATGCTAGTACTGATTATAAACTTCAGGCCTGGCCAGCTAGCATGTTCTCTGATCAAGGTTCATTAATGACCATTTCCTCTAGTCCAGTTGCTGAGTCAATAGCCAGTTACCTCAAGTAATGGCCTCTGACTGTGTGATAGTCCCAAGGAGAGGATGTAGGCCAATTAAGAGTTTTTCACACTTGTGAAGAGCTTTGTCCTGCTGAGCTCAGAACAGAATCAATCCTGACTCTTTCATGAATGCAGAACCCTGCAAAATTAGAAAACCTTTTACTACTTATTGAAATCAAGTAGAGTTCATAAAGCCTGCAGAGAGCTTCCTACCTCTAAAGGGTAATGACTTCCTTCCCATTCACTACCATAAGCAATGCCCCGAGGCAGAAAGAAAGAGACAAACACAATTGCAGTTTTTAAGAACTACCATGAGAGATCAGATGTCCATGTTCTCTCACTCCTTCAAGATTTTCTGTACGTTTTCTTTTCAGCTCTATAGAATATTTCCATGTTGGCTATACTTCCATTACATGTGAAGTAATATAGTGAAGCAAAACAATCAAGAAAACTGAATCTACTGATGGATGTCCTGAAATGGGAAATCTGGAGGAATTTCATGCCTAAATATTTAAAGAGACTCAAGGGCTTATGAAATTTCACAGCAACAAAAATTATGGAAAAATAAGTTGAAATGTAAGACCAAGAAAAGAGCTAATAATGAGGAAGGACAGCCATACAGTCTCTAGTCTTCCAACTGATAAGCATTTCCTATAAGTACTTTGTGGTTGACTGGTACTTCTGAAAGTAACAGCACATTACAGAGTGACCCAGACACTGTTTTGTTTTCCTGCATGCTTTTATGTATAATAATAAGACACCCTCTTCATATTCTTCCTTTGACGATAGTCAACAAAACCAAAAGATATATTGGGTGTCAAGTTGTTCTTAAAATAGGTAACTTTCATGACAGGGCACCAGGAAGGACCTCAGTGATTGGGATGTAAAATGAGTAAGTGAATAAATTTCCTACATACAGACAGCCAGTTAGATTAGCAAAAAAAAATAATTATTGAAGATGCTTTCTTTTTTCCATTGTCTATTTTTTTTTTTGGCCTCTTTGTCAAAGATCACATGTCCATAAGTGTATGGTTTTATTTCTGGGTCTTCAAGTCTATTCCATTGATCAATGTGTCTGTCTCTGTACCAATACCATGAGGTTTTTATCACTATTACCCTGTAGTAAAGCTTGAGGTCAGGGTTTGAGGTGATTCCAACAGCCATACTTTTATTGTTAAGAATTGTTTTCACTGGCATATGCAACACCAAACCCAGACACTATTGTATATGCCAGCAAGATTTTGCGGAAAGGACCCTGATATAACTATCTCGAGTGAGGCTTTGCCAGTGCCTGGCAAATAAAGAAGGGGATGCTCATAGTCATCTATAGGATGAAACACAGGGCCCCGAATGAAGAAGCTAGAGAAAGTACACCAGGAGCTGAAGGGGTCTGCAACCCTATAGGAGGAACAACAATATGAACTAACCAGAATCCCCAGAGCTCGTGTCTTTAGCTCCATATGTAGCAGAAGATGGCCTAGTCGGTCATCATTGGGAAGAGAGGCCCCTTGGTCTTACAAACTTTATATGCCCCAGTACAGGGAAATACCAGGGCCAAGAAGTGGGAGTGGGCGGGTAGGGGAGCAGGATTGGGGGAGGGTATAGGGAAATTTCTGGATGTCATTTGAAATGTAAATAAAGAAAATATCTAATAAAGAAAAGGAATAAACAAACAAACAAACACCAAATGTGGGGAAAAAAGTGAGGTATGACTCTAAAGTTGCCTACAACTCCCCTGGTGTTTCTCATCCTTGCAGAGTATTTTCAAACATAAAATATATGGTGTTTCACAGAGGTTCATGGCTATCCTATACATGACATTTTAATAAAATTGTATGTTTTTCATCTGGTTATTGGCTCATGACAAGTAATTTTTCAGACAGAATCATCAAGTTTTCAACCCAAAAGTACAGTTGTAGATTTGTTAAAACATGCTTTTAATAAGGGATTTCAAACACTTGACCCCCCACCCCTACCTTCTGGCCCACAGTCCAAAGGTAAGAGAGAAAAGATGGTAAATGGGTCAAGGGGATGTGGACCTGGTTTGAAGTAGTTGTTTGGGGTGATTCAATCTCCACTTACTAAGATACCAGCAGTCTAGGTCAGTAGTGTTAGCATTCCAAATACAATCAGCATCAGTGGTAGCACAATCCAGCAGAAACAGCCAGGCCTCCACCAAATCAGCATGAGCCAATGACAGTGACCAGAACCAGCTGGGACACCAGGAGAAGTTTTCTGCCTTGCCTCTGTCAGTAAAGTGAAGGTCAGCAAAGTTTCGAGACCAATGAATTGCAAGTTTACCGTCACTGTCCATTGAGTCTTATTTGTACTCTCTCCAAACATCATGTCTCCTCCTCTGGCTCTTCCCTTAGCAAGAGATCACATGAGTCTACAACATATGAACCAACCAGAAATTTCCACTTCAGAGAAGTCTGAACTTCCCCACAAGTAGAAAAGTATACATAATACCTGTACATTCAAAAGCCACCACTGTTTCTCCAGGTTGGAATGCCTCTGGATACTTTTTGTGTACGGTGACTCATCCTCACCCCCACCACACCTCTGAGGTTTTGTGAGGATTACTTAGCACAGGCTCTCTTTCCACTGCTGTGCCTGCTGCCTTAAACAACAATACATACCTGCCAAATGTATTATCAGAATTGTTTCCTAAAGCTTGATCTTGCCCTTTTGTGTGTGGATACTTGCATCTATGAGTAAAGTTGCCTGTGGAGGCGATAAAAAGAAAGACTCTCTTGATCAGATTCACTTGATCTGGAGTTACAAGCAGTTGAGTGAGGCTTACCTACAAGGATGGTGAGAAATGCACTGTGATCCTTGGAAAGAGCAGTACACATTGCTGAGCCATCTCTCCAGACCATCTACACCATCTTTGAATTAAGTTATACCCCTTCTTTACCTTCCTTCAAATATGACAATGCTGACACCAAATACAACCCAGAATAAAACTTCAATAATATATATATTTTGTTATAATGGAGAGGAAAACAGCAAATACTCATACATTTTAAAGAGGAAAACTACCTCTTTGATATAAATGCATACTCTACTTATAATATTCCAAGATAAAACATCTGGTTTAGTATGAAAGTATAGACCTGTTTATAGAATTATTCTGACTTTGGAGAGGCCTCTGTCAGTACCCCTCACCAATGGATGCTATCTGTTTCTTTGATCCTTTTCTCCCTCTAACTAGGTTGCAAATATCTCATGCTGGAGGGACTGCTAGCTAATCTTTTCCTGGTAGATAGACTGAAATGTAAATTTCTAAAATTCTAGGGAAGACTGCTATTGCCATGCAATCTATTCCTAGAAAATCATTTCTGTGGATGCTCAAATTCAAACAACTAAGGGTTATTATTTGTAGAAGCTGTTTTTAAGTAGCTAATAAAATTAATGAAAATAGTGGGTTTGGCACATAAATATTACATTTATGTGGTAACATTACCACATAAAGGTAGCTCTTTAATAGATTCCAGAAGACTGTCCATTTTTAAATATATGTGTCTGTGTGTCTATGTGTCTGTGTGTGTCTGTGTTTGGGCCTGGATTAGGATATGACCATGTGTGTGAAGGAGTCTAGAGATGCCAAAAGTTGTTGTCATATCCCTTGGTCCTGGAGTTAGAGGTGATTGTGAGCTGTCCGGCTTGGATACAGGGACTTTGGTCATCTGCAAAGGTAGTAAGTGCTCTTATACACTAATTCAACTCTCTCACCCCATCAAATATTGTCTAAAAATAGTTTAAAGGAATGCGGGAGATAGCTAAGTTGGTAATGTGTTTGTCTTAGTCACATTAGGACCTGAGTTTGACACCTAAAACTCATGAGGAAGAAAAAACAGGTATGTTGATTACTTGTAATTCTAGTGGTGTGAATTGGAGACAAGTAGATATCTGGACATATAGGCCAGCCAGTCTAGCCTGTTCTGTAAGCTCTAGGCCAGTTACATAATTATCCTCACAAAATACTCTGGGTAGAAACGACATATTCATTCTTATATGAGGTTGCTTCCTGTGGTGATTATAATATTTCTTCTTGATTTCCTTGAGGAAACATAACTCAAATTACTTTTTAAAATTTTAATACTGCCCCAAATCATCCACAGAACATGAAGAGTAAGTTCTGTAAGGTGAGGTGAAGTAGTTATCATATATAACTTATTGAAAGATAATATAAATTTAAATAAATAAAACAAACATAAATTAATACTAAAACTTATGCTGTAACTCACTTATGCCACAACAAGCCTTCATATCTATAGAATTATTCCCTGTTTTCAATTCCTATGGATTGCCCAAAGGATGAAGATGCTGACAATTAACAAAATGTAAATGTTCATGGCACATTCCAGATAGCATATTTGTGGACTCAAAGCTTTGCTTATATTTGCATTCTCATACTCTCTCTCTCTCTCTCTCTCTCTCTCTCTCTATCTCTCTCTCTCTCTATCTCTCTCTCTCTCTCTCCCTTCCTCCCCCACCCTTCCCTCCCTCTCATTGTTGAAGGACTCAGATCGAGAAGATGTAGAAATCCAATAGTGTAAAGAATTAAGTGAACATTTCAATAATGATCATCAACACTAGTCACCTATAGGTGCTAAATACAAGGTATGTTGAAATCATTAATGGTTGCTAATTATATTGCATTGCTTAAAATGAAATAAAAAGTGGGGCACAGAGTTAAACAAAGAATTCTCAACTGAGAAATACCGAATGGCTGAGAAGCACTTGAAAAAATGCTCAACATCCTTAATCATCAGGGAAATGCAGATCAAAACAACCCTGAGATTCCACCTCACACCAGTAAGAATGGCTAAGATCAAAAATTCAGGTGACAACAGTTGCTGGCGTGGATGTGGAGAAAGGGGAACACTCCTCCATTGTTGGTGGGAATGCAAGCTGGTNAAAAAAAATCCCATATTGGGTGGAGGCAGAACCATAACGTGAGCATTGTAGTTTCTAAATTGTTTTCAAATTGAAATCATGAAATTCTAATCCAAAAGTTAAATGACAAATATGTTTTTGTCCATTTGAATTAGACATATCAGTTTCTACCTTCAAAAATATTAATGTCAGTTATATTATTGACAATTAAAAGGCCTTAGTATAATTTGAAAATGAATATTTATAAAGATGAACTGGCTTTTATTAGTGTATTTTTATAAATAATCATCATTTTGAGAAACAAAAGCTGAACTGATATCACACTTTTAATTTCCATTTTAGTTTCAGGGTCATGTTCATCCTGGAGAAGCAATGAAATAATTATATTTGGGGCTGGTGAGATGGTTCCATTGGTAAAAGTGCTTGCCCCCAAGTATGATGATCTCCTTATTAATTGAAATATAGTATTTGAACCTGAAATAAAAGGAAAAAGACAGTCTATAGTGAAATTATTCAGAGAATCAATATTTCAGTAGCAGTGTGGAAACTCTTTGTGGTTGAAGTTAGGACCAGTGTCACAGGCGAAAAACTAAGTAAACAATGCAAGGGGACTCTTAGAAGCTCTCAGAGGATGCCATCTGGTGAGAAGAGGTGTGTTAGATGGGACACATTATAATGGATAGAAAAGGGAAAGAGGAAAAGATTCTTTGGAAGCTTTGTAGGTACTTTGGGGAAAATTAATGGAAAAACATCATTTTTAGAAGTGAGGCCAAAAGCAAAAAAGAAAAAAAAAAAAAAACATAAACCAATTATCTTCTCAACCTTGTAGTTGAAAAGACAACCATACAGAGAGAATAAGTACTCAACTGAAAACTGTTATTGGCTTCTGGAATGCTGAGGCTTCCCCTCAAACAGGCTAGCTTGCTCCCCATACCTGCAAGATGCACTGCTTTAAAAGGCGACAGAGCTGAGATGCCCAAGATGCAGTCTCACTCAGTCCCCAAGATGTGGGCCCCCATAGTCTCAGAAAGGGTAGACCATGCACTGGTTTCCACAAAGTCTCAATCGAGTCTCTAAGTAGCCTCATGACTTCTATCCTTAACCATAACAGGATCAGATCTTGGGGTGACTTAAAAGCCAAGGAGTACACGACAAATCAAAATTATTTTATCACAACATGGAGGCTTAGAAGACAAAGGATTAGCAGGACTATGAAGGCACATGTGCAAATAATGAATTGGTACACTTAGTTGTACAAATGGACTATCAGCAGAGAACAAATATGTACAAAAGACCTGCTTTGAAATGCCATTTGTAAGGACACAGCAATGGTGACATGTTAATGGCTTGGGTACACAGCTCTTGTAATGAGTGTTCCACCTCATTAAACTGACATGTGTATTGACAACACCATGCCTATGGCTAGGTGTTACAGATTAGAAGTAGGAAAGGAGATCAGTTTTAAATGATTTATTAACATTGCCTTTGTCTAGTTAAAGCAATGAGAGCCGAGAGCTGTCTCCAATCAGAGGTGCGTTTGTGGTATTTTGTTTTTTGCTTCCCCCCCCCCCCCCCCCGTTCATGGATAAGTGGAAGCAGTCTATAAGCTGCTTATTCTTTCCTCAATGAAAGCACCGCAAAGCTGATAGTTTAAAGCAATCCTCTTTGTAGATATGGAGATAAAATGGCAAACTCTTAGCATTCAAGATGGATGTGGAGCTCACTTCTTACACGTATAAGATATATATGAAAGCGTATGTCTCAATAAGTGAAGCCACTTCTCACATGACTGAAAACCTGCATTTGGAAGTTAAGAGCATGAACTGCTCTGCAGAGAACCCATATTTGGTTTTCTGAACACAAAGCCTTAAAATTTAATCAATTTCCTCGTATTAACCTATGATAATGATATAAAATATGGACTTCACTATGAGATAGTCATATATTCACCTAATATACTGTCATTATGTTCACCATCATTACCCTTCCCGATCCTGAATTTCCAAGGTGGCTCCCTTCCTCTTCCCAACTAGCCCTCCACCTACTCTCATATATCTTTAAAAACATGTGGATGCTGCAGTTCTGCAACTACTCCTCTTGAAGGAATATCTAAAAAAATTTATACATTAGCTGTAAATGGCAAAGAACCCTTTTGCTTAGCACATCTACACTAACACTGCTAATTCTTCTTACTCTTCCTATTAAATGTTTGTATGTTCCAGCTTTTGAATTGAATTCATATTGGTGTCCTTGCGTGAAACATATTTTATGTAATATTAGAAATTATAAATACACACATATGAGCTCATTAATATTAATTTTTGTACCTTAACACATAATAGAAGAGTTCGTAGCAAAAGTCTGGAATTTTCTTTTACAAAAAATTTTACAAGATAAGAGCATAATATATTTATATGCATATATAAAATATTCCACGTTGGACTTTCTACACTCCCTAAAACAGATCTCTTTGGAAACAGTACTAACTAACATTTATGTCATAAAAAGTAGACAGAGAGATAGATGATAGATAGATAGATAGATAGATAGATAGATAGATAGATAGATAGATAGATAGATAGATGTAGAGATGGATATAGGTTTCTAGAGGTGTTATGACATGAGTACTTTTTTATTTATTTATTTATTTATTTATTTATTTATTTATTTATTTATTTATTTAGGTTTTTCGAGACAGGATTTCTCTGTGTAGCCCTGGCTGTCCTAGAACTCACTTTGTAGACCAGGCTGGCCTCAAACTCAGAAATCTGCCTGCCTCTGCCTCCCGAGTGTTCAGATTAAAGGCGTGTGCCACCACGCCCAGCTTTTTATTTTTTATTTATTTTTATTTATTTATTTTGACATGAGTACTTATTTTAAAAAAATAGTCTTGGGATCTGAAAAACTGGCATTGTGGTTAAGTCCACATGCTGCTTTTACAGACTAGAATAATGTCCTCAAATACTCACCACATAGGATGAAATTCAACAATTTGTAACTCTTGCTCCAAGTAATCTAATAACGGTAGCCTAGAGCATAAACACACACACATACACACACACACACACACACACACACACACACACACAGAGAGAGAGAGAGAGAGAGAGAGAGAGAGAGAGAGAGAAAGAGAGAGAGAGACAGAGACAGAGACAGAGATTCAAATAATAAACCTTAAAATAACAATAGTGTTGGAATTTGAGGCTAACCTTTGAGAGTAGAAAAATTGGGAGGGAATTCTGTGAGTGTGCACAAAGAACTCTAAAACATTAACAGTGTTGTTGATTGCCACCTCAACTTCCTATCAATAGACCATGAAGTTTAGAATGAACAGATCTACAGATTGTAGCTTGATTTATAGTCTATTGGATCACTTCACAATGGTTTGGATAATTCTAAAGTAAAGAAAACTGCAAAGATGTTATATGTCATCCCAGTAAATACTGTACACACAACGACCAAACTTGAGCTCCAGGAAAGAAGTGGGTGTCCCCTGGGTAAACATTCAAGTATTAAGCACAAGTACCTTAAATTCTGATGAAGTACTTAGCTACCATTCTACAACAGTTTTAAAGGCTTGCTCTGTATCCACAATATTTCAAAATTGTGTTAGTTGATCAAAGCTCCCCTTTTTCCTAAATTATCCTACATGTACTTAATGCTACATCTCAAGGTAATTTTCTCTTCTTGACATTTACCTTTCCCTTAATACTCTGGTCCTTGAGCTTCTGTTTGATCACAGGCACTATGCTCATTACGAGAGAATACATGAACTTAAATTCTCATTCTGTTATCTTCCAGTACTGTGGCCTTGACCAAGTTCCTCATTTGCTTTAAACTGCAGTTCTTTGTTTATAAAATGAGCATGTCTGTACTCAAACTCAGAGAATTTTACACATTATCTATGACAAATTAAAAATGCAGTACAAGGTGGCTGGATATCAGGTAGGTCCCCAAAGCATAACTTCAGTTGTCAGGAGCATAATAATGACCCAATGAAGACAGATATTACAGCTTCATTTTCTACATTTTTATAGTAACATGCAAATTATAACACTCTCTTCTTTTTCACTGTCAACCCACAGGTAACCTAGGCAAAAAGGAGAAAGTATGTGTTAAATCTGTTCTGTGTACACTTCCTTAAACATATACTAGAGAAAACCACTGTGAATATGAAAAATATCCAACATGGCTAAATGCTTGTCTTTAAATGACCTACTTTGTATGTCAGCCACTGAATAGTAAAAATATTGTCTTTAGTTATTTTTTCAGCTGACAGCCTCCTAAGAAAGCATTTGTTAACCTAATAAAAACTTGGGGTCTATAATATTTGGTTGCACATTATACAGAGGTCTTGATAGACCATTAAAATTGATGAAAAGACCTGATCAAGTAGAATCAGTTCTTAAGAGATAAGTATATGCATACACAGAAAAAAGGAACCATGAAGCAGGTAAATTGAATTAGGAGAATAATATGAAAACTTTCCCTATATGTGCTGAATTTTAAAATTATGACTGACTTGAAACACTTTCTTTTAAAAATACATAAATGATTAGTTTTCTCAAAATCATCTACATGTGGTCAAATTGAAATATTCTAAGAATTCTAGCAATTCCAGAAATCTCACCTTTTTATTATCTAACTTCCCCAACGTTTTCCAAAAGCTGGTAGAATTTTAAATCATAGATAATATCTAATGTCAGAATATATCTTCATTATTTAATAGACTCATGTCCCACATGTCTCCTCCAGCACTGGTCAAAGAAGAACTTGCTTCAACCCATAGGTCATTATTGCCTTTGCAACTTGTAGCGGTAAAAATTTCTTTTCTGGGTCTTGATTTACTCATGCAAAAGGTAAAAATAATGACATTATTTTCCAGACAAGGTTTTCAAAAAGAAAATATTCTGCAAAAAATAGCATATATGGAAATGCTCTGTAAACACAGAATTACATGTAAATTCTGATATACTATAAATATATAGGTAAATATTTGTCATCAGAACCTCCCACCTTAATTTGGCAAAATATAGCTAACAGTCATCAGCAAAACTTTAGCCTGTTTGATTCAAAATTATAATCTAATCAAAGTATCCTACTGAAGATCCATGTATAATAATCACAGTAAAATAACTAGGTGATCCAAATTGTAAAATGTATTCATTGTTTTAATTCCTCAAACATCGCCTGTTTTCCATAGGCAGCCTTACATACTGTGCTAATTCCCATGGAAGTCTTCATATATCATTGTTCTGTCCCCAAAATGCTCTCTTTCATGATCTGAGCACATCTGCCTTCTATATCTATTCTAAACCTCATCACTTCTCCAAAGACTATGCCAACCATTCACTACTTCTTCAATGTATCCTTCTAGTTCTAAGATCTGTTTGTAAAAATCTCATTACCTTTATCACTTAACTTCTCTCTACTTGCTTTGAATCAAGAGGGCTCATGGAGTTTCTTTTCTATTTTTCATTATGAGTGTCTGTATGTGGATAGTTACACATGAATACAGGTTCCTATGGAGACTAGAAAAGAGCATTGTGTCTCCAGGAACTGGATTTACAAGTGGTTATGAGTCGCCCAATGTGAATGCTGGGAACTGAACTAAGTTTCTCTTCAAGAGCAAATACCAAGTGCCCTTAACTAATGAGCCATCTCTTCAGTGCCTGTGTTCATGTAGTTCTATAGACTCTAAGAATCCTCATTGTATTCTGTTTCTATTGATTACATCAGTGATACATGGATACATTAATGATCATTACCAGATATTTGAAGACATTAGCAAATGGAAACGATTGAGAGAGAGTAAGAGGAAATATGCCTGGTGTCCCACATTATAGTGGAGAGAGAGTGGTGAACACAATGATGCCTATTTTAAATTTAGGGGAAAATAAAGCTCATCAAACCTAATCACAGCTTGGACTGAATAGTTCCTGCAGTTCTCCATGTATTTCAGCTTTCCATCTTGGTTACCTTTCTGACTAGTATTTTCATTTTTATAAAGCCTGAGACATATGAAAAGAATCGGTGCATGACTTGAAAAGAATCTTTATCACAGTTTCATTGAGTGAAGGGGAATGTTTATACATTTGGATATAAAATATGTCTTGGCTATGCACCATAGGTTAGTGCTGAATAAATAAAAAGAGCAGGCAGATAAGTACTTCGATGGATATATAATTGGATATACAGAAATGAAGATACTGGGATCAACACATCTACAAATATATTATTTTGATGGGAAAGCCAGTGATTGTGCCAACAAAGTAAAGACTAGGCTTGCTTTTGTGCTTGAACAGGACCCCACACACCTTCATAGACACGATTTACTTCACTGCAAGCCTTTCTATGTCAACAGACTCTAAATCGTGCATGAGTTACAAATCAATAAATTCTCTATATAAACATTTCCATGCCACCCTGTTTAAGCAAGCTCAGTTTTATTTCTTTAAATATCAAAATACAATGTTCTATTTCAACAAACACAAGGAATCGGACATGTAGTTCTCTTGAAGCTAAGTTTATATTTCTAGTTCCTTTTAAATTCTTCAATCACTTCACCTCTAAATCACAGATGTATTTTTCTCCTGGATGCTACATTTTTTCTCTCTGAAATGTGAACATTTCAGTTTATGAGTAAATTCTTTCTTAGTCTCTCTGGGCATTTAGTATAAATATTGTTATTTTAAGATAGACTGGATTCTTTAAAATATTCACTTTAAGAAAATTATTTAGATTTGGATTTCAAACAAAAGTTTGACTATCTGCCACTACTATGGATGTTTGCTTGGGTGTGAGATTTTTAGTAGATGGATATATCTGTAATTTCAAGCAGTTTAAGCTAGAAATTAACAGAAAATAAAGCAATAACGTATTTCTAGTGTTTTGAGAGATGTAAATGTGCTAAGCTCATTTCATCAAGAACTTGTCCACCTTGATTAGGAAAGTATTTTGGCGTACGTACTCTAAGAAGGAAAGTAAGTCATGAAAAAAATGCTTTGTATTCCTAACCAGATTTTCAACTTTCTAAGCAGTGCTTCAGCAATCAAGGATATCATCATTTCCATAATTCTCTACATATATCAAAGAAGTCAGAGCATAATGAGTCAGAGGCCAGTAGAGGTTTTCGATCTCACTGGAGTTGGAGTGACAATCTATGGCTGGCTGCCTTACGTGCATGCTAAAAGAACAATAGGCACTCTTAACTACTGAGCGATCTCTTCTTCCTTGAAATGTTATCTTTAATAGACTCTTTTGTGCCTCTGTGAGGGTCCAATGCCCTCAAACTACCAGCTCACCTCTGTCTCTCCTATAAAAAATTTAATACATTTAAATATGTGTATGTGCCTGCTTGCCATGGCACATCTGTGAAGGTCAGGTACAACCTGCAGGAGTGAGACCTCTCCCATGTGGGTCCAGAGGACAAGAAATCAGTTCATCAGCCTTAGTGGCAAGCGCCTTTCCTTGCTAAGCCATCTTGTCAGTCCTTGCCTCCTATTTTTCTACTCATCCATAATTGGTTTGAAAGAATAAACGAATCTCAATAGGAACAAAAATTATTCTTTGACTTAGTGAATCTACTTACATTAGCATGTGAATTCTAGGAACTGCCTGATTGTTTACAAGTAAGGGTATAATTACTGGAAATGTGAAAAGTATGGATAAAAGAGTTTAAAAGAGTACCCACTCAGTCATCTAATCAGATTGGATTGGATTTGATATTTACCATGTTCTATTCTGGTATTCGCATGAATAGATATGGACATGTATGGAATAAAATTGGGAAGAATGTACATATAATTGAATATAGGGCATTCTTTTTACTTAATATTTTAAAATAAATAACTTCTAGGGTCAATACATTTTTTAATGAATATTTTGGCATATCTAACATTCAGTTCAACACTTGTAAAATGACATGGTCCTATGTTTATGTTTGTATATGGATCTATGGACTATTTTTTTGTCTTTACAAATTACACTGCATAAAAATACATGCCATCTCTAAGACATGAAGATATATATTCACCTGTATGCTATGAAAATGTCAGTATATTTGATGGTCATAACAATTACAGTTTGGTGGAATTGGAGGTGGAAATGGGTGTGGTCATAATAAATTGTATAGATGTGTTAAATTCTTAAATAGATAAAATATTATATAATGTTTGAATTTAGTGCTTAAGAAGATAAAAGCAGAGATTAAAGATAAAATAATTTAACTGAGCACTACGTGAGGTTAAAAAGAGGACAGTGATGCCCAACGGCTTCTATAACTCTACCATGTTATGATGACAGATGAAAGACCAGGCCTACTAAAATCACTCAACACATAAACAGCAGCAGCATGAATTTATGTTCTTGCTTTTCCCAGTGCTGGAATCTGTAATCATAGTAAATAATGGTGGTATTAGTTAGATTAATGCCCTTCATTTTTCATAAAAGTGATAACCATGTCTTTTTCATGCCTGTTTAATAACATGAATATTCTTCTTAAGGAAAAAAATCTGTGGAGATTTATAAAGAAATATCAGGTCTCCAGAGCATCTCTAGAGACAAGGCTACAAGTTCCTCCCATTTTATGATCTGTGGGGCTACAGATCCAGAATTGTCTACAGAGCTGGGGAATGTGTGTTTGTGTGTGTGTGTGTGTGTGTGTGTGTGTGTGTGTGTGTGTGTGTGTGTGTATGTGTGTGTACAGGGTTATTCCAGTTGCTTCTTTGTTGTGATAAACATACAACTAAAAGCAACTTACGGGAGGAAAGGGTTTATTGGGCCAGGTAAAAGAGAAATTGGGGCAGAAGCTCAAGGCAGGAACCTGAAGGCACACCTGACTGCTTTTCCATGAAGCATTTCTTCTGTCCAGGGAACTCAGACACAGCCAAGAATGCATAATTAGCTTGCTCACAGGTTCTTAGTTAGCTTTATTATCCAGTCCAAGACCATCTCTGAAGAATATTGCCACCCACAGTGGGCTGAACCTTCCAACATAAATTAGCATTCAACAAAATCCTTCACCGACATGGCCACAAGTCATTTTCCTATGGTCAAACCAATCAATTGAGACATCTCTTCTCAGGTAACTCACAGCAACAATTAAGCTGACTAGGACAGGGATGCTTCTCATAGCTTGCAGAGAGGACAACAGAGGCTGGCATAAACATCAACTATTCCTAGAAAGTGAAACTTGGACTATCATATTTTGGAAGAGGTTCCAGAAAGTAAAATGAATGTTGATGATGGCCCAGATCATAGGGGTGCTGGGGAGCTCTGGGAGGTGCAGTCATTTATGTCACTGATGAACAGTGTTCAAAGCACTTTGACAGTTATTTGCTAGGGCTTGTATATGTGTGACAATAGGCAGGTGGCAGATTGGAGATCCATGAAACTGTGACAGGAGAAGACACATTTTTAGTATTATTAGTTTGAAAAACTATGTACACAAATATATTTATTGAATAAAATGGGCAAAAAAAGTAAAAGAAACATGATTATCTCCAAAAGTCTGGTTCAAAAAATAATGTGAGCTTATATGCTACATATGATATATTTTATTGTGTGTAAAATATTCTGGAGGCTAGAGAAATGGCTCAGCAGTTAAGAGCACTGACTGCTCTTCCAAAGGACCTGAGTTCAAATCCCAGCAACCACAGGGTGGCTCATAACCATTTGTAATGAAATCTGATGCTCCTCTTCTGGAGTGTCTGAAGACAGCTACAGTGTACTTACATATAATAAATAAATAAATAAATAAATCTTTAAAAATCATAAAATTATAAAAAACTTCTGAAAAATACTTCATCCGACACTTTGAAACATATGCATGGCCACTTAATGATAACAGCATCATTGACTATGGAGAGGTTGTCATGTTGTAAGCTCAGGTCCCTAATTGCACCTTATTATTATTACCCTAATTTTACCTTGGGTTATCTTTAGCCCTGTTAATAGTCATTTCTCTCCACATATGTGACTTATAAACATCCTTACAAATAATATATAAAGCCTTTTGAAATACACTGGCTTAACAAAACCCTAATTTTAAGCACTAAAATTTAAAAATATTATGAGAGAGCAACTGAGACCTCTAGAATAGAAAACTCTGGTTTTAATGTAATCTGCACCATTAATATCTCTAGAAATGTGTTTTAAACTCAATAACTTTCTTTCTTCTGTTAGTAATCGAACTTAATCAAACTGTAACCATGTTGAAATGTGGAACTGGAGTAATCTAAATTTGTCCTCCTGGGCATGGTCACTCAACCATGAAAAATTTATATTTTACATTCTTTGATATGGTAGTTCCATTTTTACACCAACACTATTGTTTGCTTTCTATAATAAAAACATTAATGGTACATCTCTGTTAGTAGCTGAAAATAAACATTGATCTACCAAGCGAGTCAGAGAGCAATGAATCATTCTTGTACAATGAATCACTGCACAAGATCAAGGCAGTCAACACTTCACCATGAATGGAGGAGAAACCCAACCCAGCTGCGGAGCTATTAATAGCTGATAGTCAGTTTCTTGAAAGGTTGTGGCCCTTGATAAGTAGACAACACTTAATTAGATGGCATTATACCTGTAAACATACAGGCTGTGGCTATGGGACTTGGTGAGTTTTAAGCAACAACCACAAAACAGATACAAATTATAGAGGAGTAAGAGGACACAGGCTGGAGTTATAAGGGGAACAGAAGGGATGAATTTTATACATGTATGAAAATATCAAAGAATAAACTTATTATATTACATACTAAGATAAGACAGGCTTTTTTTTAGACCCTGTATCTGAAACAGTTTCTAGAATGCAACCTCAGATTTCTATGTAAATTCAGTGCTGTATTCTGTCACATCCAGCATGTGTAACATCATCTCTCATAGTGCTTAACAAAGAAGGCATTCAGTATTAGATACTTTACTGATGCACAAACTGATCACCAAGTAAATGTGTAGCAATTAAAAAAATTTAAAATATAGTTTACTAGGTCTCAATGTGGTATAATTAGAAAGATTTAGACAATGAAAATATACATGCCAGGGTCAACTAGGAACCTTCCATCTCTTGACTGATAATGCATTCAGTGTTCATAGAATGACCTCCAAGAATTAAATGAAGCTTTAAAATGAACTGAGCTTGAATTCACTCGGGTGAATTTTATGTTAAGAAGACTGGAAAAATAAAGAGAAAGCCCATCTTTCACTTTTTGATATACTTGCAGATAAGGAGTTCACATTTACCTTTCTTTGGATGTGGTTCCCACTCCAATATTTTGGCTATCTGTGAAATATAAAAATAATGTGTCTAGTGACTGCTAGCAAGGGGAGTGAGACTGAGCAGAGCACAGATCTATGCATTCTAATGTCTCAGTTATGAATGAGTGTATCATGGAGATGGGCTGCAAACATTAGTGAGCATACAGAGGATAAGGCTCAATGGGAGCAGTCAATATCGTTGAATAAGTTTGTGGAATTTTTGAAGAAGAAAAAACTATTTTTTTTAAAAGAATAAGAATAATCTAAAGACACACTTGTGTCCCTCAATTTCATTATCACGTTATTAAAACAATGGTCCCCAAAGTAATTGGGATTTCATCATGAATTTCATAGCAGGAGAAGGAAAAGGCTAGAGCTTGTCATCAGCCAGAAGAGGAGATTGTCTGGAAGGAAAGAGATGTAACATGGTTCTTTCAATCTTGCAGGAGACACAGGAACCCAGACAATGGGGAAGCAGAATGGGCAAGATCACAGCTTGACCAGTACTGTTAGTTGTAAATATAACCCTTGCTGTCTATTTAAGTCTAAGCCTGATGTGAAGACCCTAAAGAAAAACTTGGCAAAGGGCACAGTTCCAGATTTCTTTGTTCCCCTGGCCAATGTTACCATATTGCATAAATCTCTCTCTCTCTCTCTCTCTCTCTCTCTCTCTCTCTCTCTCTCTCTCTCCCTTTTCTGTTAGTAGTTTGTTTAATCAGATTATTAAGGTTGTATAACTGAACCTGGCCTAAGGGGAAATGTCAGAACCCATGCTCTGATCATAACTCCAGTAACACTCCTACTCTGGAAACAATCATTGTCTACAAACGACAAGTAATAAGGAAATACCTTCACTGGTATTTGCACAGACTGCCTGCTTTCAGAGCCTAGATTCTGTGTATTCCAGCTTCACGTATTGCTTTGATAGCAAATCCTTTTATAAACACTATGTGTCCAATGGATTAGAATTTTATAGTTGTAGGAACCCTGCAGTGTTGCCCCCATGCACCATCTCAAGGTCAATTTCTCCGGAGGTGATTAAAGAAATCACTAAAAAACCAATTAACACAACATATTTCATCTTCAAACTTTGAGAATTATAAAAGCAAAATTTGTGTCCACAATATGATGTGAATTTTAGCCTAACATTCATGTCTCTCTCTGCTGGGATGTCAGTTCATTCCTTAGGTGTTAGGACACCATACTGTCAACTGTACAGAGGAGTAGATGCATCTTTAAACAGTACAAGCTACCCTGAGAAGGAGATTGAAAAGAGTACTTTATTTTTTTCCTTCCATTCTAAAGTTTCACTACAGAAATATCTACATTTTGGTTTAAACCCATATTTACTGGAAAAAATGATGAGTCAAAATTTTGAGTCTAGTAATTTTCAGTGTCACTAATGTTTAAAGCCTTCTGGAATCATCTCTGTTATCAGCGTATTTGATAAAATAGTTGTTGACAATTATATGGACATTTTACAGAATTGCAACTATATCTTGGGCATATTGACAAAAATATTTTATTAGCCTTTTTTTAAAGAAAATACTTATTTGTAATGAAACTAAACAGTTTAAGTAATCATAAAGAAAATGCAAAATTCTTTGGATAGCTGATCTCAAATTTATGAAAAATTCCAAAATAAAATATGAAAATGTATTAAGAAAATCTATGCTTTGTAGATATTTTTACCTATACTACAAACACCAGGACACAAAATTGCATTCCAACCAATATTAACTGATATATACAATGGTATTATGTGTCAATTAAAGGCATTCATTTAAAATATGCATCCATGTTCTTATTTATTTCTAGAAATTATTTTGAGGTCAAGTAAACAAGTTCGATTTGAGCCTTATATATTCTTTTAATAGTTTCCAGAGTTTAAGGGTTAATTTCTTATTATTAAGACTCTGTTAGGGTGTGTGGTGGTGGAATATGCCTTTAATTCTAGCACTTGACAGGCAGTAGAGAGTTGATCTCTGAATTTTTCGCCAGTCTGGTCTAGAGATCAACTTTCAGAACAGCCAGAGCTACACAGAGAATTCTTGTCTTAAAAAAGACAGGAGGAAAAAGACTTTATTATAAAGAACTTGCAGATAAAAATGTGCCAAAACTAATAATACCAAAAACGTCAATACATCTCAATTAACATATTTCTACATAATTAGAATAGTCATTCTAAAGTTGTTGTTTTTTTAATTGGAGACATTGAGTATAAATATGATTGTCTTTATCTGATCAAAAGGCAAAACTTTTGGTCTATTATGCAAACTATCTTCTAGCAAAAATAAACAAAGAATACATCTAAAGAGTATCAATAATTAAATATCAAGATTGGATATCAACAACAATTACCTGCTTTACCCTTGAGATGATTAGCATACTTTCAAACAAGTTATTCACTCAAAATTAAAAAAATAAAAGATTTATAACTATTCTTACAGACACATTTTTTTCTGGTTAGTTTAGCTAATAACTCCTCTTATTAGCTTCCATTAAGACAAAGAGAAGCTCACGTTACAACACACAATTTTTTTGTTTCATTTTCTTTGTTTTAATGCCCCAAATTTATTTAAGGAAAAGAACAACCAATGAAAATCAGATACATCACAGCCCGTTCTACATATAAAAAATATCTATAGCTACATTGGCATAATTTTAAGAAGATGATTCTAGGATGAGGTATATAAATGCATTCACTTCAAGTATCATATCATTCTACGTTTGCTAAAAAGAACTCAAACTACCAAGACACATGAAAAGTTCTACACCTACCATTGATCCACCGAGCTTCTGGATTATGAAGTCCGAATCCTTTCCCCAAAAGCTCCTCTAGTGACAGTCTTGTTTCTGAAGAATTTGTTAGCTCATCTGAAAAGAAAAGAAATACAACATCAAGTACTTTTGTATTGTTTTTCTTAAAGAATGGGACTTAAGATTTAAAATATTTTGCCTCAAAGTATATGCTAATTAGACATCAATCTGAAGTGAGCAATTAAAGTAGATTTTGACATTGAAAGAATGTTTGGTAGCCTTTTACATATTTTTATGAAATCCAGACCACCCTTTAACTCCTGATCGTCTTGTTTTCAAGTCCCAAGTATAAACATGGTAGGAATAGTACACTACCACATTTGTCCTCAACTTTTAAAATTTAACTCTAAGATTTCAATATGGAATTTTTTACATCAATTTAATACATCTATTCCAAGGTATACTTTAATACACAGTACACCAAAACAACCAAGAACGAGTGTTTTACACTATTCAAGAAGACCCAGGTTTTGACATTTAAACATAAGCCAGTTCTCATTTTCACACTATTTAACAGTAAATTTAGATTTTTTTGTTTTGTTTTTATAAAAAGCTAGCTATAAGAGAGGTAGGATCTTCACAGGAAAGAGAGATGGATCATTCTAATCCAAGGCAATTCAAATAAATGAATGAATGCAAAAATTGTACCACACAATACTACATAGAAAATGCTAAGCAAATCTGAAATTTGAATGCTAAGTTCAAAGTCTAAAATGCTAAGAAGAAAATACGTATCACACATTAACCACTGAAAGATGAGCATGATTTCATTTTCTTTTTACATTTCATAACCTAGAAATGGAAGGGCTAGAGGTGAGTTTAAAATGCTGTTTGCAATACCCCTTTGTATTCAATGGGTTATAGAGAGCATTTTATCACTTTCTTGCAAAATAATAGCATTATTTATTTGCTGAGTGAATTCTTCTTGGTGACCTTTTAGCTATGACCTTCCCTCTGACTGAAAACAAAATGTCAAAGACATGTTCTAATCTCAGGCGATTTTATCTTTTAAAAGTTCAGCACTCACTACACAAGAGCTTGCTGTGGCTTCTCTCCAATGTCTACAGCAGTAACTCGTTTAAAAAACAATACAGTAAATCCATTAAAAAACACTATGAATGCCAAGATAATGTTTTAAAAATATTAGAATTACCTGAACTCTACTTTAGACCAGTCATGCTTATATGGAGATGTGAAAAAATGATAGACAAAGACATACAAACATCCAATTATTTACAGAGCAATCAGAAAGGTCAAAACTTGAACTTTCTTGGGGCTAGAAAGATATCTCAGTGCTCAGCAGTTAAAAGTACTTACTGCCTTTCCAGAATATCTTTAAGGATGATGAATATGTGCACGTGAGTATATGCATAAATATATAAAAGTGCAAAGGTGTACTTGACTTCTAAGGAAAGCATACCACTCCAAATGATCTTAGGTATAAATCACTATTCAAGTTTTTGAAACAATTCAAAATAAGCATTTGTATTTCTCAAGCATATCATCTTTTTCTTCTTTATATTTATTGCTATTTCTATTTATATGTGAGTATTCACATGAGTGCAGATTTCCACAGAGGGCAGAGGCAGATGTCTGATCAGTTGGAGGTAGAGTTACAAATGGTTGCTGAGAGATGAACTTGGGTCATGTAGAAGACAAGCAAGCCTGCTTAATTGTTGATCCATGTCTCAAGCCTTTAAATATGTTTTCTTACACTATAGAATACACCACACTGAACCTCTTTCAATTAGGAATCTTTACCTCTGTCCCCCCTTCGCACACACACACACACACACACACACACACACACACACACACACACCACACCACACCATCTGAAAATTTTCAATATTTTCAATGATGCTTGGGAGAATTAACTACTCTCACATTTAATTACATCCTAAATCTTCTATTTTCAATTTATCATGTGGTTCATTTAACATCTTATTGGAATTAATGCTAATAGCTTGATAATATTGAAAACAGATTTCTCCAAATGCAAGTGAATATTATACATAAGGTTAGTGACTATATGTACAGAATCACAATTTTTCAAAAATTGCATATATGTATGAAATTCTGGAGAATAAAGATAATACTAATAGCCTGATCATAGCTGCTGGGGATATTCTGATACATTCTAGAGGACCCACTGCACTCAGTTGGTAAGTCTCCCACCAACCCAGTCCAAGAGCTGCTGCTAGGACCCTGTTGGACTTGGGACCCATCACCCACCAAAATCCCTACCCTCCCAAATACCACTCCCCTTCCATACTTTCCACCCCTTCTGCTCAGTCCTTGCTGCTGGGGCAGACCCCTAGTTGGTCTGCTTCTGTGAAGACTCCATATTCTGATACATTCTAGAGGACCCATTGCACTCAGAGCAGTTGAGGACCCAATGCACTCAGAGCAGTTGTCGGAAGGCCTCCCAGGAAACTTAATGGAGCCAGGGCAACAGATCATCAGCTTCTCTGCTCCTGTGAGGAGCCCCCAATTGGAAGACCCCTAGGTTGTCAGATACAGACAGGGCCACTGGCCTACCAAGAGACCTGCAGCAACTCAGGGACAAAAGAGGCAGACTACATACAGTCACTCAGACCAAAACACACCAGGGATATCCAAATAGTGAAAGGCAAGTTTAAGCAACAGAACCAAAATATGTGCATGTCATCAGAACCAAGTTCTCCCACCACAGCAAGCCTTGAATACACCAACAAACCTGAAAATCAGGAATCTGTCCTAAAATCCTATCTCATGAAGATAATAGAGTTCTTTAAGCAGCATATCAATAACTCACTGAAAGAAATACAGAACACATGTAAACAGGTCAAGGAATTGAATAGTGATCCAAAACCTAAAAGTGGAAGTAGAAACATTAAAGAAAGCACAAATGGAGGTAAACCTAGAAATGGAAAACCTGGAAAAGAGTTCAGGAATTACAGATGTAAGTATTACCAACACAATACAAGAGAAGAGAGAATCTCAGGTGTAGAAGATACAGTAGAAGAGATTGACACAACTGTCAAAGAAAATTCAAAACATAAAAAACTCCTAACCCAAAGCATCCCAGGAATTCAGGAAATAATAAAAAGACCAATCCTAATAATAATCCAAATAGATGGAAATTTTCAGGTCCCAACTCAATGGATCTGAAAATGTTATCAACAAAATCATAGAAGAAAACCTCCCCAACCTAAAGAAAGAGATGACCATAAAGGTACAAGAAGCCTATAGAACACCAAATAAAAGGGTTTAGAAAAGAAAATCTTTTAATCACATAATTATCAAAACACTAAGTGAATAAAGCAAAGAAAGAATGTTAAAAGCTGTAAGGGGAAAGGGCCATGTAACATACAAAGATATACCTATTGGAATTATACCAGACTTCTCAACAGAGACTACGAAAGCCAGAAGAGCCTGGTCAGAGGTCATGCAGACTCTAAGAGAACACAAATGCTATCAGAGAACTTCTCCAGGTAATAAACAACTTAAGCAAAATGGCCAGACATAAAATTAACTCATATAAATAAGTAACCTTCAACAAATAGTTTTGCTACTATACCCAGCAAAACTCTCAATCAACATAAGTAGAGAAACCAAAATATTCCAGGACAAAACCAAATTCAAAAATATATATCTACCAATCTAGCCCTACAGAGGACCCTGGAAGGAAAACTCCAACACAAGAAAGATACCTGTACCAAAGAAAGGACAAGATATTAAGCATCTCTCAACAAAGTCAAAAACAGAATCACAAGCACATAAAACCACCTACAAAAACAAACATATCAGGGGCCAACAGTCCTCTCTCTTTAATATCTCTGAATATTAATGGACTCACCTATAAAAAGACATAAGCTAACAGACCGATACACAAACAAGGTTCAGCATTTTGCTGCATAGAAGAAACATACCTCAATAACAAAGGCAAGCACTATCTCAGAGCTAAAGGATGGAAAAAGGTCTTCCAAGCAAATGGACCCAGGAAATAAGCAGGAGTTGCCATCCTAATATCCAATAAAATAGACGTTCAACCAAAAGCTATCAAGCATGATGAAGAAGAACACTTCATATTCATCAATGGGAAAATCCACCCAGAGAAAGTCTCAATTCTGAACGTCTATTCCCCAAGTGCAAGAGGACCCAACTTCATATAAGAAACTTTATTAAAACTCAAAACATACATTGAACTTTATAAAATATTAGTGGGAGATTTAGACACCCCACTCTTACCAATGGGCAGTTCATTGAAACAGAAACTAAACAGAGACAGGATGAAACTAAGAGAGGTTATGAACCAAATGAATTTAATAGCTATCTACCAAACATTTCATCCTAAAACAAAAGAATACACCATTTTCTTAGCACCTCATGGTACCTTCTCCAAAACTGACCCAAAACAAAACAACCCTCAACTGATAAAAGAAGAATAAAATAATGCCATGCATTCTATCAGTTCACCATGGCCTACGGATGGTCTTCAATAAGAGCAAATACTACAGAAAGCCCACATAAGTGTGGAAAGTGAACATTTTCTACTCAATGACAACTTGATCATGGAAGAAATAAGAGAATTTTAAGAATTCCTGGAATTTAGTGAAAATGTTGATACATCATACTCAAATTTATGGGTCACAATGAAAGCAGTGCTAAGAGGAATGTTCATAGCACTAAGTGCTCTGGTAAAGAAACTGGAGAGATCTTAAACTAAGAACTTAACAGCACACCTGAGAGCTCTAGAACAAAAAGAAGCAAATGCACCCAAGAGTAATAGAATGCAGGAAATAGTCAAACTTAGGGCCAAAATCAACCAAATAGAAACAAAGAAAACAATACAAAGAATCTGGAAAAGCAAAAGCTGGTCCTTTGAGAGAATAAACAAGATAGATAAACCTCTAGTCAAACTAACTATAGAGCCAAGAGACAGTATCCAAATTAATATCAGAAATCAGAGGATGGCCTAGTCGGGCATCAATGGGAGGAGATGCCCTTGGTCTTGTGGAGATCATATGCCCCAATACAGGGGAATGCCAGGGCCAGGAAGCAGGAGTGGGTGGGTTGAGGAGCAGGGTTGTGGGGAGGGTATAGTGGACTTTGGGGACAACATTTGAAATGTAAATGAATAAAATATCTAATAAAAATATATTTAAAAAGAAATCAAAAGGAAGACATAACAACAGAAATGGAGGAAATTTTTAAATCATGAGATCTATACTCAACAAAACAGGAAAATCTAGATGAAATTGATGGTTTTCTAGACAGAGGCCCATATCAAATTTAAATCAAGAGCTGGCAAACTATCTAAACAGTCTCATATCACACAAGGAAATAGAAGAAGCTATTAAAAACCTCTCAACCAAAAAAACCCCCAGGGCCAGATGGATTTAGTGTAGAATTCTACCAGATCTTCAAAGAAGACCTGATTCCAATTTTCCTCAAATTATTCCATAAAATAGAAACAGAAACAACAATACCTAACTCATTCTATGAAGTCTCAATTACTCTGATACCTAAACCACACAAGGACCAAACCAGAAAAGAGAACTTCAAAGCAATCATGCTTATGAATATATAAGCAAAAATACTCAATAAAATTCTTGCAAACAGAATCCAAGTACACATTAAAACCATCATTCACCATGATCAAGTAGGCTTCATCCCAGTGATGCAAAGTTGGTTTAATATATGAAAATCCATTAACATAATCCACTATATAAACAAATTTAAAGAAAAAAAATCACATGATCATCTCCTTAGATGCAGAAAAAGCATTTGACAAAATATAACATCCCTTCATGTTAAAAGCATTGGAGAGATCAGGAATTCAAGGCCCATACCTAAATGTAATAAAAAGCAATTTACTGCAAACCAACAGTTAATATCAAATTAAATGCAGACAAACTTGAAACAATCCCACTGTAACAGGAAACAGGACAAGGATTCCAACACTCCTCATAGCTACCTATATGACAATAACTTCAAGTCTCTCAAGAAAGAAATCAAGGAAGATCTCAGAAAATGGAGAGATCTTCCATGCTCATGGATTGGCAGAATTAACATAGTAAATATGGCCATTCTACCAAAGGCAATTTATAGACTCAATGCAATCTCCATCAAAATTGCAACGTAATTCTTCAGAGACATGGAAAGAGCAATTCTTAAATTCATCTGGAAAGGCAAAAAACCCAGACTAGTAAAAATAATTCTTAACAATAAAAGAATAGCTGGGGGACTTACCGTCCCTGACCTCAAGCTTTACTACACAGCAATAGTGATAAAAACTGCATGGTATTGGTACAGAGACAGGCACATTGATCAATGGAATAGAATTGAAGACCCAGAAATAAAACTACACACTTACAGTCATTTGATCTTTGACAAAGACACCAAACATATACAATTAAAGAAAGAAAGAAAGAAAGAAAGAAAGAAAGAAAGAAAGAAAGAAAGAAAGAGAAAAAGAAAAAGAAAAAGAAGAATAAGCATCTTCAACAAATGGCTCTGGTCTAACTGACTGTCTGCATATAGAAGAATTAAAAATAGACCCATATTTCTCACTTTGTACAAAGCTCAAGTCCAAGTGGATGACGGTCTCAACATAAAACTAGATACACTTAATCTAATAAAAGAGAAATTGGGAAAGAACCTTACCTTGAACTCATTGGCACAGGAGGAAATTTCCTAAACATTACTCCAATGGCTCATGCTCTAAGATCAAGAATTGATAAATAAAACCTCATGAAACTGGAAAACGTTTATAAGTCAAAGGGCATAGTCAATAAGGCAAATTGGCAACCTATAGATCGGGAAAAAATATCTTCACTAACCCCACATCTTATAGAGGGCTAATATATAAAATATATAAAGAACTCAAGAAGTTAATCACCAAAAAAACCAAGCAACCCAAATAATGACATATAGAATTAAACCAATAATTCATGACTGAAGAATCTCAAATGGCAGACAAGCACCTAGAGCAATGTTCCAAGTCCTTAGTGATCATAGAAATGCAAATCAAAACAACCCTGAGATTCCACCTTACACCAATCAGAATGGCTAAGATCAAAACCTCAGGTGACAGCACATGTTGGAGAGGATATGGAAAAAGAGGAACACTCCTCTATTTCTGGTGGGATTGCAAACTGGTACAACTCTGGAAATGCCAATGGCTCTCACTCCAGTATCAAGAATTGATAAATGGAATTTGTCCATTTCATCGAGGATTTCCGGTTTTGTTGAGTATAGGCTTTTGTAGTAGGATCTGATTTCTTTGATTTCCTTAGATTCTGTTGTTAGATCTCCTTTTCATTTCTGATTTTGTTAATTAGGATACTGTCCCTGTGCCCTCTAGTTAGTCTGGCTAAGGGTTTACCTATCTTGTTGATCTTCTCAAAGAACCAGCTCCTGGTTTGGTTTTTTGAATAGTTCTTTTTTGTTTCCACTTGGTTGATTTTAGCCCTGAATTTGATTATTTCCTGCCTTCTACTCCTCTTGGGTGTATTTGTTTCCTTTTGTTCTGGAACTTTTAGGTGTGCTGTCAAGTTGCTAGTATATTCTCACTCTAGTTTCTTTTTGGAGGTATTCAGAGATATGAGTTTTCCTCTTAGGAATGCTTTCATTGTGTCCTGTAAGTTTGGGTATGTTGTAGCTTCATTTTCATTAAACTGTAAAAAGTCTTTAATTTCTCTCTTTCTTCCTTGACCAAGTAGAGTGTTGTTCAGCTTCCACGTGAATGTTGGCTTTCTATTATTTATGTTGTTATTGAAGATCAGCCTTAGTCCATGGTGATCTGGTAGGATGCATGGGATAATTTCAATATTTTTGTATCTGTTGATGCCTGTTTTGTGACCAATTTTAATGTCTATAAGCTGAAGTGCCCAAGCGAGGACACCTCAGTCCAACTTGGGAGAGAGAAGAAAGCAATAAAAATTGGGGAGGGAGGGAGGGACCTGAGACTGAAAGTGGATGGGGAGGTTAGTTGGGGTGAGAGTGGAACTTGATCTGGTATTGGGAGAGGGAAAGGGTCTGAAGCCTTGAGGGCAGCAGAAAGAATGGAAACAGGCAACCTCAGGAGATAGGTGGTTGTGGGGGATCCTCCAGAATGCATCAGAGTCCTGGGAGTTGAGATACTCTCAGGAATCAAAGGGAGAGAACTTAGATGAGATGCCCAACAGTAGGGAGAGGGAACTTAGAGAGCCTACTTTCAGAAGGAAGACAGGGCATCAAGTGAGATTTGGGGTTGCCATCCCACAGTCACATCTCTGACCCATAAGTGTTCCTGTCTGAAAGAATTACAGGGATGGAAATGGAGAGGAGCCTGAGGAAAGAAGATCCAGCAACAGGCTCAAAGTGGAATTCAGTTCAAGGGTTTGTCCCAAGGCTTGACACTATTACTGAGGCTATGAGTGCTCACAATTAGGGACCTATCATAATTGCCCTTGAAAAGACCCAACAAGCCGCTGAAACAGTTAGATGTATATATTTGCACCCAACAAATGGACAGAAGCTACTGACAATATATATACACACACTCACATATGTTTGCCTTCAAACTCAAAAATGAATAATCTTTTCAAAAAGGAATCAGAAAGCATGTATAAACCCATATTGAAACCTAAGTCCTCATGAACTTATGCCACAGTCAGACATAAGGAGAGATACATAGTATTTTGTATATTTTAATAATTGTCCCAGTAATTTAACCACAAACCTAATGTATACCAGAGAATCTAGGAGACCAGTCAGGTACCTCAGTCACTGCAAGTGAACACTGCAAGGTGGCTCACAAGCAAACTGATATTAGATCGTATATCACTCTGGCACACAGTTGCTTCCTTAATAACTTCCATGGAGAGACATTTAATTACCCTTAATGCCAGGGGAAAAAAAAAAGTTCTCTAAAATTGAATACTTAGTACTAGTGCTTATCTTAGGAAGTGTTTTTAAATGTATTTCTCTTGAACTATGTAGTATTTAAATATAAGCTATATGGTATGGCTAGATTAAAAACATGCCCTAAATGTTCATGTGTTAGAAGAGTGAAATCCCATAAAGCAGGATTCAGAGGAGGGACTTTGGAGAAATCATTGGGTCGTGAGGATTCCTGCCATACCCATGCATTCATCTAGTGCTGGACTTGTAGTATGACACATGATCAATCAGGGGTGATGGAAACTTAGAGGTAAGGCCTAGTTGAAGTGTGTAGGTCTTGAGTGAGTCTGTATGGAAATATATATTAATCCAGCCTTCCCTCATACCTTCATACCCTCCTTTCTCCTCTTTCCCATTCCTTCCTGTTTCATCCTTCCCTCATTCTCTCCACTCTGCCCCCTTCCTTTACTCTTCCATTCCCCCCAACTCCTTTTTTTCTAACCACCTTGGACTGCATTTCTTTCCTGCTCTCCCTCCCTCGGAATGAAGATTCCGACACATTTATGCCTTTCCTTTTGCCTTTCCCTGTGTTATTTTGTTCTATAGCAATATCCTTCGGCTTGAAAACTTTCCATCCTGGAGCAGGGTTCACTGAGATTCATAAAGAACCAAATTGAAGTTGTCATATCCTGGAGTCAATCTTTAAAACTTGGGAGGTAAATAACTCAGGTAATCCAGGAGCTAAAAGACTCACAAGCTTCTGTCCTCCTGAAGGTTAACTAAGCAGAGAGGACTTCTGGGAAGAAGAAGCTCTAATCTATGAAGCTGCCTGTAACATGCTCATGGACTTCCAGGGATGCCGCATTTGGGAGTCATCACACATGCTAGAGGGGATTTCATAGATACCACTGCCTAGCCACCACGTTCCTATATGAAACCTCTAATTCTTACACAACCCTATTATACTTACAGGGTTCCCACATTGATCTGCCTTTAGCTCCATGTGGACAGTCACTGAACGCTTGTACATGCCTCCCTTAAAAAAAGCCACATACCACAGCCATAAGGTGAGCGGCAACTTTAGGCATCCCCTTTACGGCCATACTTCCTATGTCCTCTCTTGCAATACTCCAGAATTGAACCATGGGTCTGCATTTATGAGCTTCTAAATCTGTGATAAAAATAAATCTCTCTTTATTTTGAATTTGATGTTCCCAAGTATTTTGACCCAGTAGCTGGATGATGAGGATTGAAACTCCCCAGTGCGCTCATCTACTACTAATGATATGTGAGTAATCAGGGTGATGAAAACCTAGGAAGCAGGGAAGAGGTGAGGGGAGTAGATCTTAGGGTCTCATCTTGGGACTGTATTCTGTCCCCAGCCTGAATTCTCTCCATCTTTGCCACCATCTGAGCCCCTCTCTCCTCTCTTCTCTTCTCCCTTTCCTACTCCTATATTCCTCTCTTCCTCCATTCTTCTGCCTTTCCTCTCTCCTCATGTCCTTCCCTTCTTGACACTTGTTGTATAACATTATACTTCAAACAGAAAGTACCTTAGTTGATGTTTTTTGGCTGTGAAGAAACCCCATGACGACAGCAACTCTTATAAAGGAAAACATTTGATTGGGACTGGCTTAGAGTTTCACAGAATTGGTCCATTATCATCATGGAGGGAAGTATGGCAGCATGCAGACATACATGTTGGCAGAGAAAGAGCTGAGAGTTCTACATCTTAATCCATAGGCAGCAGAAAAAGACACTGAGACACACTGGTCATAACTTGAGCATAAGAGACCCCAAAGCCCAACCCTACTGTGACACACTTCCTCCAACAATTCCACATCTCCTAATAGTGCTACTCTCTATGGGCCAAGAATTTAAGCACATGGGTCTATGGGGGCCATGGCTATTCAAACCACCACAGAAGGTTTTCCATCCAGGCAGGAAATGCCTTTAGAACCCAGGCAATTCTAAACCAGCAAAGTAGCTCACTTATTTGCTATATTTATACATGCTTGTTAATATAAAAGCCCGTAACGAAGTAATCATTGCCATCAATGTGATAAAAACTCTCTAACTCTGCAAGTCTATGTTGTGGTTATGAATATCAAAAGAGTCCAGAAAAATGAAGAAGAAGAAGAAGAAGAAGAAGAAGAAGAAGAAGAAGAAGAAGAAGAAGAAGAAGAAGAAGAATTAATAATAACAACAAGAGTATTTATAAAACTATGAAAATGATTAAAAACTTTCAAATAGCTGCAGGGTATAGAAGCAGCTAGATTGTTCCTCTTTTGCAATGGGATTTCAGTAATGGAACAAAACTGAAAAATCCCCTCCATGCTCTTTCTTGGGTTTAGTCTGTCATTTAAGATCATAGACTATTATTGGCATTCCTGTTCTTCCTCCCCCCAAATCCAATCTTATTCTTAAATGGCCTTTGGAAATGAGTTGCTGAATAATCTTAGAAGAGGAAAGTTACATCCTTCAGTATTGAACAGACAAAAAACTAATTGATAGACATTGAGTTCTACAGTTCTCTTCACAGGAAATAATTGTGTTACTTTTTATCTGGCTTATTCTTGATATCAGAGGTTCAGAAATATTTCTTTTAATTTAAAAACCCATTTGAAATAATTTCCTGTTAAAACATGAATAAAAGGAAAAATCTAATCAAGTGATTCACTATCCTCCCCTTGCTCCCTCCAACCCCTAACCAGGAGAAGAAAGTCAGTCTACTTACTATGCTGGGCATTGTCCCTCCATCTGTCTCCCAGTTTACTGCGACTCCATTGACTTCTGCAGTACTTTAAACATTGTGTTTTCTTTATGAGTATCTTCATTACCCATGGTTAATGTGGTTACAGAGTACTCCTGTAATGTGCTTTCTTTAAAGAACTTTTTGTCCTTAAATTTTCAATTTATTATTAATGGAAGGGTGCCAAGGAGGACATCTCAGGGAAGTCAGTTCTCTCCTTTGATCTTGTAGGTTCAAGGACTTCCCTAGTGAAAAGCACCTTCACCTACAAAGCTAAGCCTTATATATTCTCACATGACATGAAAAAAAGGCCCCCGCTTCTACTCTCTTCAGGAAACTGGCTAAAAAGGCAGAGAACAAATCATTGGAGTAAAGTTTAAGTTCCAAATTTTTAAAAATACTGGGTGTTTGTATGTCTAACTGGCCAATCAAAAATAACTATAATATTGCATTTGACAGCTAAAGTACCAATTTCCATTGTATTGTTTTTATTGCACTATAGTCTCTCAATATAGAATAAAATACTACATTTCAGAATAACTGCTGCCCAAATTTGCAGAACTGGAAATAATTTGGGATTACAAATTGTTTTCTTGGATTTTATTACATTTTAATTTATTTTCATGTGTATAAATACATACATACATAGGTATGTTTTGCTATAGTGCATGGTTTGAGTACAAAGAGCAGTTGCAGGCCTAATTTCCTCTTTTTACCTTCATCAGTAAGACCTGGGACTAGAACTCAGTCAATTAAATTGGCAACAGGTGCTTTTTGTTTTTCTTTTTTCTTGGTTATTTTATTTGTTTACATTTCAAATGTTATTCCCCTTCCCAGTTTCCCCTCCATATGGCCCTATCCCCTCCTCTCTCCTCTCTTCCTCTATGAGGGTGCTCCCCGACCTGCCCACCCATTTCTCCTTCAGTGCCCTAGTGTTACCTTCTCCTGGATCATCAAGCCTGAGAAAGGCAAAGGGGATCACCTCCCAGTGATGCCAGATAAGGCAATCCTCTGCTACATACTCAGCTGGAGCCATGAGTATCCTCTGTGTACCTTTGGTTGGTGGTTTAGTCTTGGGAGCTCTGGGGGGGTCTGCTTGGTTGGTATTGTTGTTCTTCCTATATGGTTTCAAACCCCTTCAGCTCCTTGCCCTAACTTCTCCATTGCAGTCCCTGAGTTCAGTCCAATGTTTGGCTGTGTACATCTGCATCTGTATTGGTCAGGCTCCAGCAGAGCCTCTCAGAGGACTGGGCTCCTGTCAGTAAGCACTTCTTATCATCAGCAATAGTGTCTGGGTTTGTTGTCAGCATATGGGATGGATCCCTAGGTGGAGCAGTCTCTAGATGACCTTTCCTTCAGTTTCTGCTCTACTCTTTGTCCCTGCCTTTCCTTTTGACAGGAGGAATTCTAGATTAATACTTTGAGGTAGGTGGGTGGCCTCATCCCTCAAATGGAGGTTATACCTATTCACTGGATATGGTCTCTACAGATTCGATCTCCCCTTTGTTGGGTATTTTGGCTAAAGTGCTCCCTGTTGGGCTCTGAGAACCTCCTGGGTCTCTGGCATATGGGACTTTCTAGAGGCTACCCCTAGTTCTTCCGTCCCCACAGCTACACACCTACTTTCAAATTTCAGACCCTCTGTACTTCTCCATCTCCTTCCATATCTGTACTGCCTCTGTTTTCCCCCTCTCCTTCCTATCTCCCTCCCAGGTCCTTATCTGCCTTTACTTTCCAGAGATTATTCTCTTCTCCCTACTGAGTAGGACTGTAACATCCACACTTTGGTGTGCTCTTCTTTCTTCTTGGGTATTATATGATCTGTGAGTTGTATTGTGGGCATTCGGAGCTTCATTTTGGCTAAAATCCACTTATCAGTGAGTATATACCATGTGTGTTCTTTTATGACTGGGTCACCTCACTCAGAATGATATTTTCAAGTTCCATCCATTTGCCTGTAAATTTCACGAAATCGTTGTTTTTAATAGGTCTGTACAACATATTCTGTATCCATTCTTCTGTTGAGGGACATCTAGGTTGTTTCCAGCTTCTGGATATTATAAATAAGGTTGCTATGAACATTGTGGGAAACGTGTCCTTGGGTGCTTTTATGGGCTGATCCATCTTACTATCCCTGCAAATTTTACTCATTGTTACTTAATCTATTAAAAAATAAACAGGAGCAGCAAGGGAGCTCAGCAGATAACATCCAGTGCTGTACAAATTCAGCGTGATCTCATTTCCATTCCTGAAATTCATGTCAAGTTAGAAGGAGCAAACTCACCTCACAACATTGTTTTCGACCTTAGCCCACCCCACACATAAGCAAAATGCACATAAATAAGCAACTATACAACATATTTTAAGAACAGAACATGGGGCCTCTCTTCCTAATGGGGACTTTCAGGATAGCATTTGAAATGTAAATGAAGAAAATATCTAATAAAAAATGGAAAAATAAATAAAAAATAAAAAATACAGTTTCAATTAAAAAAAGAACAAAACATGGAATTTAACAGATTACTTTCAAAAGATGAAATACATATAAACCAGTTTATTTCATGTTCCATACACTTAGCCATCAGGACAGTGAAAAATAAAATACTCTGTAGTTTGAACTCACCCCAATCAGAATGATTAAGATAAAACAACAGTAGCAAATACCAAAGAAACCAAAACCAATACAAAACTGAGCCAAAACAAAACAATATAAACAAACTGACAACCAACCACACAATGAACATTCTTCACTGCTGGTAGAAGTGTAAATGTAGCACCATTATGGAAATTTGTGTGGAGTTTCCTTAAAATTCTAACAACTGATCTACCACAAGATCCAGAACACTACTCCTGGGAACACTTAACAGACTCTACATCCTACTCCAGAGACACATATCCATCCATGGTCACTTCTTTTCTATTTACCACGACCAAAATCTAGATGCAGTTTAGATGTCCATGAACTAATGAATGAATAATGAAAGAAGGATGGATTTACACATTGGGTTATTGTTAAGTCATCCAATACATTAAATCATGGAATTCACAGGTAAATAGATGGAGATGTTCACCAGGCCCAGAAAGATAGATGGCACCTGTGGTCTCTCTTTTGTAGATGTTAACTTTGAATTCTTAGATATGTGTGCTATGCTTGGAAATCCCACAGAGATCAGGAAATTAGTTACTGACAGTGATGGATGGGCTTTCAATGGAAGACAAATAGAGTACAATGTCATGGAATGGAGACATGGTGGAACAAGAAGAGTTATGTGTGGTGTGAGGGCAGAGTAAAGGAGGGACATGATGAATGATGACTAATACTACATGTCTTAAAGACATACGAAATACATTTTCTGAAAATATTTAAATACACACATATAAGGCACAACTAACAGATAAGAGGACAATAATGCCGCAACTAGACACCACAAACTAACAAACAAAGAAGCCCACTGCCAGAATTGGGTTATTGCTATTGGGTTTGTTGGCACCTGAGGTCCTATAAATTCCCAAATATTATGGGATTTTGCCCATGTTCTTGACTGCCTACATGAAGTTTTTAGGAACATGATATTGTTCTTTCATAGTGTTCATAAGCCTTAGATGTAGAGGTTGTATTGTTGATGTATCAGTTGAGGACTGCTACCCCCAAATCAGCTTTCTTTGAATTTTTTACCAGTTCTGGGTTATTATTTTTTTTAAAAAAAGAATATGAACTACACTTCTCTATGACTATAAAGCTAGGTATTTCAAACACAGTTTGAAATTATGCAGGTTTAGAAATGTGCTAGCTCTGGCTTCTTGCCTAGGGTATGTGACTATACCAGCCACTAGTAGCTTGATAGCCTGACATTATTGAGCATAAATTCTATAAAATTTATATATATAATATATTATATATTAAATTAATTAAATATATAATATAATAATATATTTAATATATTATATTAACATATATATTAAAATATATAAAATATAATATGTATTGAAATATATATTAAAATATAAGTCTTGAAGTTGGAAGGCAGTGGGAGATACTGGAAGGCGGACAATATGGGTAGACATGATTCAGCATTCACATACTGAATCCTCAAAAAAATGATAAGCATGAAATAAAAAAAAAATGAGATCCTATCTTTGAAGAAACCATGTAATTAACTCATTAAACCATAAAAAGAAAAAAACAAACTGGTAAGGACATGAAAGCTTCATTCCTATTGGTTAGATTTTATACTGCTGGGGGGTGCTACATGTACTAGAGGAGAAATGTAATCATCACACTTATCCAGGTGTTGACTTTAAAATCTATACCAATGACTGGTCTGTTTGACATGAGTAACCTCATCTAGCTGTGAACTCTGCCATCTACATTAATGACTTGCCTGTGTGACATGACTACTAATGTAATATTTGCACAAATGTCACAGAGGTAACCAACCCATTTCTTTGATTGCATTTGTGGCTTGCTTCACAAGATGAAACGCAGATTTGACACTGTCTAGGTAGGTTGTAGATCCTTGTGGACAACCTGCAATTATTATTCTACAAGCTAGACAAAGTATTAAACTTATACTTAATAATCTGTTGTTGCAGTCATAAGTAAGTTAATCTCTCAACCTTTATCATAAAATTTTGTTGCAATAGATGGTTATTAACATAGAGAACCACAGCTCATCAAGGTGTTAAGAATGAGAGATTAAAAATGCTCTGTGCTGAATGAGACATTGTATCATATGCATTCCTCCCACAGTTCAGGGATCAATGGGGAAGAAGGGAGGAAGGTTTGTAAGAACAAAAGTTCATGAATGCCTATTACAAAACAGAATTCTGGACACAACAGGATACTTCAAGTAAGAAATGACTGTGAAGGCTTAATTGTTTTTAAAGACTGAGTTAACCAATCAAGTATATCTTTAATTAGTAACATTTTTAAAAAGTCCTTTCTTCATATTTAATTGAAAAGTTAAATACTTTGGTATATTAACCAAACATTCATATGCTTTAGCTTGTACTACGTTTAAGAAATAAGCCATGGGTCTGTATGCCTTTGATCTCAGCATTTGGAAGGCAGAGAAAGGCAGATTTCTGTGAGTGTGAGGCCAGCTGAGGAGTTGCATAAAGAATTTCAAGATAGCCAGTGCTGTCCTACATAGACAAACTATCATAAAACAAACAAAAACCCCAAAGAAGAAGAAAAGAGGAGAAGGAGGAAGAGGAGATGGAAGAGACAGATAGAGATAATGAATAAGGAGGAGAAGGAGGAGGAGAATGAGGAGGAGCAGGAGCAGGAGAAGGAGAAGGAGAAGGAGAAGGAGCAGGAGCAGGAGACAGAGAAGGAGAAGGAGCAGGAGCAGGAGAAGGAGAAGGAGAAGGAGAAAGATGGAGAAGGAGAAGGAGGAGAAAGAAGGAGAAGGAGAAAGAAGGAGAAGTAGAAAGAAGGAAAAGGAGAAAGAAGGAGAAGGAGAAAGAAGGAGAAGTAGAAAGAAGGAAAAGGAGAAAGAAGGAGAAGGAGAAAGAAGGAGAAGGGGAAGGAGAGTTCAAGAAGATCTTGATCCTGGGATTGGGAATCGTTGGAGGCCAGACAAAATTTTATCATGGAGAGAGTGATCGAAAAGAAGTCCTACAAATAGCTGAGGAGCTATTGTCAGGTGGTAATTGAAGGGGAAAGGGAGAGTCGGCTTTTTTAATGGTGTAACCCCGATACATTCATTGTTCTTCAGTAGATGGCCATATATCCAAGAAAATAGGTAGCACATGTTAAATACAATAGCTGTTTCATGAAGAAGACACAAAATTGGGTAGGGAAGGGGGGGAGATCTAGAAGAAGTCGTGGAAGGTAGATAAATATGATCCAAACACCTTGTGCAAAATTCTCAAAATCTAGTAAAAAATAAAAAAAAAATACAAATGAACTTTCTTCCTCAATAAACTGTGTAGTTATTAATGAATGTATAGGAAGTAAGAATTATGTTAACCTTGTCTTTGTGAGACACATTTTTAATCCTAGTATTCAGAAGGCAGAGATAGATGAATCTCCATGAGTTTGAGGCTAACCTGGTCTACATAGAGAGTTCAGGTAAGCCAGGGCTACATAATGAGACCCTGTGTTAAAAAAAAAAATCAACATACAAAGAATGTATGCTAATGGAATAGAAAAGAAAGCTCATAATTGTACTTGGGTATAATCTTATAAATACAGTTGTGCTTGGGTTTGACTTGACTTTATTTTCTTTTGTAAATGAAGGCAGAGAACTCAGCCTAGTAAGTGTCAGCCATTATTATGATAAAAAACAGGAGGAGCAGTATGAAGGACTTTTACGTTTTCTATACCAGAAACACATAAAATTATTGTATTAACTGGGGACATATTTGATTCATATTTTTTGTATCCAAAACATCCTATGTGTTGCCTCAGGTTTACTACCACATTCCATTGGGCAACATGTTTAAGACATCCTCAAAAGCACCGATACACTTCACATTACAAAAGGCAAGCTCAACAATTTCCCTTGGGCTAATTTGACCAAGAAGGAGCCTCAGTATGAATTCTGCATTTTTCTCCTGGTGCAGTCTGTAATTTGTGTTTTTTAGCTCACTTGTATTCCATGTCATGTGTAGTTTGGATCTGTCTCTATTGTCTGTGTCTCTCTACCAGAGGGTATTGCTCTGTATTTATTGAACAGTACATAAAGTATCACATGTGGAAGGAATGAGGCACTGCATAGAAATCTTCAGTAGACTTTTAAAGGGATGAAGTTACTGATTTCAACTGACCCCAACTGAACAGGAGAGCAAACAGTACTGCAAACATACGATTATTAAATTATAGTCCCATGTTGATTTCAACATTTATAGCAGATATTTGTTGCATGAAACTTCTTTCAATCCACTGGCTATTTTTAACAAATGATTACCATAGCACACACTCATATGTGCATATTGCTCTGAGCCAGAGGTACAGAAAAATACATAAGATTAAAGTTGTTCAATAGCATAGACTTCTACAAGTTGACTACATGTGAAATCCAAGGATGGTAAGGTTTGGTGTTCCATAGTTTTTCTAAATGTAGGTTAAACAAGCAGGCTGAATACAGCCTAGGAAAGCAGACCAAGTCTCAAGTGACCTCACAGGGTATTGTTAACTCAGCTGTGGGGCCAGGAAAGCTACCAGTCTCAAGTGACCTCACAGGGTATTGTTAACTCAGCTGTGGGGCCAGGAAAGCTTCCAGCCTTTTACAGTGTAAGAAATATTCTCATAAAAGTGTATAATTACATCACCTAAAACAGTGTCTAAATGCTATTTATACTTAGTGAAGAAATGCAGTAAGATGTAAAATTCATCCAGGTGTCTGCTTTTGAAGGGCTTTGTCAGTTTGAAAGGTTCAAGTTATGAATCACACAAATATTAACCTGCAGACAAAGATCAGTGTATAAAAAGAAACATCAGGCTACTTGGCATGGGGCATGTTGAATTCTAAATCACTCACTTGCACTTTAGAAAAAGCTAAAAAGGAAAAAATAAGTCTGTTAATCTCCAAAAACATAACTATAGGGCTTTGGTTATCTGTGGAAATTGAACAATTGTAATTGCAACCTGGGATATATCAGGAATTCACTTCTATGATATTACCTTTTCTTTTCTGATACTATTTCTATTTAACATTTTACTACCTGTAAGAATAGCTTTCTTATTCAAAAAAGAAGAAGAAGGAAAATGAGGTTAGCAAGTTCAGTACCAATATTATATTTCTAAGCCTTTTGACATTGTTGTTCTATGCAACATTACACAGCAACATGTAACTGATTTTCTAAATGAGGATATATTTGAATGCATGCTCTTTCCTTCTAGAATGTTCTTACAAGTGTGAGCATGATACAGACACTGTGTTTTCTTCCTTGCTCTATTGTTAGATGGGGCATGACTGTCTATTATTATTTTTTGTGTACCTGCCTGCATATACACATGTGTATGTGTAGATCCAACTATATGTGAACATTTAGAGACCAGAGACAAGAATGCGATGTCTTCTTTAACTGCTCTTTACTTTAATCTTTGGGATAGAGTTGCTCCTTCACCCTGACAATCACCATTGTGACTAAATTGGATGGCAAGTAAGTTCACAGAATTTACCCGTCTCTACATTACACACCGGGGTTATAACTTCTTGTTCCATATCTAGCTTTTATGTATGTTCTAGGGACATGAAGGCAGGTTCTGATGCATGTACAAAAAGCACTATGCCCAGGAGGCCATCTCCCCTGTGATTGTCTTTTTATATGGTTGTGTGTGATGCCTCTATAGATGATGTGTGTGTAGGTATGTGTGAATGGGAGTGCTGATACTCCTATATCATGGAGCATGTACTTTGATCAGAGGCAACTCAGGTCTTGGTCCTCATCCGTACATAAAAAATTAAATCAATAATTCAATAATAGCAATAACCCAGGCAACAATAATAACAATATGAATGTGCAGTTAAAGCAGTGTGGTGCAACTGTAAGTAAACAGAAAATGTGCAACACTGGCAAATTTGAGAAATTAACAAGAGCAAAGACAGGCAGAGAGGCTGCAGGATTGCTTAGTGATGAAAGTGTTTACCACGCAGTTAAGACAACTAAATTCTGATATTTAGAACCCATGTAAATGCCAGGTGAGCATCCTGAATGTTTCCCTTCCCACATGAAAAGGCTGAGAGAGTATGTTCCCCAGTAGAAGCTGGACAGAAGCAAAAGCCATATTGGCAAGCTCTAAGTTTAACCTAGAAATCCTGTATCAATTGAATAAGGTAGGGAATGATGAAGTAAAGTAAAGATGTCATTCTCTGATTCTGCACATGTTCACTCCCACACATATATGTCCACATAGTATATATACAAAAGTATCTGAAGCTTACATACAATGTGTGCTTGCAATTTTCACATTGTATGATTATGTAGCTTAACTATAGACACACATGCATACTTACATACACACACACACACACACACACACACACACACACACACACACACACACAAATGTCATCATCACAACCACCAGCAGCCATCAGAATGTGAGTCATAGAACAAAAGATGAAGATTGAAATTGGAAGAGATAAAATATCCAAATCATTAAGATTCTCAACTACTGAATTGTGAATCATAGAAAATAAATGTATTAACCTTGCCTTCCCAAAGTTATATCATTATTGATGAGACTCCCTCTCCAGGTAAAAAGAGGAGAAGCTGTCCTATAGATACTACCTCAGTGTCTGGGAAAGAGAAACAGTTTTGTTATTCATAGATTTGAGTGCATTGGTTTTCATTTAAAGAAGGATGTTCCCCAAGTCTGTTCTCACAGATTCAATTTCTCTAGACATTTCTTGAAAGGTTCAGGGATTAACACCCATTGGAATAATTTAGAAAAATTAAAATAATGCAAATGTACATGCCAGAACAATAAAATAATCAGAATCATTCTAGTTAAATTGTCACTTTCCAGAGCAAAGATAAAATTTAGGAAATACTTTAAAAAATACTACTCTTTAATTTTAACTTTAAGATATTAGCACACTTAATAAAGGATTCTTTATGGCATTTTCATGAATACATGTAGTTATACTTTATTCATATTTATCCTTCTATTCCACCCCTGACCCTTATTTGCACTTTTTAATTTTCTTCAAACTGTTGGTGAGAATGTAAACTTGGTGAAGCCACTATTGAAATTTCTGTGAGGTTCCTTAAAATACCAAAAGTATAAAAAAACTTATATTTATACATTGCAGCTATACCATCCCTGGGTATGCACCTGAAACACTCTACATCAACCTGTGACAAAGAAACCCACACCCATGTTTATCATCACTATACTATTCATAATTTCAAAGAAATGGAACAAGTCTATAAATCCATCCATGGATGGGCACATAAAGAAAATATGGAATTTTATACTTGCAATAGAATTTTATATGGCTACTAGATATATATAAGAAGGATAAAGTTATAATATTTATAGCAAAAGGTATGGAATGGGAGATTATGCTAAGTGAAAGAAGCCAGAAGCATAAAACAGCCATGTTTTGTCTGATATGCACAAATAGAATTGGTGTGTGTTTGTGTGTGTTTGTGTGTGTGTGGGACAACATGAAGGCAGAAAGGAGATGATAATTAGGGAAGATGACCTCTTAATGTAAGGGAATAGATTCATGACTTTATTGATATATCACCTATAATTATTGTTAATCAATTATCATTTATTCTTATCATCCTTTAATTATGTAATATATGTATCAATCAACATATTTACAATCTATAAATCATGTATTTATATGTCTATCTTTCTCATCTTTTATCTATTATCATATATTTATATAATCTATCTATCTATTTTTTATCATCTGTCTATTCTCTATCATATATCTAATCCAATACATTAGTTTTAAACTAATGGAATAATTCTGCTATTGACTGATGCTATACAGTTCAAAATGAATGCATTCAATTCTCACCTCTATTTCTATGAAGCAGAAAAATTGTTTATTAAATTATCTCATTCCATAAACATTATAAGAAAAATATATTAAAAACCTTTTTAAGTGGAGGAAATAGCTGAATGTGATTACCCCCTTCTCAGGTAAAACACTACCTTGAGCTATCACATTCATAGGAAAAGACTGAAAGTATGGAAAACTATATAAAGTCATAGTGATATACAATTTTATACTATATGGTTTAGCAGAGAACATATGTGCTTATGTTTTATCAGGGGCATTTATCTTTCAGTAAAATAATGACAGGTAAAGTAAACATTTAAGTTATGATTTTCAACTCCTAATTCTGTTTTTCCCCTGTGTTCAAGTGAATTTCCCTACATTTCCTTTTATACAAAACTTTTACTCATTCAAAAGAGGGGTCAGAATAAAGCATAATTTGTTTATTTTGTACAATATGCTGGCCTCTATCTTCTTTCCAGTGGCAGGATGAATCACAACCTGTCTTATGTGTCCTGAGATATATGGTCTACTCCAAAAGCCTGGGATGTTGCTTCAGCTTTTCAGTATTTGCCTTGTGTGAAACTGAACTATTGAGCTAGCAAGCATATTGGTTATTATTCATTGTTTCTGTGACAAGATAGCTTAGCAAAAGTAACTTAAAGAAGAGATAATTTATTTGGGTTCACCTCATGTAGCAGGAATATGGTTGAAAGAGCACTGGGAGGCTGCTCACATTCTACAGTGGGGAAGCAGAAAATGAATGCCGGGGCTCAGCTCAGTTTCTTCTTTGTGTGTAGTCTTGTCCCCAAAGCACAGAAAGCTATTGCCTACATTATGAGTAAGTTTTTGTACCTCAGTTAATTTGACATAAGTACTCCCCCAAATATGTACCCATGCATATCTGCTATGATTCTCCACCCTGTCAGGGGTTGGTGAGATGGATCCATCTGTTG